>OZ008344.1:11843964-12443964 GCA_963931975.1 Cataclysta lemnata | reverse complement strand
GTATTGAGCAATCTTCGTTAAGGTAGGTCATTGGATGGGTGACCAAAAGTATAATCCCTCAAGTGTCGAGTTGGTCGATGGTCCGAGCTACAGCTGCAATCAGCGTAGTGGATTATGGTCTGTTCTCCCTATAATCTTTATAATTTCAAATGTTTTCGATCATGTTGTCTAAATGGTGCACTTTTATGGACATTTAAGTTCGTATTGTTGTCTTTCTTTCTATTATTCTTCTTTGCAATTATTCACTATTTGGGCACTGAAAAATAGCAATTGCTACTCCGGACGCCCAATAATCAGATGCCAGATTACGCCGCGGGGGCATTTGAGACTTGGTCGCGGACGATTGCCCTGGTCGCTGGGGATTGCGCGACGTAAGCCCGCTCGAAAGACGTGCTCCCGTGGGGGCAGACGGGATTTACGGGATCACTGGACACGAGACGCGAATACCCTTGTTGTGGTCATACACATACATACATAAACCACGCCTATATCCTCGAAGGGGTAGGCAGATGTGAACTAGCACCCACGTTTCGGCAATATGTTAGGTCCCGTAGGTGGCGAGCCTATTGCCATTTATCGGGCACAAAAGTCGCAGTACATTGCTAGGTGGTATAAGAGGAACGCTGCTGCCCATTCCTGATCGCTGATTTATCTTTGGTCGCCTTGTACGACACCCACGGGAGGGAATTGGGGTGGTGACAGTTGTATTCTACTCTGCCGTCATCACACGGCCTGGTCATACACTTTGAGCGATTGCGATTATTCAACAAAACTTCCCGGAGCGATACCGACATATTGTTGTCCGTTGTAATAGTTTGTTGTGAGGTCGGACTTGGCACTTGTGTAACGGACAGCCTAAACTTGAATTTGTGGGTCGGCAATCCACGTTTTCCTATCGGGAAATTAGGGCAGGTTTTGGTTTTGAAACGTCTTAGTGGATGTTGAAGTTGGTTGTGATATTTTGGGGATTAATGCCTCGGATGCGTTTGTGACATTGTAATATTAACTTTTATCTAAAAATCTAAATAGTATAATCTTAACGTTAGCCTCGACATTGTATTTAAACAAAAAAAAATAGATCAGAAAATTTTCGAAAAGTTATTAAAAATGTTGAAATAAAAATAATAATTAGTAATTGGAATAATTATTACTAATAATTAATACTCATTAATACTCTTGTGGACTCAAATGTACAAGTACTTTGGTCCTTCACAAAACCCAACGAGATGTTTGACCATATGTCAAGGTTACTTCGATTTAGACATCGAACCTAAAACGCCCAAAATACACCACAGAATCCGATCAAAATTCAACGTTCTATACCAATTACAAATACCTCCGCTTGCAGTCTTATCATTACATTAATTTCAATATCAAGGTAAACGAATTCTAACGACCAACGAAGAGCATTATTTCCTCTTTACCGTATAATGGCTTCTCCTTAGAAATTATTACGCCATTACCGACCGAGATGTGTATCAATGTGAGCTTAATCAACAATTTTCCGCGAGATTATTTTTTCTTTGACGTAAGCGAGAATAAAACTTGAGCGAGGGGAAGTGTATGATCCTCCTGATAATATCGTTTTAATTGCGAAAATGGGAATGCGGGCACTTGAGTAAATAAACGGAACAGAGAATAACCTTCATACATTGGTTGCACTACTACAAGCACGCGGGGCATGTGTGCGTTACCACTGGTCGCTGTCGGGCACGCCGAGACTGGAAAAAACCGGTTTAGGACGCACAGCCAGTTGCATAATGTCAGGGTTAGTGCGACGGCGTTCTTAGGAAGCTTTTACTCTGTTCGGTTTATCTACTAATGTGATGCGGACGAGGCGTCGGCCATTGTGATGCTGAAGGCTCGCCGGCACCCAATGAAGACGCCAGCCACGTCCGCGGTTCACTTGTTAGGAAGACCGCAGCGAGAAAAGCAAATATTTACAATTGCATTCGAAATACTAAAGTTTCCACTGAAAAAGGAGTGAGTGATCTTAGTGAAGCGCGAGAAGAAAATTTACTGATACGCTGTTTTCTTTGGAATCTTTTGTTGTTCCTTACATGTAACACGAATTATTAGTACAACTGATCGGTCATCAAAGCATCATTTTGTCCCACAGAGCTGTTCAAAGTGTTACAATTTTTTTTTTTAATAGGAAGTTTAATAAAAAAAGGGCCAGGTCTGAATGAGACTGGATGATGCGAAAGAATTTTGTAAGGGTCGTAGCAAGTGGAAAGCAGTGTATCTGACTCTGTCGGATAAATGCGTGATGTATATATGTAAGTTATTCGAAAGTATTCAGATATTCCTGACCTACACGCCTATTATTTAGTCCAAATTTTAGCTTATCGACTTGCCCATTCTTTTCGACATTTATACCCGTTAGTCGGTATCAGAAATATCGGTACTTGTGGGAGAGAAAATGGGTTATGACAGTTGTATTCTGCTTTATCATCACACCATGCCCCAATCAAACTAACGAATTCCAAAGTAATGTGAATATGCTTCCTTCTAGGCATATACAGTGAAACGAGAAGTTGGACGATGATAAGCAATAATGTGCCAACCCACAAATACCCATATTCCAAGATTTCGACATAAGTTGATAAAGCATAATTTATTCTACAATTATAAAAAGTGTTCTAACTGACTAGAAACACTTTCTTTAACAAAAAGAAAAAAAAAATTTTTAATAAAGTAGCAAACACAGTCACAGTCACATCATGTTTAGAATCTTTGGGCGCCATTTTCTCAAATTGTTATTCACGTGGCTTCACACATTATTGCTTATATACGGCCAGTTGGCATTCGATGGTGAGACACGGTTCGTTATATATTGCTCGCTATTAAGCAACCTTAGCTACTAATGTTGCTTAATAGCAAGCAATGTATATCGAACCGTGTCTCTACCTGAACGGGGCCTTAAAGCTGGTCGGGTTATACGCTCATATCGTTGACGAATGAGTGAGTGAGTGGTTTATTGCAGACACGCCTGTTTGCGGAACACTACACAACAGTTTTCGTACTGATTTCGGCAGTATAGTTGTTGGACAGCGAGCAATGAGGAGGCAACTCATCCAACGATTATAGGAACTCTTCACTGCACCCGTTAAAGAGTTGATGGTCCCTGGATTTGAGTTTTTCATTTAATCCACACGTTCAATGTTGACTGTTTCTGTTCTGATTTCCTACAATACTTTTTATACTACATGTCGCTTGTTAGGTACTCTAAAACGCTACACATATAATCTACATACATAAAACATGCCTCTTTATTCCCGAAGTGTGAATCGGGCATGTAAATCACAGTAGTAGTACTAGATGATATTAAAATAAGAACTCTTTTCATGGATCATCAATTTTTAATCGTTAGTCAGCTTTTTCTATACCCGTGGGTGAGATTGGGTTTTTTCAATATTCAATGTGAATAGCTTGTTTTAAATTTAATAATATTAGCGCTTTTTTTTTATTATATCGATGCGTTTTTGTTTTAAATTTGGGTCCATTTGTATTTAAGAAATCAGTCATATTCCGAAAGTTGAGGGTCCATAATTCGGAGCACAAGCATATTGAATATCTAGACGGTAGATAACAGAAACTTTATGCGAGACACCTGTCTTTTTAAGGCTAACGTGACCACGGCAGTAATAGTAGCGCGCGGCATTAATAATAAGAACCCAATAGGTGAATGATTATGCGAACTCAACCCGTAATATAATAGAACAGTTAGAGACCAATATTTTTTAAATAACAAATTACAAATAACTTCGATTGATCTATTGCTTGTCTTTAATAGAGAATACAACTACTAAATACTTTTACAGTAGTTGAGACCGATAGACATACAATGATGTTAAAATAATCGTGTTTAAAAAACTGTCTTAAGGGTTCGTTCTGGAACGCATAACCTCCGAAATTTAGTAAATTATCAGGGGATCACTATCATCTTTAAATTATCGCCCAGTGGTCGTCAAAGGGTTCAATTTTAAAATCTGTGGTACCGTAAAAACACCCAGCTACTACTAAAGCGATGCCGCTCATTGTGTCTACACACATAATGCCGGCTTCGCGCTTCATCTGTTAAGCCGCCAAACATTTTGAATTGACTAGCGGGCCAATTTGGGGAATGCGCGGCAAAAATTGATATAGGTACTAAGCTGAAAAGCGTTCGCATTGGGATTCGTAACGCAGCTACAAAATTCCGATACAAAACCGGAGTTCAGCTCTGAAAGGCCGAGCCCTTTTAAGTCGATGCCGCTACAGAGTTCCATCTCGCTTTGTTCGTATGAGTACTTGCGCATACATTGAACACCTGTTACGACGGGCTGGCGATGAGTGCTGAGCGTATTTGCGCTACCCGATTACGGGAACTCGCTGCCTCGGGTGAGTGATGTGCGCCGGAATGATTTGTACCGGGATACCGGGAATGAGGATTTACATTTTCAAATTGCTTCCGAGCAGAAAGGTATTTGTTTTCGTGCGGGCCTACAACGCCGCATCGCGCGAGCAGGTTCGCGAGCGGCAATCGTTTAAAGTTGGAAAAAGAGGTAAGTGCGTGTGTTACTTGCATCTCTTGAATCTGTGTTTTTGTGATATTTCGTGTTGAAATGAAAAAAAATTAGCAACGTTGACTGCCGGCTTGGTCGAATGGTCAGATCGCTGGCTCTCGGCCAAGAGGTCCAGGGTCCAGGTTCGAATTATGGTAGGGTGACATTTTTGTGATAAACTCAGACATTTGTTCTAGGGTTGTTTAGATAGATTACAAATGTTTATAAGTAATTATTGAGTATATTAAAATTTGTCCGTCAATTGAACTTTATGCTAACTTTCGGTGTGAAGGTAAAAAATACTGATTTATGTATTTTTGTTTAATTTCTGTCAAAAAACATTAAGGAAATAAATTATACTTGTAAATGAACGAAAATCAAAGTTACAATTTCCGGATCATAAAACTTCGTAAACCATATAACCAACAAATAAGACGTGAAGCAATGAAAAGTTATTTAACCGAATCATTGGATTGCTCTAAACTCATAAACTTCTAATCAAAGACGTAACGCGGTATCAGATTACAAATTTACAAGTAACTCGATCAGTAAAGGTGGGCATTAGAGAGAGTTAACTGCGAGTAGTAATCGGTCGTTTTACGAGCTACACTTTGCATACCGTCAGATGTTTCGACAATAAAGCGCAAAATGCCGAGTTACTTGTTACGCCGTCGAACCCATCCTTTTGCTGAGCTGAAATTTTATGAAACTACCGCCCAAACGAATTGTTGTAGCAAAGAAAATAAAGACACATTATTCTCTTCACCTCATACCTTTAATGCCCCCACTGCTGGGGCACGGGCCTTCTCTATGCATGGAAGGATATAGGGAGATTGGGCCATAACCCACCACTCTGGCCCAGTGCAGTTTGGTGGGTATTACGACTGCAGATGCAGCCGGACCAACGCCGGCTTAACATGCCTTCCTACTTGTTCTTATTTATTCTGATATAAACAGTAATAAATATTAGCTTCCTCGTGAAAAATTTGGCCAAAAGGAGATAGAAAGTTTGATAATGAAACAACGATATACTTCGCCCTAACCCACCAGCATGTAGCCGGTATCTATCGATATTATGAGGTCATTGAACTCAGGTAATAATAGATGCGAAACTAAACTAGCCGTCAACAAACAGCAAGTGTAACAGCAAACTTATATCGAATTTAGAACAGACACCATTTAAAAAGCGAAGCCTCTTTCGTATTTAAATTTGAAAAGTTGCCCGTACCCATCCCGGCGACGGTAAAAGGGTATTACTTATAAATCAATACTTAATGAGTATCAATGGGAGGCTTTAGGAGCTCGCCAGTTTCTGTGTGCATAGTGGGTGCATCATTAATATTGGAAGTTACTCTGGGGCCATTGTCTTTCGGGCACTCGTCTCTTTGTGTATTGTGCTAGACGAAAAGTGACTAGTCACGTCAGAAAGTTTGGCTTGCCTTTGATAGATTTTCTCTCCGACCATTAGGTACTCCGTTTTGAATTCTACAAAATCATAGATGAAAACGAGAACACTTCGCCTCATAGAACGGCCCGTAATAGAATTATTATAGCCGTTTCGACATGCTCGCTTCGCTCTTGCTTAGAAGTTCGTTTTATATGGCTCATTCGAACTCAGCGGAGGCCGTGAACCGAAAAATTGCCAACGTACACACTCGCACGAAAATGATGCTTTTCAAATGGAAAAAAAAGCGAACGGTTGCCTATAAATGAAGCTGCTCCCTTATACTATTTTTCCCGTGAAACTATTTTAATTAAACCCGCTCGACTGGAAGGAGTTTATAGAGGGACAAATCGGCCGGCAGCCGATAGATTGGGAATGTTCAATTTCGGGGGCAACCTCTCGATGAAGCTCGTTGGTAATTGTCGTGGTCATTAACGTTTACGATAATGACTCGTCCAGGATAGGATTGAGTCCGCTATCGCCTCGCCTATCATATAACAAGCTAGTGATTCGGGCTATCTGTCTAATCCACAGCAATGTGCCCCGCTACGTCATTACGCTGATGTCTGAACCTCCGCGTTATGACTTAGTAACACTGTGCTTAGTCATAATTGAGTATAGTGGTATTGTGCTTGTGGTCGGGTGCACTGTAAATTAAACTCTATTGGAACGAGATAGCTTGCGATGTTGCACGCTCGATGACATCGAAGTACTCGATTTAAGTAATGAGATAGGACTAGAACACGATACAGTGCAGTTCAAGGAATTACTCCGCGACAATGTCGTGAAAGAAGTTACTACAAAACCAACTACATTGGAAATAGAATCAGAAGTTGAGCGGATTTAATCAACTAAAACGTTGTCCATGCAAGGGACGTCATGAAGTTTCTGTTTGCCTTGGCGCGGATGAAGTTCGGCGAAGTGTATTCTAATTTTTATTTTGAATTCCCCGCATTGAAGCGCGGTAGGTACCTGGTAATGAAATGCTGTTGGCTATATTTATGTTCCTAATCGCGTGGTGACGGCAGAGTAGAATACAATTGTCACCACACTAAATCTCTCCCGTGGGTACAAGGCGACTAAGGATAAAACAGTGATGAGGAATGTGAGGAATGTGCATCAGCATTGCTCTTAAACCACATAGCAATGTACTGCGACTATTCTGAACCATAAATGGCAATAGGTTCGCCACCAATTACATGGGACCTAACATAATTGGCGAAACATGGGTGCTAATTCACCTCTGCCTACCCCTTCGGGGATATAGGCGTGATTTATGTATGTATGTACATTTAAAAGCCCTCGATATATTATGATGGTGCAACGCAGAGAAACGTAAAGGAAAAGAGTCGTTTCCTTCATAAAATCTTTTAGAAAACCTTGATAGCGGGCCGTAAGATTCTTGTGTGCTCTTAGTCAGCAAAGACCAAAGACGGCGGGTGGGCGGAACGTGTAAATATACCTTTGAATGAGGCCTTAGACCGCGTCCTGTCTTTGAGCGGCCAGCTAAAAATGAATGTGAATTTTCAATGAATATTAAGTGTAAAAAGAAGCACAAATCACGCCTGTTTATCACCGAAGCGGTATATTGTAATATATTAACACCGAAATTTCACAAAAAATTAACAATTTTAAGTACAATAAACAGCACTGTCAATCAATTGATAATAAACTTGATTTTGAGTAACGTAGAGTTTAAAATAGATTAAGAATAATTGTACTAGATAGTAATTTGTTAAGGCCATTTACACTGTAAGCCTAAATCTGGACCGGGCTATTCCTTAATAATGGCACACACTGCGAACTATCGCCAATTTAATTAGCACTCTGCTCCTTGGATTAATTTCCGTCACAGCTAAATCGATCGCGATTACGCCCTTTATTGCAATACTCCCATTTGATTGAAGCGGCAATTTACATTTTGAGGTTAGAGCGCGTTCCTCATTTCATGCTTGTATATAAAGCTGGGAGGTAGAATAGGTGGTATGCAAATAAAACAGTAGGTACGGTGTGCCATGGGACGAAATGCCAATGAGGGTAATACTAGTCCAACAAAGTTCAAACTGAACAACAAATTTACCTACGCATCCCGAATCCTAATTAAGTTTACACTGTTCACATTTATCCGCGTAATGAATAGCTAGCTACGCCACTTCGATAACATTTAACACTAAACAGGAATCTAGTCTTAATGATCAGTTAATTTTAGGATCAAAATTAATTGAGCGTTGTTTCGTCACGAAATGTGTAGTTTCCACTTTGGAAGTTTTCTTTCGTGTGAAAGTAAGACTGACTAGAATATGTCCTGAGACCACGAGGACTATGTAAGTAAGATTGTAGTTTCTAATTTTTTACATCAAAATATTTAATACCTACTCAAATATAAAATTACTTAAACCTAGTACATTTTTATTATACACCTTCAGGTCTGTGTTATTTCGTTTTACTCTTAGATAACTTTTAGTGAACTTTCCGCTCGCAGTCAGGCCCCAGCCTTACGCCCTCGTCAACCTCACCCCCGTAATGATGCGTCTCGAGAGATGCAAGCTACAGGCTCTTGCAAATTTTAACTACGACGTAATATTTATCTGTTCTCCCGTTTAATGCGTGGTCACGCACGAGTGCTGCTTTTATTTCTTTTAGTTTCTTTCCCTATTCCTTGGAGCATCTTGCGACGATACCGCTTGAATAATAACGTGTTTGTTTTTAATATTCCGCTTGTTGAAGTTGTAATTTAGTTTTGCTTTGGGTCGGGATAGGCAGTGTGTTCTCAGTACGTGGTTGCTATTGAGTATGTAAAAAGAATTTTGAACTTATTTATGAATAAATACAGACGCCTATTTTTCCTTGAAGGGGTGGGCAGAGGTAAATTAACACCCATGTTTCGCCATCAAGAATATAGACATAGTTTTCTAGTTAATATTTCATTTTATTCATAGTTAGCTAGTTATTGCCTTGAATGTGATTTATATAACATTTCGCCGTATCAAACAGAAAGGACAGTAAGGTTTAAAATCGTTAGACGTTTCCTTAAAGTTGACCTTTGTAATAAATAGTATTTTAAGAGAAAAAATATCAATAATTATTTTTTGTGCGAACTGATCCTTACCATTACATCACGACCTAAGTTTGTAGTTAATTTAGCTCAGAAAATTAAGTTCATAATTATTTGATGTTTAAAGGTTTTAATATTTTAATTTTAGACAAATATCGAACTAAGATGTTGTTCAAATTATTTTTTTGGTATTCCGTTTCGTTTACACTATTATTATGCCCTCTTAACACCGCGATTAATGATGTAAACTGTTACAAAGATCTTGACACCCGAATATAACAAAACATATAACAAGAACCTAATCTTCGTCTATCATCTATGTCGGCCGCGGGAGTGAAATATTGATTTGCAACATGTAGGTAGCTATTTCTAAGGGATCATATACAAGCAACTGAATCCAACTAAACCATAGTTTATGCCTGGAATCATTACATACAATGAATTGTTTGTAAATCAATCAGCATATTAGCAAACACAGACGACGGGTGTAAACATGAATTGATAGGCCTAATTATGGACAAGGCATAGTGTTATATGGATTGTTAGCAAAGGGATTTAAGAACTAAGTATAATCGAACATGTTGTATTAGAGTCGAATTTCGTTTGTAAATAAAATTCATTGTGACTATTGAAAATATCTAAATAACCGCACTCTATCAGTTAGTAGTCAGTTACATTGATTAGTTAAAAAAATATTTATATTTTATAGGTTTAAAAAACTTTTGGTGTTAGAGTGAACATGTTACATACATACATAAATTACGCCTATATCCCCGAAGAGGTAGGCAGAGGTGCACCCCCGTTTCGCCAATTATCTTACGTCCCATGTAATAAATAGGTGGCGAGCCTATTGCCATTAATCGGGCACTAAAGTCGCAGTACTATTGCTAGGTGGTATAAGAGGAACGCTGCTGCCCATTCCTTATCACTGATTTATCCTTAGTCGCCTTGTACGACACCCAAGGGAGAGATTTGGGGTGGTGACAATTGTATTCTACTCTGCCGTCACCACACGGTGAACACGTTAAATTTTAAAATTAAGAAAAGTGATTCAATGCATTGCTGACTTGCTTTTAGTTATGTCGAATCATAGATAACTTTGATTATCAAAATATGTAACTAAAAGTTTTTAGTAACAATATTCTAATATCATAATATTTTAACAACTTACAATATTAATAAGTGGGTCAGCTTTTAATGAAACACGAAATTTTATGTTATTCTTCAAAGCATTGTTGCAAAATACATTGACGTACTGAATGCATTTCGAATCCACAAGAAACATTATCCCAACCGTTGTTCCGAGATAGTTTCATTAAGTTCGCGTATAATGAGTTTAATAACTCATTATGTATGTAAGTCTGCACTGAAATGACAAAGTGTTCCGGCATTAAAACCGGGCAAAAGTTGATGTTTCATTTTTGGCTTCACATTGTGCTCCAGAAATATAATCATTAGTGGTGAGGAGTATTCGCTACTTTAGCTCTCGCTTTACTTTGTAACTGAAGTTATACAACTTAGTATTTGCTTGGAGTTTTATATGCACTGAATTACTTGGAACTGTAAAAGCAGATTACACAGTTTTAGTGTTGCGATCCGAGTTTTAAGTTGCTATAATGTTGATTAGTAAGTTAAAGTTACATACATCAAGAAGCTTTATTGTGTTTTTATATAGAGACACAACTTGAAAGCCGTGTGGTGACGGCAGAGTAGAATACAATTGTCACCACCCCAAATCTCTCCCGGGTGTCGTACAAGGCGACTAAGGATAAATCAGTGATGAGGAATGGGCAGCAGCGTTCCTCTTATACCACTTAGCAATGTACTGCAACTTTTGTGCCCGATAAATGGCAATAGGCTCGCCACCTTTTACATGGGACCTAAGATAATTGGCAAAACGTGGGTGCTAGTTCACCACTGCCTACCCCTTCGGGGATATAGGCGTGATTTATGTATGTATGTATGTACAACTTGAATAAGCAAATTAATGATGGAAATTTTGAAGTATTCTTTCTGTTGCAATTGTTATTAATTTTTATAGAAAGTTTTTAACCATTGTTTTAAGTTAACCGAATTACAATTTAAAAAACGTAGAGATTACTAATTTTTATAACACACATATTAACACGAAAATGCACTTACTGCCGCACTCAGAGACGTCAAATAACGTTAATGAGTACTTAACGTCAAAAAATGACAATTCAAAACTAGTCGCTATTCTTGCCGGGTCTATGGTCTGGATTTGAATGAAAATTTTTGACATTAAATACTCATTAAAGTTAATTGACGTCTCTGAGTGGGGCAATTAAATTATCAACTAACTTAAAGTCTTCTTCCTATATTCTGTCAACCTAATAATATCAACCCTTGTGCTAATATCATACAAAGGTTATAATTTCAGAACTATTTTAGGTACCTACAACAGTTGTGGACTTCGCAGACTGTACATTCATAGAGCTACCGACGAATCTTAGAATCTAAATGGATAAGTTTCCAATCGTACCGTCTCGCCTTTAAAAGTATCTATCTAAGTTGGTTGGCTTACATTTACCTATCCGAGTTAGTTTGAAATTGAAACTTCTAGTCATGAGTCTCGAATTTGATCCTTTAATCAATGTGAAAGGCTTCCAAATTAACTCATAACATAATACCAATAATAAGAGCGGGGTTGCGGTATTTTCCGTTAGACTGGAGCAGCCATATAAAACGTTAGTTTATGTAGTTTTGTGTTACGGTACGGTATCGGGGGAATTCGCAAGAAGTATTGGTACATACATACATACATAAATCACGCCCATATCCCCGAAGGGGTAGGCAGAGGTGAATTCTCACCCGCGTTTCGCCAATTATGTTAAGTCCCATGTAATAGGTGGCGAGCCTATTGCCATTTATCGGGCACAAAAGTCGCAGTACATTGTCAGGACGGTAGTATAAGAGGAAAGCTGCTGCCCATTCCTCATCACTGATTTATCCTTAAGAAGTATTGGTATTCTTCATCTAACTAAACTTGATGCGGTCGTACAAAGATTTTGGGAAAGTGGCCGTAGGAATTCCGATACTACACCATGTTACAATGATCAAAGTAATCAGAAAGAGAGGAAATCAATTTGATAGTTTTAAAAAGGTAAACTTTGTGAAAAGCGATTCCTATTTTTTTCTGACTTTTGGTTTTTTCTCTTCTATAGGTCAATTAAAATTAACCGACCATATTTCCTGAATCCTTATTTCTTATATCAAACCTTAATGCCGTGTGGCATATAAAATACAATTGTCTACTACCCTACTTCTCTCGTGGAAGCCGTACAAGGCGACACAAGTTATAGTATAACGAGGAATAGGCAGCAGCGTTTCTGGTGCGCTATCTTCCAAAATACTGCGATTAAAATTGCCCGTGAATGGCAATAGGATCTCCCCTTTTATGGTACCTGAAATAAACTGGCAAAATGTGAGTTTTCATTCTATATGCTCTACCCTATGCCTGCCCCTTAGGAGAAAAAGGGTGGTTTATAAAATGCATGAACATTTTCATTTTTCACTGTGGACGAACCTATCACTTATTTCAACAAAATCACCCAGGAGCACTATACAAATGCAAACTAACCTAGTACCCAGTGGCTTTTATCTCCATTGAATATTCCAAGCTGAACGCATTGTCAGAAATGTTTGTAAATACACGTACCTACTCCGGCAGATGTTTGTGTTTCATTATTTTAAACGGTTTCAATTTTCTCCGTTACTACTTTGAGCATTAAATTTGTGCCGCACATTCTATATCTGTCCGCAACATTTGACCATTTGCCGTGCTATCCGTGACACATTCTATCTATCATTATGTAAACCCTGCAATGCATTACCAGGCTGCAGATAGAAAAGTATTAATCGTGGCTTGCGTATTATGCTAGCTGGCAGTGTCCAATTCCCTCTCACGGAGTGGAGTGACGTTGCACTCCCTTGACGCCGAGTCTACCCCTAATGAATCCTCCTGCGGGCAGCTTCAAAGCCCTCTTCAAAGCCCTCCCCACTCCGACCCCTATTTTGTCAACAGGAGCTCTCAAGAATACTCCACCCGTAAGATATCGTATCTTTTACTCTCGGCTAATAATCATTCTGTGGCGTGAGAACAATGGGTGGGTATTTTGTTTCGAACGCATAGTTGGGTCGTTAGTTGGATACGTGTCTATCACAATTGTACAATGGATAGCACGCAAATTCGTGCAAAGCTTTCTAAAGTTTGTAATCTGCTTGTAACTAAAACATATTGTGGTACTTCTTCTATTGCTTGCCCTTTTGTCTACGTGAGGCCGGGAAAGTCTTTTTTTCTTACTCGTTCTTCATTCCATCCTTCACTTCTTCATTCTCTGATTTTAATTTTATCAACTTCTAGATTTGACTATTGTTTGTCTATCGTTTCCGTCACTGGCGGTACTTTCAAAAATGTATGGCTACCAGAAACACTTAAATATTACACGTAATCTTAAATTATAGTGTGTAAATAGCTAGTACAGTATCGTATCCTCGAATAAAACTGCAACATTGAATCGTACATAACGTAAACGTGCTCAATAGCGCAACTTAGGTTATTGAGTGCTATAAAAATAAATCTTGTCGTCTTATTTCGTTTGCCAAACTTATTTAGGTTGTTCCCCACTTTCACAGTTTCACACATAAATCGGTGCGGCGTGTGTGTTGTTATCTAACTGTAATAAATATGAGAAACACAACGCCCATTTCTATGCAACACCTTAAAGTTGCATACATGCCACCGTCTAAAGAAGGTGGTTTTACAGAAGGCGTCGCTTCTCTTTATTTCGCTCCCAGGTAGCGAGGTAGCGAATTTAAAATTTCCACTCGAAGGATAAAAATATATCACAAGATAAAACATGACCACTCCGGTACGCAGATGCGACGAATCCAGCCGATCCCTCGCCCGGGGCTGACGCAAAAACTCGTGACCGACGACGGTTATACACGAACTTGTAAGTGAGAATTTTCACCTTTTTTCCGCTTTATTTTTGTGGAATCCCATTTGTGGGATTCATGCCGTAGTCGATTTAATATTGATGCAATAAATAACAAAGGGAAACGCGTCGACAAAAAGTATTTGAGCAAAGCTTTTCGTGTAGTGTTTGTAAAGATTACTTTATCTCGCGTTATGGAATGATGTATCTCTGTCGTTTCTTTGTATCTCCCTGATAACAAATACGTGAATGTAACTTTAAGTTGTGGCTGATATTCTTGGAATATTATCTTTTTCTTCTGGAAATGTAGTATGGTTCTATTGTCCACTAACGGCTAAAGTGCTCACGGAAAGGACTTTAAAACCCACAAATGATACAGATATGTAGACTCATAAAACCTAGGTCCTGATAGACTGCAAAATGCTGTCTTACACCAGGCTGATAATTAGAGTTTATCGTGGTGCTGCTAGATTTAAAGCAGGATCTATACCACCACAACCTGCAGGTAGTTGGTGATAATTGTATACGGAAGTCCTTAACTTAAGCTCTCAACCATAAAAGGTTAAATTGTCAGATCACTGGCTATCGGCCAAGAGCTTCCGGATTCGAATCATGGTACGGGCAAATTATTGTCAGATGTTCTTGAGTCATAGTTGCTTACACGTTATCTAGTACATGCACAATATTAAATATAATATTAAAATTGTCCGCCATCTCGAATCCATAACACAAATGTTTATGCCACTAAAGACATAAGACGTATATTTTAGTTATTTATGTAATTAACTAAATGTAGTAGCCAATACATAGGCACTTGCAAGACTTACTAAGCACTCGCATAAGTACGAAATTATCTTGAGAATTAGATGTTTCATTGGCTTTATGACGTCTTGTCCTTAACGCCTACACTCCGCTCTGTCTTCCCGATAGTAGTCATATTGTAGTAAAAACAACAAGCAAACAATAACCTTTTTTTAAATTTACTACATTAGTAACAAGTGGGCCGTTTACATACGCTAATATTGTAAACTGCGCGTGTCCATAAAAACAAATGACTCGCATTTTCGGCGCAGAGCACACACAACAAAATGTAATGTCGCCGAAAAACGTTCGCAACATCCGAACATGTTTACGGGGAGGGAAGTTTCCCTTTCGAAGACACTGCAAGTAAGGCTGTGTTCAGACTAAACTGACTGACAGCCGCCGAATGTAAACCACCGTTAGGTAGTTCCATACATATTCACTTTTTCCATCACATACATACGTAAATTACGCCTATATCCCCGAAAGGGTAGGCTGAGATGAATTAGCACCTACGTTTCGCCAATTATGTCAGGTCCCATGTGAGCGAGTCTATTGCCATTTATCGGTCACGAAAGGCGCAGTACGTTGCTAGGTGGTATAAGAGGAACGCTGCTGCCCATTCCTCATCATTGTTTTATCCTTAGTCACCTAGTACGACACCCACGGGAGAGATTCGGGTGGTGACAATTGTATTCTACTCTGCCACACGTTCCTTCACACCTAACCGATAATACCTTATTACGCTATGCGTAGACGCTGACATTCGGCGGCCGAATAAAATAGCGAGTCACTTCGCGCCGCGGACGCTGATTGGCTACGTAGCTTAACGTCAGCGTATTGGATCGCTTGGCCAGCGGACTCTATTCAGTCAAGTATTTTGCCTGTTTTGCGACTGTTCTGTTCACACCATTGGCGTATTGTAAGCTGCAGCGGATTGTCAGCATACTGCGACTGAAAAATACCGTTTATTTTCACGAACTCACTGTGACCCTGCTCCCATTCGGCAGTTGACTGTACGTTCGATTTGAACGCGGCCTAAGAACTCGGAATACACAAGGTAAACAATTTATACAAGCTTTGGGGAGAGCAATATATGACTGCGCCTTGACGTAAGACGTCTCGTATATTAATGGCGTTCTTGCAAGTCAATTTCAACTCGCAAGATACTGAACGCAATCGCCGACTCCCCGACAAGTGTGCGGCATCTAGTTTGTTTTGCGAACCGTACTTTGCTGCTTATTATGCTTATACCACGGTAGGTATACCAATATGGAGAGGTCACAGGTTAGATTCCTGGTAGGCAAATGATTGTGTGATGAGCACAGATATTTTCTAAATCATTATAATAATAATATGTTTATGCAGAATATTTTCAGCATAATTATTATGTACTATTAATTTTCATTCTTTGGGCTAGATGAAAAGTGGGAGTGTAAAAATATTTTACATTAAATATTAAGTCTTGAATATAGCGTAATTTAAAATTGTTATTTTGCAGAGAGCTTCATAGAAAATAGTGGTTAATTGTATACTACTCTACCTCTACTTACCCATTTAAATAGGGTTCTTCCAAAATTAATTTTATTTTTTAATGTTACAGTCTACTCCTGTAGTATTTCAAAGTTTACTTGTTTACATTATTAATTGCATATTGTGTTTGCTTTTAATTAGAATTTGCATAAAATACCGAGCTATTTTTAAATTATACCTACACAACACATATTATTTGCGAGTATATTTACACAATTTATGTGTATTCTGTTAGGAAACTAAACAGTTTTAAAAAATATATATCATTGTTGGCACGTTTGATAAATTGATTCATTTGATTTACACTGTCGGTTTAAGATGGTGATAATGTGAACATCAATATACAAACGTTAGTGTTGAATCATATTAATAGTGTGGCACCGTTAAATTATCGCCTCTATTTACAAAGAGCAATGTAGATACAGTTAATGTGGCCCTCAGAATACGCAGGAGCTAATATTGAATTTCTGCCTACTTTTGTTTCCTGGCTGGTAAATTATATATAACTTTATATTAATGCAACGATTGCGTGGTAGTTATACCATATGTTACCAGTTTTAGACCAGTGTCAAAATCATCATCACCAGCCTTTTGATGTGGCACAGGCCTTTCCTATGGGTGGAATACTACAGATTCTCTCTGCACCATAACCCACCACGTTAACCCAGCGTGGATTGGTAGGTATTAACGACTGCAGATGGGCTGGGACCAACAGTTTAACGTGCCTTCCGAAGCACGTGGGATCTCGAGGTAATGTATTTTTGGTCACCCATCCAATGGCCTGCTTTAGCGAACTTTGCTTAGTTTACGCAATCGCGGGCCGAGCGTGCTAAACCATTTGTCATTTCGAGCTCTTCTAAGACATCAACTGTGTAACCTAAATACGAGAAGAATGGCGCATTCAAGAATAATTGTATTAATATTCTATAATTCAAGAGGTACACTCCCACCGGCGAAGAATTGCTGTAATTTGTTTGTTTGTTTGTAAGGTTAAACGCGCTAATCTCGGAAACTACCGGTTCAAATTGAAAAATTCTTTTTGTGTTGGATAGTCCATTTATTGAGGAAAGCCATAGGCTATATAACAATCTACATTAACGCGAGTGAAGCCGCGGGTGACCACTAGTTCACGTATAAAAAAAATATGTATGTTAAATTCAAGAAGTTCACTCCCACCGGCGAGCAATCGCTGTAATTTCCACCTCATTCCAATCCAGACCCTCGAAGGGAAGTGGGCGAAAATTTAATTATTAAATTTGATTGTCAGCCAGACAGATAGACGGGTGTGAAACTAAATCGTCCACAAAGGTTGGCGTATAAATATTGCCGGGCCTCGCGGGAGCGTACCTTGTTCCGTGTATTTTGAAAACATGAGGGCGACTGACTGGTGGGAAACTAGATATTCCCGGACCGGAGGAAATTTAGGATGAGCGAAATTGGATTGAGCTTCTAGCTTTCTGTGGATTACTGTGTCGATTATTTGGGATTTTGAGATTTTATGTAAAATCATTATCTAGAAAAAAACGTTCAAGCGAATGATTTATCAGATATTTTTAATGATTTTTTGTTCAATCACTCATATATAAACAGCATGTGGTTTGTAGAGCGAGTGTTACAATTCGCAGACTAGCAGAATAAAAGGACACTTAGTAACTGGTTTACAACTGTCACCGCCCCTCCATTCCCCCCACGGGTATCGTACATGGCGACTAAGGATAAGTAAAGACAGCGATGAGTAATATGCAGCAATGAAATGGCATCTTACATGCAACCTTAAATAATTGGCGAAACGTGGATGTTAATTTCCCGCTGCCTACCCCTAAATACGCGTGATTTATGTATGCATGTAACTGGATGGTCTCGCTCTCCGACGCATTAAGTCCCCAACGGAACCCGCACAATTTTCAGTGAAAACACCGGCGCAGAACTCAAAAGGATGAATATATTTATAGGGTGGTTTCTCGTCAGCAAATCCTGCGCCCCGAGCGCCTTGCAAATTGTCTCCACGCTGCGCTACATCGCCGTTATGAAAACTTCCACACAGGTAGGAGGACGGTGGCAAACAATTTGTTCGCCGCTTACATCCCGAATAAACAGGCTTATCTCGAGTATGATAGTGTGGAAGAACCTAATATTTCGAATGCCTATCGCGATGTTAATACGTCACTGGCTTCGCCGCTCTTTCTTCGGCTCCCGGGTATTTCAACGCCACAACGTGTTTATTTGGAAAGAAATACTGATACAGAGCACGGAATGACTTTAAGCGATGTGCCTATTCAGTTTAAAAAAAAATCATAGAGGCATTCCTTTGTGACCGATACTCCTGCTTGTTTCTTTTAAAAAGGCAAGTTTGATATCTAGCAAAAAATAATTATGTACAAAGTGTGACAATAAAATTTGTCGTATTTATTCATAGTATTTATTATAATTGGCGAATCGTGGGTATAAATAAATTTACCTCTGCCTAGCCCTTCGTGGATTGGTTAGGTTTGGTTTAAGAATGGATGGAATATAATATTAACATGAAGAAGAAGAAGAAGAATATCACCAACAACAGCATAATATCAGTGTTGATATTTGGGCAAAACTTTTACGATGTTATGCAGTATGAATCATCCTATCCACGAAATGAGTTTCCAACACTAGCCCAACACCGATAGCGGCCTCCGGTTAACTGCGGCATAATGATAACGGAAGCTGTTATCGCCATCGGCGTTATAATGAATAAATAACGATTTTAATAAGCTTAATTTTCGGGCACACCAATTACCAGCGTGTCCTAGCTCCCTGAGGATTCGTAATGACGACCTTAGTAATTGGCAGCCAGTTTATAGAATAATTACTATAATAGTCCATTTAATAGACACGGCGGTCTCGCTAAATATTATGTACCAGTTATTGGCAAATCCCCGTATTTATGTAAACAATTATTTCCCCTAATTGCTGGAGCGGGATGCTGGTTCGCATTTCAGCACTAATGAACACAATAATGTAATAGATATTTTCTGACCTCTCAGAATAATGGTGTACATAAATTGCTTACATTATGCCAAGGGAAAAAGTATTACTTACGATATACGTGAAATCGCGGCACGCCGAATTCGCGTCTGCATTCCGTTTGCGGGTTACGTCTCGGTTTGGAATTTAATATTAATGAGTTGGAGTTTAAACTTTACGTTAATTGGGGACGATTGCTCTCGTGTAAATTTCAAAATACAATTACTAGTTAGGTCCCATGTAAGGTGCAGAACCTATTATCGTATATCGAGCACGTCAGGTTAACTTTATCATTTGGTAGCATGTCATGGTGAACCTATAAATCTTAAGCGGGAGACGCGATTCCTTAAAAAATGCAAATTTAGTTTAAAATTACATCACGGGTGCTATTTTTGTATGTACTACTTCCTATGCTCATTATCATTATTATTATAACTAATATCTGGTTAGCAATTTTTTTTTGGAAATTATTATAATTTTGCTAAAAAAATATTAGGGCTAATCAATAAACAATGTAAAAGAGCTGCTAAATAGCCCTATTTTTTTTCACATGGCAGACATTATTATAACAACGAAGATTATTTTTAAATTGATTAAAAATTTTATCCCAGACAATCGTCCATGTCAGATAAGTATCCAAGTGGGTGAGTTATCACCGAAAAACCTTAGTTAACAAGATATACGCACGAAGCTCGTAATATATCTTTCGTTTGTTTGAAAGCCCTATATCAATCGGCTTGACTGCTGACTCCACTGATAGAGGCATAAATCCCCACGGACGAAACTACAGCGGGGCATCAGCGTAGAATGGTGAACAAAATCGTGCGTAAAAGGCGACTAACCCACAAAGTAGTCTAATGCAAATCACTTAAGTTGCCCCGCTGTCCTAATCGAAGGCAAGCCACATTTTGAAAGCCAATTTAAAACACGTAAAACTTTTGACAAGGCCGTAGAAGAGATAACATGAGGCAAAGCATTTAAAATGGGCCTGCTACGATGATATCAATAGGGCCACGGTGATTTGTTAGGGCATTAATTACAAGTGGTTGCAAATTAAAGATGTAGATGGTATTTTTTATCGTCGATCTCCCTCTGATAGCATAAGGAAGGAAAGGGTCGGGGTTATTGGTGTACAGCACGATGTTGATAATTGCCAGTGGAGTGCGGATGTGGATGAAATATGTACACGCACATTTCGAGTTGTGTGGAGCGGTATTATAGGCTTACGGGGCTTGTGGGTACAGTATATTAGCGGTTTCAGTGAAATCCTTTTGGAATTTATAGATAATGTATAAAATACGTGGTACAAGATCGTAATTCCCATTTATGACTGCTACGAAAATGGTGCCGGGATACGAAATGAATGAATAGATATTATAATAATGGGAATGGAAATGCGTTATTTTAACCGGGGTTTTAAGTTACGTGTACATTTGAGTTTGGAATCAAAAGGCGGTTTATATACTGAGGGCCTGTTTCACAATTGACAAGTAAGTTCTAAGTAGGTTACTTCGCAGATCATTTGACAGTTGTAATATGGAATACATGTCAATTGAACTGCGAAGTGAGCTACTTCGAACTTGCTTGTCGATTGTGAAACAGGCCCTAAGTATACTGTTTATATACTTATTTTTTACTCTTACTCACGCATTTCTTTTTTCTATCAGTGGAGACCTGTAATAAGCTTGCTGTTTATCATATAGTATTCTATTACATTATTGTAGCTGTTGGTTTTCCTAATAAATAAATATCTTTTTATATTTTATTAAAAAGCGGTTGCGTTTTGTTTATTCAACAAGTTGTTGGTTTGCTAATCGACAATTTGCTATAGAATATCATATTATTTTCTTATTTAATGTCCCCACTGCTGGGGCATAGGCTTTCCCTATGGATGGAAGAGTATTTATAAGGAGAATGGGCCATAACCCACCACGCTGGCCCAGTGCGGGTTGGTGGGTATTAAGCCGGGACTTCACGTGCCTTCCGAAGCACGGCATAAGCATAATAATACCAGACCAGCGTAAGTGATTCGCCTCTTTATACTCTCAAACTTGGTTGAACTTAACCAAATCCAGTGTGCTCTAATAAGTATCAAGTTCGGTCGTGGAATTGCTAAAAAGCACGTTCGCAGAAGCTGGACGTTACGTAAATAGTCGTAATCTGGTGCCGCGGGGCACGCGAGCTTTGCAAACAACAAGGTAAGTCTATTCAGAATAGTCTAACGTAAATATAAGTCCTAGTGGTCACATTTAAATATGGCAATTGTCTCTGGACGGGAGCGCGACCAAACACTGGGAATATGACCATTATTGCCACTAAATGTGAAGACATTATGGAAATATACTACCTCATAATTATCTCCCTCTATTCTTCCATTCATACCGAAGGCCTGTTCACCAGCAGTGCGGACGTTAAAAGGGCTGGTGATGATGATGACTGAACTCATAAGCCAAAATACTGAGATTTTTTTTGAGATTTATGTAAATTTAGATTTAAAAATTTATTTCATAAAAAAATATGTGTTTAAAAACTTGTGAGGACTGCCTATTAAGCAAAAAAGGTTTGTTCCAGACATACCTGCTCTACACTACAAAATAGAAAAATATTACAATTTGTGATAAGATTCCAGAAAAAATAGATTGATTTAAAATTTTAATCAGACAGCTTAATTATTTCCACACTTTGCTATACATTAATTTATAACTAGCACATTTTCGGTGCGACGAATGATATGAATATAGCAAGAAAATTATAACAAAAATAATCGCGAATAAAAAGATTATCTTTTTTGCACATTTCACAAAAGGTATATGGTATGAAAATATTTTATTATAACACTAACTACTATTTATAAGTTTCGCTTTAGTAAAGGAAATTATCAGGGAATGGTGGCGCTAATAAAATTTTACGATAAGCCTAAGGTCACTTATTCTCAAAAACTCTGTGACAACGTAACAGTCATTCTGGCAATGGTCCTCCGGGGAAAACCCTTTTCCCGTGTTCGTTTCATATTCTTAATTCGAAACCTTACTTTGCAAAGGCGATGTTGCAATATAAAAAAATGGCCAAATGCAACCAGGCCAAGACCGGAACCTTTTTTCTTTACATAGTTCATTCGGCTTGTCTTGTTTTATTCAGGTTTTTGTCAGGTGTAAACACACTTACGCTGCGAGACTACAAATGTGATTACGTCCCCCACAGTCGCTATGTATTTGGTTTCGTCCAAGTTTTTATCAACTAATGTTCCAGTTCAAAAACTCTGGCCTTCTATGGTAATATGCCATCGTCTATAGATTCGCTTAAATGTCTCTCGCGCTTTTTAAGTGCCATTCTGGGACGAAGTTTTCTCCGAAATATTTGGTAAGTTAAGTAGAAACTACTTTTTTAATAAAACCGACTTAGTGCTCTGGCACTAAGGTGCCATGACTGTTTTAGATTTCAAAATATATTACTATTTCCTTTTGATGCTGTTCAAACAATGTGGGAATCTTTTCATAATATATAAAAACTTAAAAGAGTCCATTCTTCCTTTAGTAAGGTGTGGTAATTAATAGGTTGATGTTAATCATATAAAAGACAAGGAACAACCAAACAGCACACCATGTTTATAATGTTCGTCCAACAGAATTTACGGGCGGTAAATTTAACGAATCTACATAATATGCAATTTGTAAGTAATACACGAAAGCGCTAATTAACCACTTATAAACGCGCAAACTTCAACCTATCCGAGTTCCGCTAAACAAGGTGCCGGGCAAAGGATTTAAACACGAGTTAACATTTTCAAGTTTCGAAAATCAAGAGAAGTGCTAAGTACAAAACTGGCCGTGTAGCAATATGTAACATGGCAAGGGGCTCGTAGCACCGTAGCAAATGTCGTAGCGGCAGTCGGACACAATGCTACATAACAATAATTACGATCGCTCCGAAGAATATATTGTACACGATTTTGTGGTGTTTGTTCTGTGTATTTATTTAATAATGTACCGTTATTATCGTGTAGCGTGTTCTAGCGGCGTTTGCCGTAAGTGGAAAACTTTATAGAAAGAGATGGAAATTTATATCGTTTACATTTTTAAGCTATCCTCATTGGCAGTAAGTAAGGGTGTTAAGTTGTGGAGACTAATACCGTTTACAAAGACACACATATTAAAAGAGCAGGAACCGTACCCATGCAGATGTATTCCAGCTTTTCAGATGAAATGAAAAATCCAATAAGCCCCGCTATTCGCTACCGAATAAGGCAGACCTAACTCAGATATAGCCGGTGGCCAGAGCGGACGGCGGTTCCGGAGGCTTATCAGCACCGATAACGGCGTATGTTCATATATATGCCGCATGGACGGGTTAACCCAGTTATGAGCGGACATGGCTATATAGGTTAGTGATTCCGAGATGTAATGTTAATCACATAGCGGTACGAAATAATATGTTTATTTGTGTGTACAGGTATTGTTGAACAAGGCAGTTTATTATGTAGTTATTCGGTCTGGATTGTGAATTTATTGTACTGGTTGTTTTTATAAATAACATTGGAGTTCATGAAGTACAAACTACGTGTACTGTAGTGTTTATAGATAATAAGAAGGCGGGCATGTGGTGTGACAGATGATAAGAATAAAAAGTGATTGGATAGCTTGCTGACACCAAATTAAGTACTTCGGTATTATTAAAAATATTAATAAATAATCTATTCCGCATCCAGTCGTATATATTCGATAAATTACTGACCTGTGTCCTATTAATGCTACATATTCCACTAGTAACAATTAAAATGGACAGTTATCAGATCATTTACGAAGTCGTAATCTTTATCCTCATAGATAGACAAAAATGTATAATTATTAACAGCACATCAGACTATCCTAAGCTATCAAACATCTCTACAATGGATTGTCGGGGTTAACTTGCCTGAAGTAAAGCACAAAATCGATTGACAAAATTTGAAATGTTGTTGTAACCTGACATGTTGTTCACATCCGATTGTCACCATATAAGGTGACAACGCCATGGATTGTAAACAGAAAAACGGTCTATTGGTCTGAATTGGATTCGAACCAAAAGGGTTAAGTGGGTATGCTGGACTCGCTTTCGCACACCCGGCTAAGCGCACTAATCCCCTTTTTATAAGTTGATCGAGCAGAAACCGAGATAACTCCGCTTATTTCCGAAATTAGTTCCCAACTACGACGTTATCGAAACTTGTACACCGCCCGATTGGGCCAATCTGCGTAATATTACACAAGTTCTTGATTAAATTTAATAAAACCAAGACGGTTACCTAATTGCGCCGGGGAACTTTCATTAACGACTGTTCGATTCGCACCGAGATCCGCCGTATTCCATCGGCGCCGCATCGTCAAGAGGCCCGCGGAACAAAAGGACGGATCTGAATTTTAATTCTGGCTACGTCACGGGCCGATTGAATCATTTGGAAACGTGGAATCGGGATCGAACGCCTAGTGAGTGCCGTGTTCCCGTTTAATGAGATTTATCAACGCGGTTGATTCCGCTTGTCGATTGCGCGATTGTGAACCGTGATTTTCTTATGATACGGCTCAGAGTTATGGACGGGGGGGATTTTTTTTATTGGAAAACCCATCAGGATTTATTGCACGATGAAATCTTATTGTTTTCTTTGATGCCCGAGTTGCCGGGGAGCAGGAATTTATTTTAATTAAAAGCCTGTCTTATTATAACCTGCACGCAAAGTTTCAAAGTAATTTCACGCGTAAAGCTCCCATTTTTCGAAGCAAGCGTAAACAAAATTTGTTGATGGCAAGACAAAACAAAAGGTAGGTATGGAAAAAATTACGTACCTAACTAAGCAACGCTCATAAATATTGTGCTAAACACAAGAATTGATTAACGTTAGACGTAAAAACCTAATTACTGAGTCAATCAAAGCTCCAATGAAATTAACAAGTTTAATTGGATGTCTAGTTAAGCGATGTTGGAGTTCTAAGTACAAATAGCTCTAGAGCGCTTAATAACAGATTTAGCAGTTTCAGTACATGGCTGTTAATGGGCGGCACACATACATACATAAATCACGCCTATTTAACCCCGAAGGGGAAGTCAGAGGTAAATTAACACCCAAGTTTCTGCAATTAGGTTAGGTCCCATGTAATTGGTGGCGAACCTATTGCAATCTTTCGGGCGCATTAATCGCAGTGTATTTTAAAGATAGCATATATAGCTAACTGCCGCACTCAGTGACGTCAAATAAAGTTAATGAGTACTTAACGTCAAAAATTGACAATTCAAAACTAGTCGCTATGCTTGCCGGGTCTATGGTCTAGATTTGAATGAAATTTTTTGACTTTAAATACTCATTAAAGTTAATTGACGTCTCTGAGTGCGGCAGTAAGTGTTTTATGAGATACGCTGCTGCTCATTACTCATTACTGTCTTAGCATTTAATTGTCTTGTACGACATTCATGGTAGAGATTGGGGGGTGGTGACATTTGTATTAGTATTGGGCGACATACGTACATACAAAGTATTTGTAAAACAACGATGAGTTAGAACAAATGCAACACACAAAAATTTAAGCAGTTATGACCACTTTGTATATGATATTTTTTATTCAATTTGCAAGCTTTTATCTAAAATAATTTTAAAGTACGACTTTCTTTCATGGCTTGACGTTTACATTAACAACATTATTTTGTTATTGTTATGTAAATAAAAAGGGTGTTACTGAAATATTACACACGGGTATACTAAAATAGTTGTACATAACAATATATCGTGCTTTTTAATCTATGAAATCTTTTCGTGGGTTATATTTAACTAGAATGGAAAATATAAGACGTATTTAGTACGAATCGATCTCAATAACAGGGAAAAGCTAAAGCAAATACACCCCATCAAGACACTAAAACAAAAACTGCGCAAAAACAAGAATTCGATCCCGCTATTAAACAGAAAGCGCCAGAGAAATTCGGACGAATGCGAGCAACAATAAATCCAGTCTAATGAACCATATTTTATCAATTATCGCCGAGAACGGATCGCGAAAAAACTCACGTCCCGCCAAACGGGAACGGAACCGGTATATTAATTTAATCAAAACTTCCGTTCATTAGTTTCAGTGGTGCGGTCGGGTGGGCAAACAAATAAAAGTGGTTGATCTCGCCGGCCGGCTATGAAGTGCAATCGGGGCGGTAGATTCGATTCGATTCATTATGGCCGGGTGCTTATGGCCCCGCCCGCTGGCTACCAGGTACCTGTTGCACCAAGACTGGCACCAGTTTGATGGACGGTCTCGCCATTGGCACAAAAGTCGCAGTACATTGGTATGAGAGGTACGCTGCTGCCCATTCCTCATCACTGATTTATCCTTAGTCGCCTGGTACGACACCCACGGGATAGATTTGGAGGGGTGACAGTTCTACTCTGGCTTCACCACACGGCTATGCAGTGCAATTGGGACGATATTTCGATTCATTATGGCCGGGTGCTTATGGCCTCGCCCGCTGGCTAGTACCTGTTGCACTAAGACCGACCATTTTGATGGACGGTCTCGCCATTGGTAAACCACGCGTTCTTGATTCGAATTGCGCCCCAGTGTGCTTGTCATCAAGTCATTTGTTAATTACTTGTTTTCTGTGTCTACATTTCGCTTGCTGGACAAAACATACATACATAAATCACTCCTATGTCCCCGAAGGTAGGCAAAGGCAAATAAACCAACGTTTCTCCAATTATGTTAGTTCCCATGCGAGCCTATTGCCATTTATCGGGCACAGGAAATCGCAGTACATTGCTAGGTGGTCTAAGAGGAACGCTGCTGCCCATTACTCTTTACTATTTTAACCCTTAGCCGCTTTCGCCTTGTATGACACCCGCGGGAGAGATGGGGATGGTGACAATTATATTCTGCTCTGCTGTCACCACACGGCTGACAGAAAGTACCTGAATTTTTTAACAAAGGAGCCTACAAATCAAAACTTTATTAAAAAATGATCTTTCAATACTTGAATAGCATGGTAGTGATCCTATTTAGAATCTGTTTTGATAATATTACTACTACAGTCCGATACTATTGTGATATACTCCTTCAATGTTGGCCTTAGGATGTGCCTAGGATGTACTTAGGATGTGCCAGCCCCAGAAGTAGTTAAATACTAAGGGAGATCGGACCAAATAGTATAATAATAGTATAAAACCATCCACAAAAACATATCCAAAAGGTTGGTGTAGGGCAGGCGGTCGGCTGTAAAACCTAAGTCAAAACTTTTGGCAGTATGTTGTCATCCCAATCACTGTATTTGTAAATTTGTTCATAATATGAGTAAACAAACATTACTACATGTGTATGCGTCCATTTCCGATACAATATTTGATGGTTTTTACCTTTCGCATCACAAGTTCTTTGTGCCTCTAAGGAATCAATATTTGTGTAATACTAATAAAACTCCATTTATTATGCGGCCAATTGAATAGTATTTATTTCCTGAGCTTTCAAAACAATCTTAATGGGTTCCCGATATCTTAAATAACGTATCAAATTCGTGAAATACTCGATATTCGTTCTATTATCAGTTATTCTGGGAGCTAAAAGCTTTTCGACAAACGGGGCGGACACGGAATAGTTCAAAAATAATTTAGTAATTTCCAAATAGCTCGCTTAAAACGTTAGACAAGGAGGTATTTTAATTAAAATCCGCTACAACAATTAATTGACGTCACTAAATCAGATATCACGTTTTCAGTTGAAACCAATGTATTTTTAGTCTATAGAATCACCTATCAATCGTTCGCAGTTTGTTTTGCTGGTGATAAATTAATTGAAATGTTCGCTAGTCGGACGGGATGGTACAACATTTTAACGTGACATAAAATGGGTGCGCGTGTATGTTCAACAAAAAGATATCGGGAGAATTTGTTGTTTTAGAATGGAGTGACTAATTTATTAGTTCAGGTAGGTATGATGGTTCGTATCGATCCAAAAGTCGCGGAAAGGTTTTTTTATGTTGATTGATGTGGCAGGCAAATCGTGGAATTCGAAATTAAATAAAATGTCAACATTTCGTGATCCAATGAACCAATCTACGCCTGAAGCTTTGTAGGTTAGGTTAGTTCACTTGTGAGCTCTATAGCCTTTGTACAGGGTAATAATTATTATACAAGAAATTGATTGATTTATCACCTAAAGAAAAAGTCCACGGTCTACGCAATTATATCGATATATTATGAAATATTGAGGTAATAAGATTGCGTGCTTATATCCGCATTTTGCTTTTAAAAGTGGCACCAATATTTGATCCAACATAGCCACCCAGACACACCGACGCTAATAAAGCTGGAGTTGAAGCAGCACCTAAACCTAGCTAGCTACACGTCGAGCGGACACTCGAGATAGTCTAGTGGCCCACCGCGTTCGTTAGCGGCCGCGTAACTCTTCTGTCCCACTCTGTCCCACTCCGTCCCACGTCCCACTCCTCGGCTCTTTTCATTAGGAAGTAATTCAGAGCACCTTTCCGCTTCATTCCTCCGCGTTTGTATGTGAGAAGAGTGCTCGTGGCTACGCTGAATCAGGTAAGGCTTTTGTGACAAGATTAAAGGGAACAAGCTTTCTTAGCCGGCGGTGGCCTCTTCTAAATTTGGAATTTAGGTCCCCGTGATATGGTAGCAATTGCTTCGTGGCGAGCACTTAATTTTGACTTGTCAGCTGTGCAAGCTGAAAGTAAAAATTTCAGTTTCGAAATTAGTTTCGCGTTTGTTGCCCTTCACTTTTGGCCTTACCAAAAATGTTAATAACATTTTTGTGGGCGGGGCGCGGAATATACTTTTTGACTGTCTATTGTATATTTGTTCGTTTTTAATGTTTTTTTTAATAAGACACTTTTCTGTGAGTTTGGGCATTCTGTGATATGCCGAGTTTACTTAGATTCGGGTATTTCTGTGAACGGCATACTTCTAAACTATTCGATTTTAATTTTAACATTATATAAATGTTAGAAAAATTAGTACAAAAATTTTGGTGGTTAGAAAAAGAATTTCGAAAAATTATGATTTTGAGGCGGGAATCGAACCCGCATCCGCTGCTATCCGGGCAGGTGCCTGCCCGCTCGGCCACCCAAGAAACTAATTAACTTCCCGAAATTCTTCTTACCTTTACACTTCACGTTGTAAGCCAACGAGTACCCTCGCAATGTAGAAATATACTTCTAAATTATGGCTAACACCAACGTTCCGTCACATTACTGTCATAATCTCTTCTCAATGCACTTTGGTTTGGAGGTGCCGTGGGTGTTTTTTGATACACGCAGTAATACCAAGAGCTGTCGCAAATTAATATAACGTACACGGCGACTTTCTCCGAACAAAGACATACACCTCCAACTCCCATTACCGTGATCAGTCTTCGAGACCGTGTGTCCTATAAAAGACATAACTCCAAAACTTTTCGCTGCGCCAGCTTTTAGCCGAATACTACGTTTCGGCGCGTAGAACATTTCATGACGTATCTCACGGTTGTGTTGTCGAAATTACTGCGGTAATGTCACTTCCGGGAAATTACTCGTCCGCCTCAGAAGCGGCGCGTGCAATTCGGTAATGCACTTTTCGCAACGCTTACACTGCACCGGGGGTGTGTGAAGTGATTTTTTGTACGTCACGCTCGCTGCAAGCGACTAATGCTGTAGTTGGCGATAGCATTTGGATTTGCCTTATCTGTCTGTCGAAATGAAATATTAAATTGTTTTTCGAGGACCTATTTATTGCATGCATACATTTGAGTTATTTTATGTCGAAATTTTGCTCATTTTTATTAAAAGATCCAAGATTCTAGACTCTATTGTACAGTTCTCACTTTCTGTGCGATACCATAATTATGTTATTTAGCTTAACTGACACTGATATGGTTTCGGGATAGGTAGCTCAAACTTTAGTTTTTGTTCTTACCGAGCGACTCAAGTATTTAAATCACTAGGACGTACTAGACGTAAAAATGTTTTCAATTTCGACAACACCTAAAGTTATCGTAACCAATTATTCTATCTTAAAGATTCATTAAGCTCGTAACAAATATCTTGAAAACGCAAATACCTACCCGAGAATTACCATTAAAATCTAGTCCCTAAATCAAATACCTAATTGTGTTCTAATATTCGATAATTATTTCTGCTATTCCGATCCAACATTGCAGAGATTACTAATATCGGCACATACTAAGTCCTAGAAGAATCGAATAATGTCTGCGAGATTATACTTACGTGGACGGACGACTCACAAATCTTGGCTGGCTGGCTTAACGGTCGGAAACTAGCGGGGTCTTAGCAAGCTTACGTCCAACTTATAGATTTAAGGCCTTATTTAACTTGTTTTATCGCTCATAACATTGATAGATTTTTTTGAGAACTTAGAACAGATATATCTAAGTTCATTGACTCCAGAAATCGTCTGTCAAACGATAATAATATTTGGGGGATTCTCAGAGAAATCGTGGGATTTTTTCAATTGAAACACGTAAGAGTGAGGTGTAGTATTTGGTGATGTAGAGTTAAATGAGTAATTATACTATTTATCAGTGACAGAAAAAGACCAGGCTTCAAGTACCCGATAGCGAAATTTAAAAACCAAAAAAAATTGTAAAGATCGTAACAAGTAGAAATGAGTGATGTCTGTCTACCCCTGCAGGAGAAAGTCGACATTAATGTATCTAAATCCCTTATTATTATCAATTATTCAGATTACAACTATAATATAGATAATTTTACAGTTGCCCTTTTAGGAATGTGTTGACACAAAATTCATGTAATTAAATCAATTATTATTAGTGCCGTGTGGTGACGGCAGAGTAGAATACAAATTGTCACCACCCCAAATCTCTCCCGCGGGTGTCGTACAAGGCAACTAAGAATAAATCAATTATGAGGAATGGGCAGCAGCGTTCCTCTTATACCACCTAGCAATAGCAATGTACTGCGATTTTTGTGCCCGATAAATGGCAATAGGCTCGCCACCTATTACATGGGACTTAACATAATTAGCGAAGCGTGGATGCTAGTTCACCTCTGCCTGCCCCTTCGGGGATATAGGCGTGAATCATGTATGTATGTATGTAAATCAATTATTCTATAACCAGATTAGATAAGAAGGAATTTAAAAATCTGTCCACTGCAATTAGACAAATACTCCTTTTACATACAAACGGTCAACATAATGTGATAGAAAACTTTAATCCAAGCCATTATACTCGTGGTTACATAACGCTGGGGACGAAATATAGCAAACAAAAGTATCTATGGTCACGTGAGAGGTGCATTACCGTCGGGCAGTAAAATATTGTTCAATTCTACATTATTGCTTTAATTTTGAACAATGTATCTCTTCGTTCATAATATGGAAGATTCCACTGGCAGGACTTGTATTTGTTCTTTTATAATACCTATTGTTCTTCTTTTTAGAAGTCAGCCTACTGAGTGAATCCAATTACAGAAATTAGTAGGACGTAATGTTTTTATTAGCGTTAACGTTAGGTGAGAGGAGACTGGCTAAAGTCGGAATAGATCTAACTGGTTCTTATATTAAAATAAAAATGATATATTTTATATCTCCGCATAGAATATTTAATGACTAGGTCTAGAAAAATAAAGAGCCAGGGTGTCTAATACAGGATAGGTTTATATCACCTAACAAGATTTGTCAAACCCACACAAACAGTTTATTTACAAATCTATGACTTGAAAAATACACACTGGTTTTGTTTCGCATCGAAACTTAGCTAGGAACCTTTAAGCATTAATAACTAACAGGAAAATATATGTTTTCCACCAAAATCCCAAGAGTGACGTAAAAATCGTCCCTGGCAGTTGGGAATACGCTGACTTGAGCCGTTGCCTAGTGGAGGACTATCAAACAAGGTCGGTACACTTGAAAGGGCCCTTGGGATCGCAGACCCGATTTACTGGACATTGAGCGAGCAATAAAAATATAATTACGTTGTTTCACTTTGAATTAGCAAAAACTAGTAAAAACTGGTAAAACCGGTTCGAAAACTTGTTGAGACGCAAAATGGTTACTGTTCAGATTTACTTTGGGCACGGAAAAACGTCATTAATGTTTTATTTCCGAGGTGTATTTTTCACGGGGCACTGTTAACGTCCAAAATAATAATAAATATACGGTGTATTGCGGACAAACTCCCGGGCAACGTTAAAACATTGACCTACTAAGTGTTTCCACCTGCATAATGCCGCTGGCGTTTACGCAAAAAGCGTATCGGGCGGATCAATCGGCGTTTTTATCGTAGGGCGGAATCTGTTGCGCGCGTGTACGTAGCGTACCCAGGCGCTATCGAGGCCGGGGATCTCGCGCGCGATATTAGTACCATTCGTCTTTGTCGTACCATTTCCTAATTTGAATAATCGTAGGTGAGAATGTAGTGATTTGTCGCAGTGTGTCGGACGCTTAAGAAAGCCGTTGTGGAACGGCAGCGTCGGCAGAAACGTTCGCCTGGATAATAATTAATAATAAAAATAAACCAAAAAAAATTGTAATCCTGAAATCGAACCCGCATCCTCTGCAATCGGGGAAGCTGCCTATACCATATATAATAATATATCAAATAAAAACTCAAGCGATTGTGAAAGGAATCACAAGCCAAGATAAAAAAAAGGAGCGAAAACACTACAACAACGTAATAAGAAAAAATGAGATAGGATATTACGGAGGGGAGGGAAATCGCGAAGTGAGAATTTTCTCATTACCCCACAAATCAACTGTTAAAACAAATATTTAAAAAGAGAAAGGTATTCGCAGACTACAAAACGCTCCTCATCCCTGGGCTACTGGGAAACGCGAAATCCGATTTAATTTATTTTTATCGCGGGGCGTTATAATTTCATTTTCGCACTTTCCATTTCGAGAGCGCGCCGGCGCCACGGACTGCTGCTCTATCCGAATGAGATCTCCGCGAAATCAGGTACAAAAGAACGATAATGAACGCTCACTGCTTGCTACGTAATCTAAATTATTATACGAGTCGAAATTCTTGCTTGGCAGCGAAAGAAATCTACTTTATCTTGGGCAACGGGAGATGTTTAATAAAATTAAGGCCCCGGAGTGGGCCCCTACCGATATTTACAGTGGCTCTTTAACAGTATTTCGATCCTAATTTTCTCGCGCCTCTTGAAGAAAAACACTTTGATCGTGCCCAATAATAGACAGAGCTGCAAATAAAATGTAACAATAATACATAAATACATTATCACGCCTGGTCCTTCGAGCCGGATAATCCCGAAAAAAAAAGAACTATTAATAATATTTTCATTTATATGCTATAATGCAAGTTTTGGTCCTTCAAGCTATATCAGTAACATGTGTGAGCGATTGATTATAATATTAGTCATTAATCACATTTTAATTTGGCTTTTATAACCTAGATTCAAACTTTTAGACGATAATGAGGGATTTGTTAATGGCTCGATCACTTTGCGTCCTATATAGTATAAAAGGTGAAAAATCGCGTGCTCCTCTCTCTGTTCACTCCCAACAATGTAAGTAAAGTGTGTTCAGAACTTCCGAAGACAATTTACTGTTGGGAAACTTTTGACGCACGATTACTGAGATCGCTAAAAGTTCGGGCATTAAGATACTATAAAACTGTATGCTCCGATAGCACGAGTGGTGTAGTGTGAAGTTTTGATGTAAGCATTGTCGGGGCGGGTCGGGGAGGCTCGGCTGTCAGGAGGCGCTGCGTTATTGGTGGAATGCAATGGCAGGAGCGCGGGAAAGTTTCCGATGGTGCCCAAAATAGCCGGGAGTCCCCCGCCGCCCCGGCGCCGCTCATCGATTCCCCGACCCTTTGCAACTCTATTTTCGACTTCCTTTTTCCTGCCAGCCGTACGACTGACTTATATTAACTTTATAACTTGTTAAACGCGACTTCAGAAATATGAGATAAGTAAGCGCGAGCCCACGAGAGACGTCTCCAAACAGAACCCTATCTGGCTTGGCTATCGAGGTTCCAGCGTAGCATCACCTAATACAGTTTGTGTCGTATCACCAACGAGTACATCTTTAGTATTTTATTTTATAAGTAATAAGAGAGCTCGGGCTGTCTCAGCCGCTCCATAAAACTTAATCCAGTACGGCGGAGACGTCTCGCTATAACCGTTTCGGTAATCACAAATTGTCACACCAGTGAACTGAGTTGTAATTAGGCAAATGCAGCATGTCTCGCGGCGGAGAGCGCGCCCCCGCTGCCCCCGAATCGTGCCCCGTAATCATTATTTAACAGCACTTTTACTGCACAATTAAAATTTAAGCTTTCCTAAAATTGTACGGTGGTGTATTTCATCTTTACCGAGCGTGTCGAGCTCGGAGAGGTGACTTCTAAAATCAGACGGCGAGTTCACGGATATTAATACCGCGGAAGTTAGAAAGGCATCGCTTGCGAGAACATTTTAATGCATTCCCACTTAATATCAGGTTGAAACTGGCTTGTGTAATAGCGACCAAATGTAGACTGGGAATACAGTTCACGATGCAAATGCATTTCGAAGAAGCGCATGCAGCAACTACGAGACAAAGTAACTCGCTGAGCTAGTAGAATATTAAAAACAACACTCAGTTAAGAAGAAAGGGAACCAGCAAAGGTTAAACGCTGTCGTCGGCAACTTTGCCGTGGTGGCGCACTCTCTGTTTATAAAGCACCTTATTCGAAATAACAACGCGAACCCGGGCGGATGTCTAACTTAAATAAGATTTAATATTCCTATCCGGCAAGAAGTTCCTGAAGGAGCGTGTGTAATCAAAATCTGCACTGCGAAACTTTCCTCGGGAACCTCCCAGCAATTGCAGAGCCAGGCTGCCGGTGAAAAACTGAAATGAACCTGTCGTTTAAAACTAATTTCATTACCAACTTCCGTGTTAGGATAGTTCTTTCGTGTTTCGCAGGTTTTTCAAACTTGTTCACAGTTTAAAAATCAATTTCTTGCGAGCTGCACAAGGGCAACCGGCAGGCGAGGTGTTTATTCTGGTGCGGCGGGCTGTGTGGACAAAAACTTGAACCTCCACCTCGAGGAATTTCCTTTCGAAAATTAGCCAAGTTCCCGGGAAGAAAAAATATTTGCAAACAAGTCGCTCTACACAAAATCAGGGGCGCACTCGAGAAATCTTTTAACAGGATACATGGAGAAAATTAAGATGGAAAACTTTCTCAAAAATAAAAGTTGAACCCGCCTCACCGAATTTGTTTATTGAAGTTTCTGTCATTCGTGAGATCCTTCTCCTTATATTTATTTTCGAGGGCTTGCTCTTATTTTATTCATCTTATCGCGGCGTCCTTATTATCATCTTATGTTTTATTTTATAAACAGACCCCGCTATTCGAAAACCTTTGATGACCGCAAAATTTTCTTTTCCATAATACGGGCGTCATTTAATAGGATTTAAACAAGCTTAGACGATTCCAAAATACATTTAATGATAATAAAATTATAATCCTGAAATATCTGGATTGAATGTAATGCCAGTTTATCTCTTTTCGCAACGTGGATGGCATGAGGACAGATGTCAGATTAAAATTTAGGGAATGTTTTTTATTCAACATTAGACTTATGGTTTCTTTAAAAAGATATCTTTATCAATTTATCTGATGTTTCTAAGGATCACTAGCAACACAAGTGTCTCTCATTATCATAATTTCCGACACAGTAATAAGAAAAATCAAGTGGGTTGATTAATTTGAAGTGGCTCCTATAAGCAATAGGTTCGTGCCAGCGAATCTCTCAGGGAAAAACTGGAACGTGACTAAGTACTGGTCGAATCGCGTCGCGTCGCGTCGCAGACTCGCGTCTCTCAAGTCCGCAATTAGTACGTTTTTTTGTTGCGCTCCTAGTAATGATTGCAAGATGTGGCGATGTTTATTTGCAGAAAATTCTGATTTATAGTCCGGGGCCACTTGATTTTTTAGTATCGAAACGCCTGCTGATTTTTTTGCGATCGTAAATCTTAAATGTGGGAATGTTGTATCATTTCAGTACAATTATTATTCCAAAAGATGTTTCGTAGTGTACTGATTTATTGGTTGTTTTACGATAGATAAGAGAATAATATAATTCACACTTAAGGACATAAAAATTGGTGAAGTGATTTATCTAATTATATAACGTTACCTACATGTTTCACAATAATGTACTTTATAATATGACATTATAACAAAATTTCGCTTTTCATAAATAAGTACTTGAGTTTGGACTAGACACTTAATCCTACATTTGACATATAAACAAGTTTGAAATACGCTCTTTTAGTTATGTGCTATGATTTATTTCGCAATAAAATAATAAGGAAAAACGGAGATAGCTGTCGCAAAACTTCTTGCGCCATAAAAACACAAACGTTGACTAAGTAAGGCTGACAGGCAGACTGACCGTTGTCCTTCAAGAGAGCTATTAGCCCGTTTTTTGTTGCACTGAGATATTGTGAGAAATGTTGATAACTTGCGCAATAAATAATGGCATGGCAATACGAAGTTTTTATATACTGAGACTTTTCCTAGTGTTTTGTGGATTAATTAAGTGAATAGATATAGCATTTTGTTATTGTGACAGTTGAAAATTCCTTTAAATTGAATCTTATAATTATATTATTGTCTCGCATTAACTAAATCGTATTTATTAATATAAGATTCATACTATACAAGAGATGGATGGATGGATTGCGTGAGAAATGCCATGATCGCGAATGGAGTAAATAAGGAGACGAGAGCTAACAGGAATGAATGGAAGAAAAAAACATACTAAACCGACCGCAAATGAGATGTATACGGGCAAGAGGATGATGATTTATTACAAAAGAACGGGACAACTGTATTTCTCACACATCAACCTACCACTATCACTCGCCAATCCATTACTTATATGAGATACCTTTTAAATATTATATTTCATAAAATTTACTTATTGAGATGAACTTGAAAAAAAGAGCCAAAAAACTGAAAATGTCAAATACCTCTCCAATCGGCATTTTCCTTGAGGAATTTCTTTGGCTATTTTCGTGCTGAAACGGTTGCCATTGACATTAATGGCGAACAAAAATAAACTGAACACATTAAGGAGCGTGATAATAACATCGGCGCATGCAAATGTGTGGGCGTGTAAGAAACTTGGCAGAGAATGGGTCCTGAAATCTGCGGTATGCTTATCGGCTCTGATTCATATGTCCTTAGCTCCTTGTATGCTCGGCTTTACACAGAATACGACCGAGTCGCTATTGTATCTGGAGCAATTTTCTTGGAAACTATAGAACTTAAGTAGTAAATAAGCTAAAGCGTTAACATTTTTAGGAAAATTTTAATTTAATTAAAATTTTAAACTACCCTCTTCTTATTAATAATAATATTGTTTACAATGTGAATTAGAAAATTTTTTCGATTTGATTTTAGAACTTCTTAGAACAAACAAGATATTTATATCACGAAACGGTTTTTATACAAGTCATGCACTCCAAGCCCGTAGTACGCATATCGCGCCCGTTACTTAGTAACTGTGGCGGAGCTCATTTTATTTCGCGGGTAAGAAGGCTCATATGTCTCGGGGATTCACTAACGCTTTGTCGACGGCGAAAAGAATGGATCGTGATGAGAAATGCGCCCGAATAATTTATCTTTGGGTTAGTTTACGGAATGAGGCTTGTCTCCGACACAAGGATGACGGCTTATTTCTAATTCAGGGACGCGTTTTCGAAGAGATAATGCGGGTGAATAACTGAATAAGAATGATGATGCCGCAGACGCTTAAGAGGCGAGAAATTGTTTGAGCTCCGAAATGGTTTTGTATCGCACAGGATCGGAGTTGAAGCTTTTTTCTTTGGTCTGATATTGCATGGAACGTGCCGTTTACGGCTCGAGATGTGCATGCAGGCTGGCGCTGGCAAAGCAGCCCAGATTTATTGGTCCACAAACGCGTCAGAGGAACTTTGCTCAAACGCCCTCGTCTCGCAATATTTAACGTTCAACTATTTCCATCAATGTGTTCCGTCAAGAAAGGAAAAACTTAAATTGGACCGATTAAAGTGCCTTTCGTGATTGATTCCTGGCTCCTGCTCACCGCGCATTGTGCTTATGGATTTATTTTTGTTCCGTCATGTTTATTGCGCACTCGGAACTTATAACGAAATAGTTACGGCTGTTAAAAGGTTTTATTGGTTAACCTTCGGCGTGTGCGGTCATAAAATAGATTCGGAACCAAAGGAACGTACGCGCCCCGCTAGATTTATAACTAAATCACGTGAAAAAGAAACAAATTTGCCCTACAAAGGGATATAAAAAGGAAGATATAGCACGAATTTATCGGCAAATTGTGGAAATCACGGTATAATAAAATATTTTCTATTGAATATTGTATGAAAGAGTTTTACGGGTCTCACTCATTTCACTCCATTTTACTGCCTACCTTTTTATGCAGGTCTCTGTATTTTAGAATACCAAATTTGAGTTGCGTTTACGGGTGGAAATAGATTGGGTTACGAGTGGCGCCATCTGCGACTTACCTGAAACAAAGAACAGTGGATAAGTTAAATGTTAACAAGGGCTCGAGTCGTTGCTGTGATTGCGAATAAACTTTGCAAATGTATCTACATAAAGTTGGAGAAAATGAAAAGGTGATTTCATTGCTACGGTTTTCCGCGTGCTGCGATACCTGCGTGGACCGATAGCGAATAAAATTTTACAGGGCGGGCGTAAAATAGCTGTTATTACAACCGCTTACGGTGTACCTATTCGGACCAGAGTTCCGTTCATTATTCTGCGGATGACACCGGCTAGATAGTATATCATTAAGAATGATTGAGTTGAAAATTCGGCCTTAACTACAGAAATTTGGGCGCCTCGCTCGTAATAAGGGCCACTGGAGCGAATTCCGACACTCGTCAATGGTTAATATGCGTGATCGAGTCGCAGCCCGTCTCCGGCAGTGAGTGGATTCACTTAATTTGCCGTCCGCGTTGAGGCCCCGCTAAAACTTTACGCACTTAATAAACTCCCCAAGGAATTAAAATTCCGTCGGTTTAGCAACAATCGTGTCGGAACGCAGTTAACTCTTTCGCTTCGCGCCGGGTTATTAATAAGGGACACGCCTCGGCAGGCCTGATTTATCTAAGGAAATAATGATAGCGGACGACCAATCAGAGTCAACAAGTTTACTGGCCGCTGATTGGATAAGTTACTTCCTTAAATATGTGGGTAAATGATTTTTGAGAGGCCGCTTCAAAAGCCGTGTGGTGACAGAGCAGAATAGAATTGTCACCACCCCCGATCTCTCCCGAGAGTGTCGTACAAGGCAAATAAGCGTTAAGACAGCGACGAATATAAAGCTGCAGTGTTTCTTTCTTACCTCTTAGAAATATACTGAGATTTACGTGGCTTATTAGAACGAAACATGGCAATAGTCTCACAACCTATTTTCTAACATAATTGGAAAAATGCGGGTGTTAATTCACCTCAGTCTACCCATTAGGGATATATAGGCGTGATTTATGTATGTATATTATATCGAGAGGGCTGCAGTACTGTTGCAAGTTGTTTAGCATAAACAAATCGGCGGCGCGTTCCTCCGCCTCAGTGTTAGACTCGAATAAATAATCTCTCGCCGAGATCCTTCCTCGAGGGCCGATCGTAAATCAGGATGAGACGAAATTTCCTTCTAATGTGAATGTAAAATTCGAGGAACAATGCCGCTTTAGTTCAGCACGGCATCTCTTTGCGGAGCACCGCCTATTCAAATGAGCCCTTCTTCTTCTGCCCGCCCTGTTCCCAGTCTATGTGGGGTCGGCGCAGTATGTTTCCTCTTTCATTCATATTGGTCAGACGTCATCAAGCCATTCGCTCTCTTTTGATTCATATTATCCTTCACACCGGAAAGGTGCTGGTGATGAATGAATGTAGACGGAACAGACCATGTCGAGAGACCGATGAACAGAGAGGCAGAGTGATTCGAACGACAACTTTCAATGTATACTACGGTTTTGGCTTAGATTTCTAGCCGGCCGGTACCTGAGACAAATCCTCTTCGGGTATGCTGTTGTTGGTGGTTTGCCCTCCACCATTCGGGTGCCCAAAGTGTTTATTGGTCTACATTGGGCAATCTCCCTTGGTCTACTTTTACGACACCCATGGGATGAGTCAGGGCTGGCTCTACGTTATTTTTTCGCTCCCAGGCCATCATGGAAGGTGGCGTAATCGCTGATTATGCTTAGGGACTTTATTCGTGTTGTTTACGTCACTTGGTTGCTTGAAATGGAAATACAAAAGTGCTCCATGCCGCTCGAACGCTGAGCGATTGTAATGATGATGGCTACTGGCGTATTGACAAAGCCAAATCTACACCCGACATCGGACCACGGGCGTGTATTAAATTAGTTTATTATTGTAACTGTATATCAATTTGCGGGGAAGTGGATGGTTGGTGCGATTCACCATATTCATTTAGGCGAATCATCCCGCTAATTATCACCAGAAATAGCTTTCGGACGTCTGTATTAAAATAGTGTAAAGAGTACTCCCATTGCGTTTATCGTGAACATGCATATTCAAAGTTAGTTAATTGACTTAATTAACACCGAATCAGAAAGCAATTGGTTTAAACTGGTTCTTTCAAATGTATTCTGTAAATAAACTCACGCGAGGGCAATGTAATTAATTACTTACATTAACTGTTAAAACAATGACTGTTTGGCTTCGTTCAGCTATTTGACAAATCTGATTATTTTGGCATTATATTATAGTTGGAATTGGTTAAAATTATTCCAAAAATATTCCAAATCGTATGACTAATAAACAGTACAGTACTTGACCTTGTCGCAAAGACTTCTTTTTTGTAACCTTAACTTTATTTATATAACAAAAAAGCTGTGTGGTGACGGCAGAGCAGAATACAATTGTCACCACAATCTTTCCCGCGGGTGACGTACAAGGTGACTAAGGATCAAGGCAACGATGAGTTACCATACCAACTAGCCATAAACTGTTATTTACGGGACTGATAGATGACATTAGGCTCACAACATGAAAACTAACACATTTGGCGATAGGTGGATGTTAATTCACTTAAATAGGCGTGTATATTGTATGTGTACTTATGCCATAAAAGTTTTCGCGTTCAGACTTTTCTAACCAGATAAAGGCCCCTTATCTATCTATCAGTAAAGGTTTGAATGTGCTTTATTACAGCAATTTTACGCAATCAAACGTATCCCTTGCCGGGTAAAACAATTCAAACTTGTACTTAGTTCGATATCATCAAATAACGAGTATCAAATTAAAGCAAACCGCAGTTCACTGGCAGTTGTAACATCAGACAAGCCCGGGATTGAGGCGGAGCGATATTAACGTTTTGAATGTTCCCCGCTTCATTTGGTCGTCTGGAGCTTTATCGGTGTTTGAACATGAGCTATTACGTCTGTATCCGGGCTTATAGCGGAGTTCCTTCTAATTTGGCCCTTTCAATGCTGTAGTTTACCCGGTTCTTATTTACGCCGAACTTAAATGACTGATCCGAATTAGGCATTCTAAAGCCGTCGGCTTATTCACCAAATTAATCACATTTGGCAGAGACCGGCCTGAAAGGCTTGCCCCCGCTAATGTTAGATCGTAGTGATACACGTTGGAATAGGTACGTTTGGACTAACAAATTGATCAAACAGACTGCTCACGTTATTTAGTGCGCCTTGAGTAAAAGGGCTGGGAATGCGGCAATGAAACTATTTTATGCATTATGTTTCTCTAACAAGGTTGGTTTCAAATACGGTAGAATACAATTAATTATCACCACTTCCTTTTCATTATTGCGGTTGAAGTGAACACCGGTATCCTGTAACGTAACTCTGTTGCTAACAGTTCTCGATTGAAGTTAATCAAATTGTTGCTTTTACAATTAAGTTTTACGACTTGACATTTTCTCACATAGCTACTGAAACTGTAATTTCATTATTTTTCAAGCGATGTTAGCAAGAGATTTGCGTAGACAGTCTATGGGATTTTTAATGGTTTCTTTTAATTAAGCAAATTCACATTCACTATAATTATCTCCAACTTAGACCAGATTTTTTTATATTGTAAAGCTGTATTTGATGGTGACTGTGCAATGAAAATGAATTTGTTAAAGTATGAAACAGAACTCAAACAGTACTATTTTTTAAAGGCTTTAAAATTATTTTGAAACGCAGTGATAATCCCGGTACAACTCATCAGCAAAATTGAACCAGAACTACGTCCGTGAATGTAATCCATTAACAAGTTATTTAAATTTTGAAATAAAATTATATGATCGTAAAATATACCCGGATAATAACTTGTACATACAGAAAAAATGATTTATTATGCTGATTCTCTTTAAAAAAATTAATTATTGTTAACGTTATTTCTCGTAAATGTATTTCAATAATAATACTACTTTATTCAAAAGATAATTTCGTCATAAATACACATATACATACATAAATCATACTAAGGTATAAACATACCCGGAGGGGTAGGCAGAGATGAATTAATACGTTTCGCTAATTATGTTAGGTACCATGGAATAGGAGGCGAGCCTTTTGCTTTATAGGAGCCACGTAAATCGCAGTATAGTGATGATAAGGAACGCTGTTGCGCATTACTCCTTACGTTTTTACCCTTAGCCGCCTTGTACGACACCCAAGTGAGATATAGGGGGTGCTGACAATTGTATTCTGCTCTGCCGTCACCACACGGCATAGAAACCAATCTCGATAATGACTAACAAAATCCTTAAACGCTCACCATTCAAAAGTAGTTCCCAACAAACTCGCTCTAAGTAGTGGAACTAACTTCAATGCAAAACACAAACGAGTTGGACGACGCTCATTAACGTTGAGCCTCAAGATGTTCTTGACAGCTAACGGGGCTCCATTAAAGTTAAAGACAAGTATAAATAATAACAGCAGAGATCTTGTATCATCTCAAATACTCTATACTAATATTATAAAGCTGCAGAGTTTGTCTGTTTGCATGGTTGGTTGGTTGGTTAAACGCGCTAATCTCAGAAACTATTGGCTAAAATTTAAAAAATCTATTTATGTTGGATAGTCGATTTATTGAAGAAGGCTATAGGCTATATTATAACAACCGACATAATTGCGACCAAAGCCGCGGGTGACCACTAGTTGGGAAATAATCATCATCACCAGCCCTTTAAAGTCCCCACTGCTGGGGCACGGGCCTTCCCTATAGATGGAAGAATATAGGGATATTGTGTCATAACTCACCACGCTGGCCCAGTCGGGTTGGTGGGTTCTAAAGACTGCAGATGCAGCTGGGACCAACGGCTTAACGTGCCTTCCGAAGCACGGAGGAACTCGAGATAATAAATGTTTGGTCACCCATCCAATGACCGGCCTTAGCGAAATTGCAAGCGTGCTGTGCCACTGCGCTAGCGAGCATCTCAATATTATAATGTTAATCTAAAATAGTGTTTCTCTGCAAAATTAGCATTTGCTCGAGGGTATTGCTTATTGATATTGTGAATTCGAAATAAAATTTCTTGGGTGTAGTGTACTTATTATAACTTACACTACGTAGTGGCATCATAGTACGTATGTAGCATCATTTTTCATTAACAGGACCATATGTACGAGCGGGGAGCGAGCGGTTGTAAGGCACCGCTTCCCACAGGTACAGAATTGTTGGTGGATAGGAACTACTCCAGGGAGTAGCCCTGGCAAGTAGCTGGTATATGGTAGGAGGAAGCTACCCCAGGGAGTAGCCCTGGCAGGCAGCGGGGAGGGAGTAATGAGACCCAACACGGCCGATTGGAATCTAATTTATTGTATAAATAATTACAGTATTTATTTGATTTACATGGTCTGTACACATTGATAGCTTTTGTATGTCTCTCATGGGTGTAAACTGCCGACGGTGCGCTTGGTGTGTGTAGATCGCCTCGCTGCTGACTCTGCTCCTCGGGTTGAGTCCAATGTTCGACTCGTGGCTCGAACACCCATCCAATGACCGGCCTTAGCGAAATTGCAAGCGTGCTGTGCCACTGCGCTAGCGAGCATCTCAATATTATAATGTTAATCTAAAATAGTGTTTCTCTGCAAAATTAGCATTTGCTCGAGGGTATTGCTTATTGATATTGTGAATTCGAAATAAATTTTCGTGGGTGTAGTGTACTTATTATAACTTACACTACGTAGTGGCATCATAGTACGTATGTAGCATCATTTTTCATTGGTTTCATATTATCAAAGAACTTTACAATCTTACTTTAGTTTCTATGCCATGATAGTAAACTGGGTATTCTTTTTAAATGATTAATAATTTCCTTTGAATGCTTTTTATGTATTTTACAACATCAGTGAAACTACGCAGAACAGGGGCGAAACGGCGTAATCCTGGAGTAAGATTTATTTAGGAGTCCGTGTAACGCACTGCGGCTACGCTCCATTCTACATGCTACGGCCCTACGACGCTACGAACCAGACCTATAATTACTTACGATTTTAACTGAAAAACATGTTTTGAAGTACACTCGAGCAAGCAAATCCTTATTAAAACACCATTTACGCACACTGCGGCCTTAAACTTATTATGATGCCCCAATAAGACAAATGTTTTTGCTGAATAGATTCCCATTCACTCGTGAAACGAGTCACGCAGTCATATTATTATAATACGGAAAATTCTATATTGAAAAAACAGTAGGATAAGAGAATCACCCTAACGTCGGCGGAATTATCGTATCATGGATAAAATAAAGGCTTATTCGACAACTTACGCGCCAACGAGTGGCCTATTACGCGTGCTATGGAGATTACTAGTATTATATTATGGAGTATCGTCAAGTCGTTCTAAATATGCCTATGTTTATATCCGAGCACAGACCATGTTTGAGCTATTATTTTCAACTATAGGCAGCCTTTTACTGTTTGTGAGAACTTTATGTCAATGAAGTCACTCAACCTTAAAGTGGCGAAATAGAGGTGTTAATACACCTTTGCCGACAATCTTGCTGTTTTGTGTGTGTAAGTCAGGTAGAGTTACTGTGATTTGTGTGTGAATTATTTTTATCAAGAATTTTAAGTGCTACTACGGACTGAGCCAGTAATGGATTTGATTTCAAAAAAGAGGTCAGAATAATTTCGATAGATTGAACAATGTAATAGGGTACAATGTAAAGATGGCAATACACTCTGTATTGCCATCTTTTCATCTTTTGGGCATTTGAAACCCAGTATAATGCTAGATGCTGCTGCCTTTTCCTCATTTTTGTTTCAAACCCTAGTCGCCTTGTACGTATTCTGCTCTGCTGCCACCACACGTCATAATTACATATATACATCAATATAATGTTGAAATAATAAAGAAGCAATCATTGATTTGATTATCCCATCCCATCAACGTGTACTCGAGCATTATTTGTTACAATATCACTTATAATTCTTGCTTTTCTGTATCGAAACGCACCAGTAGGAGAGGCAAATAAAAATCACATCAATTTTAATGCTATTCTCTGTTCAACCGTGCATAAAGCCGCACCTGAAAATCCCCCACATATCGTATCGTTTTTATAATACACATATATTTTAATATTAGCTCGGATTTACAGACGAGAGAACCGCCTATTTCACATAAGATGAAGATTAGGGTATCTTATGCGTATTCAAATAAAGTGAGGCCGCTATCACCTGGCGCGCCGCGCGATTTCTCACGCGCTCATAGGTACATACGTACATACATACAAACGGTATTTTGCTATTGTTCTTATAGAATTCTGGCTACTTATGTGTGGGAGTGTCGGAGATTAGACGCCGACGTTCTCATTGTTTCAAAAGTTAGCGTTTTCGCTTTACGTTTGGCTGGCGAGGAGCAGTTGGGATTGTGTTGCAGAATAAACATTCATTTGTAAATTTCGCGAATGCTCGATCGTTCCAGCATTTATTTAGTACATAGAAAAGTACAAGTGAAGGGCGTGGTTATGCCTTATTTATTTGTGAATCCTTGGTTTTCTTTTAAAATAGCGTATATGACACATCAACCTTATGCTTAAAAATTAGGTTGACAAATTTCAAGATAAGAGACATCACCTTTAGTGTTGTCTCTTCAAATTCGATGTCTCGTCAAATCTATACAGAAAATAAACAGTAAAATATTATTTTTGTGTAGGTGTAATATATTTTTATATAATTGATTTTTTTATTACGAGCGTTTGGAACATCGTTCTCAAGTTCCTTTGGTATTAATAATTTCCCATGCTATAGTGATCGTTTTAGATACCCTATCCCTAGTTTTATTTTTCCAGTTCTTTATTATTAAAGTCGTAGACGTAGGTAGTCGGAAACGTAGGTGTTCTAACATCTCTACCCCTACCCCATAGAGGAAAAAGGGATTATATATTTGGATGTGTTTTTTTCATTACGGTGGCCATAGCAATATAATTCCTTAGCACTTGCCTCGGTTGGCTTACTTTGAACTAATAACAGACATGAACACGTACCTAAGGCGTAAAACAAATTGTATCCCACACGATGTTCCGTTTCGGCAACACTGATCGCGAAGCGTCTAATCAAAGTTTGATTTCAAAGACTTACTCAGCATCGATTAAACACACTCCAATGAAATTTCTACTCGACTAATCGACAAGCAAGTCGGATAAAACTGAAAGTTTAATCGCAACACGAGATATGATAGCGTGATTGCTACTGCGGTTGCTTGAAGAGCGAGAAATTATCGAGTTAAGTTTGGAGCCCACGAAATAGTTGTTTCTTAATTAAAATGCTTAAATGGTTTTTCGCCATCTTACTCCGAAATAACAGCTAACTGTACTATGAAATTACTCTTAATCGCTAAGTGGTATTTGATTAAATTATCTCCACGGTTGTAGTACTTTTTACTGAGTTAAATAAACTTCAATATAATTTTAAATTATCAATCTAAATAGATTACAGTCTGCCTTTTAAATTCATGACGGCATATTAATAAATACGCAGGATATTTTGGCAGGATTATAATCAGTTTTTCCCAGTACTGATTAATTGAAACTGGAGTAGTGAATATTTTCATTTATCTGATTTCAATATACTGAAAAAACGGCAAAAAATAAACCCATTTTTAAATTGAAGTGTTGGTCAACGAAAAAAAAGTTTTAATTACAAAATTGTAGGGGAAGGCAGCCTAAAACAGTGAACTGTCTAATATGCCTGTACAACAGTATTTCTACAAATCCAAGGGGACACGTGAGAGCTTAGCGTATCCTGTCCAATCAAGGAAGCAAAGCAGAAGTGACTGACGGGTATATACAAATTTGTTAAATGAAATTATTTGCAAGAATACCCGTTTTAGACAGCATGACCGCTTTGAGACATCTAACGATCATCAGCAATTCCCCTCAACCTAATCTAAACTTCCTACAATATCAGCTTCAATATTGCCGGAATACGTTTCGTGTGACTTATTCTATGACGGCGGGTCCTCCTTAGCAGGATTAGCCTCGCATCATTAATCCCCGAAATTGCGTCCACCTGACCCTCTCAGAATCTTCAATTAAAGACAACTTTCCAATTTCAATTTCATCGATCGAATACAATTTGCGTCTGGCAACGTTATCGGGAGGATGTGATGATTTACGCTTCGGGCCCCGGTAACTTACACACGCACTTGGGTTAAGGGATCGCGCTATGATTGAGTTTCGAAATAATTAAAATAATCTATTTCGTGCAAAGTTTAATTGCGACACTGTTTGGAGATAAGGCGTTTAAATTTTAATTAGAGTCCCGCTGATATGCTAATTTGGAAACGCGGAAAGATGATTTAATTACTGAGTCCGAAAAAAAATTCTGTGCGACGTGAAGATACGACGTGGATGACATGACAAAAAATGGCTACATTGTTGGTTTTATACTGTTGAGGTGGGAGCGAGGGGTATACCAGCTAAAAGACACTGGAAACACTGGATTGTGTGTCAAGACGGCTTTTATAGAATTTCTAGGCAGTGAGAGAAGTCGGGATGACAAAGGTGAGTGTTGACATGTTGTAAAACTACCACTTTACCGAAAACTACACTTGGGTCACTAGCTCAAGTCCATTTTTTTGTGCAACTGACTTGCGTGCAATTAAAATCCTATTTTGAAGACTGGTTTAGTCGAATGGTCAGATCTCCGACAGTCGGCCAAGAGGTCCCGGGTTCGAAAAATGGTAGGGGCAGATCTTCTGATAAACATTGTGATTACATACATACATACATTAATCACGCCTATATCCCCGAAGGGGTAGGCAGAGGTGAACTAGCACCCACGTTTTGCCAATTATGTTAAGTCCCATGTATAATAGGTGGCGAGCCTATTGCCATTTATCGGGAACAAAAAGTCGCAGTACATAGCTAGGTGGTATAAGAGTAACGCTGCTGCCCATTCCTCGTCACTGATTTATCCTTAGTCGCCTTGTACGACACCCACAGGAGAGATTTGGGGTGGTGACAATTATATTCTACTCTGCAGTCACCACACGGCAGAACATTGTGATTGTTTATTATAAATATTTATTTATAATTATTATGCATACTAAACATTGTCCGTCATCTAGTATCCATAATGCAAGTGCTGACGCTACTTACTTTGGCCTAGATGATAGGTGTGAGTGTGAAAAATATTCCTTTTTATTTGCCATTGAAATGCACCAAAAAGTCTCCCTGGGAAAGAGCGTACTTCTTTAATGACCAAGCAAGTTCGGCTCGAGGCTAGGCAAACTTAGTCGGCAACTGTGGCCTTTTCTATTTTTGTCGCAAAGACGTTCTTTAGTTTCAATAGGAAAGGTGGCGAGTTTAATTACGGCACACGGGAAGTATCTTTCAGCTCACCCCCTCTTAAGGTCTGAGCATACGTAACCGACCTCTATTATATAAATACGCTGGACTGAATACTTCTACTAAAATGACAAAATTTCTTGTGCTGATTTGAAGCGCCCCATCGTGCGGCATGGGTACTAAATTTCACGTTTGTTGCTTGTATTTGACATTACAAATGGATCTCTTTAATAGTTCCGTGGACGTTCACCTTCGTCAACCAGTGCCATCAGCACCAAGATGGCGATAATCAAATTGGCTTCATTTGTTGGATAACGTACAGCGTACTTGTATAATAGAGGTCAGTGTACGTAACGGGAAAACACCCCGGACGGGACGTAGACGGGGCCATTCTCGCACAAAAAGCCCCGTATGACATATGTCACGGAAACGCGGACGGAGCTTTTTGTACGAGAGAGTCCCGTCCGGGGTGTTTTCCCGTTACGTATGCTCAGACCTTTAAAGTGTTTCGCTTCAATATGTTGCCTCGCCGCAAAATCAAGAGTTTTCATTAATATTGCACGCGTGGTTTTAGGCGAGGGTTGCCCCATAATACGTCTAGGACAGAAGCGTGTCAAGTTATTAATGCGGATACACTGTATCCAGGTAATAAGTATTTCAGTGAACGGCTTAAGCTGTACTACTAAATTGAAATAGTGCTATGTTCACAGGCTGTGGTGGGTGAAATATTTTTTTCTTGTTGGCTACTCTGATCAACTTTATCTAAGGATATTTTATTGACTTTATCTTGCATCGGCGATCTTTCTAAAAATACTGAATTTTATATGCAATTTATTCGATGTTATGATAAATGACCATAAATAAGTAACTCATTGAAAAACTGTAAGAACTTTGTGCTAAGACTATCATCAGAATTTTTAGATATTAAAACACTTAAAATTTTGTACTGTGCTTATGTGCGCAGCCACCTTGAATATGCTTCAGAAGTATGGAATCCCCAATACCAAGTTTATATGACACGCATTGAAAATATTCAAAAACGTTTTCTTCGGCATGTTCAATTTAAGTGTAAAAAATACGATATTAGTTATGAGCTCAGATGTAAACGGCACCATATACTACCTCTATATTTACGCAGAAGGATTGCTGACGTTTCCTATCTATTAAAATTATTTAATAATTCAGTTGATTGTTCTGATCTTTTGAGCAAAATTAAAATTAGAGTACCACTTAGCTCGAGCAGAAATCGCGATTTTTTACATGTTCCACTGGCGTCTACGAAGTATCGTAAAAATTCATACTTAGCTAGGGCATGCAAATCATTTAATTTAGTTGCTAGAGAGATTGATGTTGACCTTTGTTGCACCAGTGTTGCACGATTTAAGGTCGCCATGTCTCAGTTATATTTTAAATAGGTTAACGTATTTTAATGACGCTCATAATCCCAAAGGGGTTGATTAGCGTCGTATTTTTGAATATTGTAAAGTTTAAGAAAGTCATGTTCCATTTGAATTGTACACTATTAAGTTATATTCGCATACATACAGTACTCGGTTTTCAAAGCTGAATTTGTTACTATTATCTCGTAGTTATATGTGGAAACTTGTAATTAGCCTTTTTTAGTTTATAAGTTGGTCTAATCTGTAACTAGCTGTAAGATTCCCAAATATTATAAAATAAAAATAAAATAAAAAAATAAAACTTTATCAGTATTATAAGAATGGAGTCTGATAGAAATGAAGTTTCCGTAACATAAAAATATCCTTAGACATTGTTGATGAGTGTATATTAGCCGTGTAGTGCAGGCAGAGAAGAATACAATTGTCGCCACGCCTACCTCTTTCGTGGGTGTCGTACAAGGCGACTAAGAGTTATTATAAATATAACGAGGAATGCGTTCCTTGTACACCATCCAGCAAATAGCAATAGGCTCGTCACGAAACGTGGATGCTAAAAACTCTTCTGCCTTCTATACCTTTTTATAACTGCAGGACTTATAAGTATGCGGTCTGTAACGGAAATAGCAAGCTTTACTTGTCTCAGAGATAAGGTACAAAATAATTTGGATCCAGCCAAATTTCTCACCTAAAACTGTTGAAGTCATGACAACTTCCGAGTAGTGAAACTTGCAAAACAATTAATTATCGTGGAAGCAAGCAGGCCGCTACTGCAAAGTTGTTCGGAAGTTGAAGTTTTTTAGAAGACACATTTTTTAAAAATTACCATACACGCTTTTGAGTTTACGGCACCGCTTGTGTGATGAGCCTGGTGCCGAAGTCTCGATCAATCAGCCCGCCGAATGGCTCCATCTATCAATGTGTCAGTGCCGTCGATGCGCCGCCAGATGGCGGTAGTGGCTAACGAGAAATTAGAAAACAATTTTCGAACACTGACAGTTCCGTGTTTACTCCCAATGCTAAGCATGGACGTAATATTAGTATATCAGAACTGCGAGCACTGTCATAAAATAGTGTTTAAAAAACATTTGCGTACGGCATAAGGTTTACTTATACCGTACGTAAATAGGAAAACAAATTATATCAGAGGAAAAACGAGCCGAGTGAGATAGCCAGAGTGGCGTTCTCTTGCCATTTTTCGAAATGGCCCCCTGACAAAAGTTGACATGACAATCGTCATTAGAAGAGGACGAACAGCCCTATTAGAAGAGGACAAACGACTCCACTTCTATACATCTCACTGGCTCGTATTTTCGGCTCCAGTGCTCAGTCCTGTTTTTTATACTAAGTCCATGATATGTTTAATGAGTTATGTTTAACCGGAATTAACATCCGCACGGCCTTCCGCCATTTTGAATGGGTGTTCTCGATCTAATTGCGCATTAAACGTGCGGCTGATGCGAAATAAACTAATAAGCTGGTGCTTTTGTTTTAACTACGTTTGTGTCTTAACCGCTGTTCAATTTGATTATGGCTTGTTCAAACTGAGTTTATTATTTATGTGTTTGTTAAGAAGATAATTTAATTCCTTTTGAGCTAGTGTTCCGCGTGGGATATATTATTGAAAGAAATTATTTTTCAACCTATATGAATTAAGTTCCATAGAGCGAACCCGTCTGATTAGCGACACTGTATTCGGAGTTTTATTGTCGCCTTTTATTTACTTCTACCATTAATTTTGAACACAAAACACTTCTTAATTTACCTAAATTAACTTTACATTACACCACTAATTATCAGTCATATCAGACCCTACTTAAGTAAATAATAATTTGATGTGGCACAAACCTCGGTTTTGTTTTAATAACGTCTCTAAAGCAACTGAAAAAACTATTTTGTTATCGTTAAAATATCTTAAGAAAAATTCGAAAGATGAAATTGTTTCTGGTTACTTCCTATTATTTTAAAGTGGCGCTCCTTAAAGCCGCGCACCGTGGCCCGGCGAATTTACCACCGAAATATGTTAAGCGGTTGAGTATTAAAAAAAAACGCAGACCAGCAAGTGTAAACCGCCGCTTATCCCGCGTCTTATTATTTTAACGCGCGCCCGCACAACACATTATAAGATCTTCATTTTTATTGCGGGCAAAGCGGATCGTTTGGGAACAATTTAATCGTAAATTCCGCGTCCACGGCACGTAGGTACCCAAATTGGACACATTTTATGACATCGGCCACTCCACGTTAAACGCGGCGGCTTAAAAAGGGTTGATAGCCAGTAGCCCTGTCACCTGTGAAAGCCGGGGGACATAGCGGTACCTTCATCATACGACGGCCGGACGTTCATTGATAATTAATGGCTGTTTCCACAGTGTAACGAAAACAAACGACGGGCGGCACACGATACGATTAATATCTTCGCGGCACAAAAACAAACCAACGTAGCCTTGCCGCGATAAATCATATCTCCTTGAAGGCGCAAAAATAAATGAAGCCAATGATAAATGGTGGACTCCGCCGTGGCACAGCCGATTGGGCTGAGTGAATTGGAAAATTAAAATTGTTACAGGTGCATTCCTCATTGCCACGCCTGGGGCTAATTGAATTAAGAAAAAAGGTAGAACGCGTCGCGACGCGGCGCCGCTCCTGATTGGCGCTGTCGTGTTTCCTCAACCAATCCAATAAATTACTTGCATACATAAATCACGCCTGTTTATCCCCTAAGGGTTAGGCAATTGTGAATTAACACCCATGTAAAAGGGGGTGAGCCTGTCTATCGGGCACGTTATAAGCAGTATAGTGCTAGATGGCATAAGAAGAATGCTACTGCTCATTCCTCATTAGGTGTTTTAGCACACTTGGAGGTAGCGACAATAAAAATTGTATTCTGCTCAGCCGTCACCACGCATCCGAAAATAAACTTGTATCGACATTGCATTAATAAAAATAATACTGCACGAATAATATTGCGAATTACACGCGTGAAGTAATAACATAATCCTGAAGCGAAATCGCTAAAGAAAACTTGTCTCGAGACATCTATATTAGAATTGCGGCGAGAGCTGCGAATAACCGCCCACGAATATTGTCAATCATTCAGCCGAGGGAATTTCCCTACTGCTAACTGTCAAATATTTATCTTTTCTCTCTTATAACTGGCAATGTCAATAACTGGCAGCCGGGAGCACTGGAGAGTAGGTACGGAGACATCCCGTTTGCCGAGTTGCTCAGCGATTTCGGTCTGGATAAAACAAACAGTCTATGTCATCATTAAGATGGATTGTTTCCGAGGAAATCCTAATGGGGGATTTTGGGAAAGGCATTACGGAGATGTGTTTTGGAGTACAGATCTTGTCCGACGAACGCATGGAACAGGCAACCGTTTGAAGACGCTTGCGAAGCTTACAAGTCGAAGAGAACTCTCTCTAAGATAAATAGGTAACTACCGCACTCAGAGACGTCAATTAATTTTAATGAGTATTTAATGTCAAAAATTTTCATTCAAATCTAGACCATAGACCCGGCAAGAATAGCGACTAGTTTTGAATTGTCATTTTTTGACGTTAAGTACTCATTAACGTTATTTGACGTCCCTGGGTGCGGCACTAAGAAGACAATTATTGATTGCGGAATTAGGCGATCACATTGCTTTTTATTATAATCGCTTTACACACACACATATAGCTCGCGCGGTTACTTGTACCACCGTGTAGAAGCACCATAAGTAATCTGTGTCCATGTTGTTTTTATCCACATCACCTATTGCAAAACTTTCGTCTCCCGTCGTATATTGTTTCCGATAAATGCAATGTGCGAGAGCTCGAACAGAAGACCTGTCCATTCTCCGGCAAATATTGGATTACTTACAAAAGTAGCGAATGCAATTCAATTGAGCGAAAACACTCTCCAAAGTTGCTAATGACATAAAAAGTTTCCAATCTAGCGGTTCCATTGAGCGAATATAGTCGGAGAGAAAAAGTTATTCACCTGATGTTCATATTGTTCACTTGATGGCGATATGAGATTAGTTCGAGGAGCCGTGTCTGCTAAGTCCCTCACACACTTTCCTTTTGGAAAACATTTTATTAAGACTGACATTTTTACTTCACCCGTCGCCGTGTTTAGTTTAGTGAAAATTCAAAGCAATCAGTGTATATCTCGATAAATAAAGGCATCCAACATTCGGTAACATATAAAAAGAAATAAAAAAGAAACGAAACATGTCTTTTCGTATGTATTGACAATCATCTCAATCGTGTAATTCGGAGGAATCTTTTTATTTGATTTAACGATAACGGACTGAGATGCGGGCCTTGGTCCCAAGGTACTACCTCAGTCTCGGAAATTGCGTTAACCACATTCGGCTACCAGGAAATTAGAAACGTTCGAGAATATAATCGAATGTTCCTCTGTGCCATTGAAATAAACTTCTCCTTTTGTTGTCCATGTAAAAACGGAGAGACGTATTCGATTGTTGCGTGTATTTGTTTATTTTCCAACTACATACATACATATATATATATCACGCCTATATCCCCGAAGGGGTAGAGAGACTGTGACTAGCACCCGTCTCGCCAATTATGTTAGGTCCCAAGTAATAGGTGGCGAGCCTATTGCCATTTATCAGGCACAAAAGTCACAGTACAATGCCAGGTGGTTGAGGAACGCTGCTACCTATTCCTCATCACTGATTTATCCTTAGTCGCCTTGTACGACACACACGGGAGAGATTGGGGTGGTGACAATTGTATTCTACTCTGCCGTCACCACACGGCTTTTTGTATATTATCCAATCTTTCTTTGTATATTAGGCGTAGGCGTTTATGTAAACAATGCCGAGAACACTTAATTAAGCTAACACCAAAAAGTGCCGTCGCCAAGACCGATTGAAAGTTCCAAAATAATTATAATAATGAATATTCATTCAGATTCGCGGCGCAAACTCTAATTATTTCCCGAGTAAGGAATCAAGTTGGGCCGTTTAATTATGCGATTACACGAACCTTCGATTCGGGAGTGGAGTGCAATTTTTTACTCTGCGACTTGGTTCGTAAACTGACGCGTCTACTGCGCTAATTGCGTTAGAAGCCCTCCCCTGAAGCGAACGACTCGGTTTTCTTGGTAAACAACCTCTCGAATTCAACGGAACCATATCGAAAAATTCCCAAACGCATTTATTTACGGCACTTACAGTGCCTCGAACACTTATCAATTCAAAATACTATTAGATTCGACTACAATGTGACTAACCCCCGATTACAGAAACGCTAGTCAAATATTAAGCACTGCTTAGAAAGTTAAGTGGAAAATACCTGTCATAATTTGCATGCTAAACGTCAATTTTGACAAAAGTTACTTAAATAAAAAGTAGAATTCAAAATTTGAGCAGCGTTTCTGTTTTCGGAATATACACAGAAGTATTCAGCACAGAAGTATTCATATTTTAGCAGATATATCTAAGTCGATATATACTTTTACCGCTGACCACCCTCGCGTTGACCGACCCTAGCTGTCACTGCTTACTTTCAAACTCGCAGGCTTAGTGCGTTAACCACAGCGCCATCTATCTTCTCATTCGATTTACTCAAACCACAAGTTTAGGTACAAATCTTTACTTGCGGTTAGAATGTCCGTTTAGATATTGAAATTTACCAAGGATCAGATTGAAAACTGATTAAATACTTTGTAACGGCGAATCACTTTTAAACTTTCACCAATCTAGACTATAATGACAATATATATTTCAAAATTGTAGACATAGTGAAAAGTAAGCGAACTGTGTTCAGTTGCTGCCTTTGTATTGAAACGAAGTCCTGATACTGGAGTTTCACAATCATTTTAATGGTGCAGTTTGAAAAGACATCGTAAAAGAGCTCAACTGTATGTAGAGGTCAGCGTACATTGAACATTGCAGCGAAAACCACCTCGCTGGTCTTAAGAAAAGATTACATTGCAAAGAACTCGAAGCAAATGGGACAGACCACTGAATGGCCACGACTCACTAAACACAGAGAGATATGAGAGAAAATTGTGGAAAGGGTCGTGTGTCTCGTTCTACTCGTGAAGGCTATTTGAATGCTTTCAAGATAAAATAGAAAGTTTTCGTTCGAAAGGGATTGGCGGTGGTCGATCGAGGACCATTGGTAATTTGGAATGTCTGCTGGCTTTAAGTTCGTTCTGTCGAGTATTACCATTGCACATTTAATATTCTAATGTGTGTTTTGCATTTTGTTTACCTGGCGCTCTTTTCCGAAACTACAAACTAAATCTGTCTGGTTTGAAGTGTGCAATTTGAATAAAATGTAAATTGGGGGGAATATTTTATGCTGATTAACATTGTCCTGATTGAATAAAGTTTACGACAGTAAGTGAGTTATCGCGGGCAATAATAGCAGGGATACAATGAAATTTACAATTTGTTTATCGATTTGTGAGCGTAAGGTAGGTAAACATTGTTTCGCTTTCATTTTTATTGTTTATATTCAATAAAGTGGATAAAAATAAAATTGATTCAATGAGGACAATGAACATAACAGTTGTTGTGACACATTTAAATAGCTACCCCAATAATAATAATTGGTATTATGTTGGGCAAGTCTACATGTTCTATGAATAGAACGGAATCAGTTACGTTGACAACTTGCGTTTCCTTTCACAGCTATGGAAAAATTACCGATTTTTTTTATGATGATTATCCTGTTTGATGATTTTATTGCGCAATATTCGTGATTGATGTGTAATTTTTATCATCAAAACCTAGACATACCAAATACCGAACAGACTTCTCATACCAGATTAAGAGTTTTGCGGAATTCTCTCAAGAACTTAAGCCACTGGCCCAAAACAAAATTAGAGCTAAACTTCGAGACGAAAGACAAAAAAAAAATATGTTACAAAAACTTGAGTCTCAAGTCGAGCGCGAACTATCCAGATATTATATTTCCGGACGTATTGATCCCCCAGGATAGTATGTTCGGTTTCGGTCCGATGGAAGTTTTCAATCCCTTTGCGTTTTGGGAGTTGCACTGGACAATCTTATCAGGGGGGGGGAGGGGAAGATTTTCCACTGCCCGGCACCCTCTCACCTTGGAGGACTTCCCTTGGCGCTTGGGGCCGCGCGATTGGATTTCAAATTATTATGCATGTAGGCGGCTTTCAAGGGATTTACATTTTAACGTTTTTCTCGGCGGTTTAGGGTATCCTTTCATTGGATTTTCTCAGATATTCCTCTTCATTCTGTAATTTTTTCGCTAAAGCCAGCTTAAGTGGGACATTTATCATGTTCATAAAGGAAAGAATACCCCGAGTATCTTAATTTACTCGGATACAGCTATTTGGACGCGTTGAAACTGATTTTCAATTTGCTTGTACGAGTTCTGTGAGCTTGGACGAAGGTCTAGCGCAAATAAAAGTAGAAAGGCAACTCAAGTGGTTGTAATTGGAGGAGGTTGGGTAGGTAGAAACGGGCGAAATTCTTAACTCGACCGCATTAGAGACAGCCACGGCCGGCGGAGATAATGCCATTGCAATACCCGAGATCTGATTGTATTGGGAAATTGGATCAAATGCACCGCGCAGTGCACAAAAGATAAGACCCGGTGTGGGTATAGCGGCAGCATTATGTTGCGGCGATCGGCGGAGAGCCCGCCATCAAAAAGGTCCGGTTTCAACTTTTTCTAATCCGTTCCGATGGATCTATTGTGCGAGTTCACGGTCTATCTCCGAAGATCGCGACTCCTGAGAATATCAGTGAATCATATCCGAGCTTTTACCGGCAACAATAAATCAGATAAGATAATGCAGTGAGCGTAAACGCAGTCGCTGCAACAATTCCCAAATAATATATTATTGTGGGTTTCATAAAGTTCATTTGTTACACACATTCTGCCGAAGGCGGATATTCGGCGAAAAATAAGTGGATATTTAAATGGCAGTGTATTACGCAGTTTGATATAGTTTTATGTTCGCTTACTGCAGTGGCTAGCAAGCTAGATTTTTGATTGCGTAAGTATGTAATTGCCGTGTGGTGACGGCAGAGCAGAATACAATTGTCACCACCCCCGTCTCTCCCGTGGGTGTCGTACAAGGCGACTTCTGTGATAGGTAAACAAAAAATCCACAAACATGCAAATTTGGTCGCCTTTTACCATTTTTTATGAGCATTAGTATTTCTTTTTATTATTATTTTCAAATATTCTATTTAAAATGAAGAGTTTAGCTCTAATTGTTGCTGTATATATTCCTTTCAAAGACTATAATGACACAATTTTAGCTGTACAGTCATATTCAATACCTAATTAAAAAATTTCACGCCAGTCCTTATCAATTTCCATTTAAAATCTCTCATGCTAAAGATGGAATTCTTTGTAGACATTGCTCTACCTAGTTACTAATACCTAAATAAAACGAAAATGTCCACTTCACCGCAACCTCACGTACTATCTGTGCCTACTAACCTTTAAACGCTTAACAAATAAAATTCGAATCCCGCCAAAAATGCTACGTAATTACTGGGCATAGTAAAAGTGAAAGCGGTGGGCAACTGGCCGGCCATTTTCACTGAGCTAAGCCCCGATCGTCATGATTGCGGTCGTAACGGCGTGAATTTTAAATTTGCTGCGAGGGTACCACTCAACTATGCATGAAGGACCTGCCCTTTTCATGAAAGGTATCCGGCCTCACAGTATTAGCACTAGTACTGGCTCATGACTCACCGTAAACCGATTACGTGCTAAAAATTCATAACGCCACTGTCTCCCGGTGCGTATATAGTTGGGTGCGTATATAGCTCTTTTGAGGATTCGCACAGGTGTAGAGCGATTCATTATAATATCTTGCTTTGAAGTATTATCATCGTTAAAGTATCATCATTGGCATATATAAATGGAAGACGAAACATACTGCGCCAACCCCAGATAAGCTGGGAACAGGCAAGGAATAAGAAGAAAGTACCACCCTGTGCCCACCGGCTATCTGGGGTCGGGGAAGTTACTTTTATACTATTTTGATTTTAATTTCGACGTTATATAAATGTTAGACAAATTAGTACAAAGAATATAGTGGTTAGAAAAATTATGGTCTTGTTGCGGGACTTGATCGAACCCGCTTCCACTGCATTAGCAGTTTTATACTTTTACACATTTCGGTCAGCTGTCATAAAATAATCCACTCCCTAGTCATTGCTGGCAAGCTTCGCATCGCTCATAATATATAACAAGGTAAGGATTCACTAGTTTCGAGCAAGTTTGCTTCAGTAAAATGGATGGATGAATCTTATTTTCGGCGGTGCCGTAATATCGTGATTTTCAAAGATAATAATTATAAGGAGCCGACTTGACTCTTATGAAGCAAGTCTTCCAAACATAAATAATAATTACGAAGATAAGAATTATTTTTAGAATTCACTAATAAAGCACAATAGTAATTGTATCTGTTTGTCCCCCTATTTTTCACAGGCTCGTATCGAAGTAATCTAATTACTAAAATATGCCCCAGTGAATACAAAAAAAGTCATCAATTGTTGTCTGCGGCGAGTTTCGCAACCCGCAGACAATACCCAAAAAGTGATAATGATATCGTTCAGTAATCCAATTTAATATGCAAACAACCGCGAAATAAAAGAAGCAAAAACCCAGTGGAAACCTCAATTGAAACGCGTTAAGCATTATGGCACGCTTAGGCTTATCTGGTCTGACTTATGATATCATTATTTCCCTTTTTGCAAAAATTTACCGAGCCAAAACAAGGACGCGCCTGGCATACTAATTCCGCTCGGTCAATATATCGGTATCGGCGCGCCGCCGCCAGGTCCATCGCCGTATACACAAACGGCCGAAATCTATTCACAATAAAACAGAAGCAGCCGATTTCAGTGTTAAATCTCATAATTCAAATTTCTCCCGTTGTTTACCGGGCACGCTTCGGCGGCTATATAAACTCTCAAAATCTACCCACATCCGTTGCGAAAGCCTGCTTCGTTATTTATGGAAAGCCACGTTTCATTGTTGTTGTCGGTTTACATTTGAACATTTAATTTTTTTTTTTCTATTTATTGTATTTTCGTGATCGTCGGGGCCTGCGCGATCATTTGTTTTCGGTGCGCTCTTCCGCCGCGCTTGATTCCGGCACGTGATTTACACTCATACATATATAGGGAATCCCCGCGCAGACCACTCCACGGCGGGGCATCCATCACCGCCGAAGAAAGACTAATGCGCCCGGAGAAATATGTTTGTTTTGCGTTATGCAAACCAGAAAAATGCCCGCGCCCACTCTCCGCGCGGGATGATTTAATGGAAAATATCGCTTATTTGCACCGTCAATACAGATCTCTCTGCCGTGAACCGTAATGGGGGTACGGAAAATTGAATGGGCGAAACAAGAATAGTATAATAAATGGACTCCTGTCCTGTCCCTCTCCCTCGCACGCAGAATCTCATATTTTACAGCCATATCGTGTGTCTGAGGAGGAATATCCTTGAATCCAGTATTCAATCGTCTGACATTATATTCTGTAAAGTCAGATAAGTGGGTGCCTACTTAGACGAAATTTTATTCTTCGATATTTTCAATGACAATTTATGGCCACTAAATATTGTTGAAGCTTTACAGTGTATGCTTAGCTACAATAAATCACAAAGCTGTCATGTGAGCCAAAGATTATGCGACGTCTTGAGGCAAGCTGTGCCGACTTACATCGTTCGGGCTCAGCTCCAATGCACATATCGCTTCTTAAATACGAAAGAGATTCAACTTAAAATTGAATTCCTGCAACAGTAACCCTTTTGGTCATATTACAACAGAACAGAACAGAATGTTTCGAAGCATTTTTTTGAATAATTATTTATAAATATTATGAAAATATTACATAAACAATCACGACCTGGGAACATTATTATGACTGTGTTCATCAAACAATATTTATCTCTACCTAACCCTTTAGCCGATAGCCTGCGATCTGACCGTTCGACCGTACCACCCATCAAAGTGTTTTGTCGGATTGTTTAAAACCATTAAAGTGTAATAAAAAAAATATTTTATTCTCCTGTTCGCACATAATTTCCATTTCCACGTCAGTCCGCCTAATATAACAACATGAATTAACAAAATAATCAAAACAAATGCTAATTAACACGTCTCTTACTTGACTGTTTACGTGAGAGAAACGCGCAAAGAGCAAGTGGTGTTTTTAATTCATACACCTGCTTAATCAAAGCGTTTTAATTAGAGTCTAAGGTAGACTGGAAATCTTTATTTACACACTCACTAACACACGCCCGCGTTTTAATATGAAAAACAAAAGCCTCCACTACTTCATCCCGTGAATAACGCAACAATGCGATTATAAATAACAGTGTAAGCAGAAATGTTAATTAGTACTTTTTACAAAATCCCCGGGCGGACAGAAACGAGCTCTATAATTTCATGAGCACGGCTCCATTCGGCTTGTACGAGATTTTTCATCTTTTAAACCTCCCGATAGAAAATCCAGCCGCGTCGGCATACCCCACACTGCTTTGAATGAGGCTTCAAGTCAGCAAGGGTTAGCTTTTGTGTACTCTCCGGAAGCTCAGTCGAGGAGGGTCCCTGCCCTTTCTAAATACTTGAGCATGCGAGCGCCAGTATCATAAAAATGTAATTAAAATTCACATCGTCCGACGGCCCTTCGAGTGGAGATAACTATTCCATTGTTCCACGGAGGATGTGGCATCGAGTTCTTTTTACACGAGCGCAATGAGAGGGCTCGAGTCTCAAGATGCGTATGAATAACAATAACATGTACGTACACAAGTAGTTCATATAAAATGCATTGACTACAAAATTGAAAACCCTTTTTTTTTGTTAAAACTTTCTTAATATTTAAATTTTTTTTTATGGTTACGATAATGTTTAATTTGATGAAGTTTTATTATGAGATTGACAAATCTCATAATAAAACTTCTTTCTACGTATATAATGTCGTTTAATGTAATATAACTTAACGGTTCCATACGCCCAATAAAACATTATTTACAAACCTTTGCCAGCTACTTCGGGGATTAATAGGCGTGATAGCACAAAAATTTACGAATTCTTACGTAGCATAGACTTTTCTCGAATAGTGTCTGAAATTCCTATCTGCGTCTGTTACATTTTTTTCTAAATTTAAGCTGTCGTACGAGTAAATGGAGAAATTTAATGGAGAAACCTATCACATTTTAGCAAAATGTATCTACTTATTGTTGTCGTCAAAAACAATACTATAGACATGGTTACGTTTCGAATTTCCACTTATACGATATTGAATGTGTCGAGATGCCAATTATGATTACTTACGTAGAAGATGCGCGTGCTGGTGACAATTTGTGTGCTTAATTCTGTAAATACATACCTGAAACAAAGGATAAATATTTGTCAGTACAGTGCTACTTATTGCTTCGATTATTGTTTCTTATATTAAAACCAGTATTTCGTAAGTTAAACTTTTACTACAGTTGGGCACAAAACATGCAAGCCAATCTTGAAAATTGCATACTTTGTAAGTAATTCATAAAATAAGGTCAATTTTCTACCTTCAGTGCACTAGGAAATAAAGTGATAACATATATTAAGTTATTGTCAGTTAGCGTCTTTTGAAATAAGTAAATTGTCTTTATTGAGAAGCAATCTCAAGATCCATTTATGAAACGGATTTGCAGCATTATACCAACTTACATACCGTTGTACATTCACATTTGTCACGATATCTTCATCAAATAGGACCCTTTCATCAACGTAGCAGCAATCATTCATTACTCAACCCCAGAACAAAGACAAACCCGGGAACAAAGCATGTGACAACCTTAGCGACCAAAAACCGAAACGCCGATAATGATCGTAGCGAACGAAACACAGCGAAGAAACCAAGGTGTGGTGAAAATCATTTTTCACTAGATAGCAACTAATGCCTTGCGCTACTTCGAAGCACGGCCGATAGATACGGAATGAAGACAGATTAATGTTGCGTGACTTTACAAGGTTGCTGGCGATGGGATATTGTTCGAAAATTCTACCCCGTATATACAGCTTTGTTTTATCGGGGCACCGTAAATTTTGGTGTGGATTGAGTAATACTAATAGGCAAATTACTATAGTTTGCCCGTTTCGCGGAACAACGCTGTAACTGCCATAATCGCAGTTTCATACGAGTTCGGTTTTTCAGAAGTTCGTAAACGCTACGAAGCAAAGTTAAGTTTTTGACGAATGATAAATTGAGCGGATCGCAAAAATGTAACAAGCAAAATGTGAAAGAAATTTTACTTGTTTCGATCATCAGGTGGTAATAAATTTTTATTAATAACAAATTGGGTAAGTCGGTTTGAAGCGAGTATACCGCCCAAAACCGACATTATAGCGTATAAAATTGATTATTTTACAAAGAAAAAGCTATATAATATACTCATACTATACCAGTCGGTCAACAAGGACGTCGCACACATGTTCGATTCCCGCATCAGAGTAGTAATTTATTGAATTTTTTTTGACAAATGTTTCTTTGTAATATTTTTTTTACTTTTTGTTCAAATAAAAATCATATTTTATGTTCATACATTGACGACAGCCCCATCGGGTGTACAAAGTTTTTTTTTTTATATCTCTATTCGTGCTAAGCGTTACTTGTCGAAGACAAAGACCACTTGAAAGACTAAATATTGCGATGCACTATAAAAGTTTGCGCGTTCGCGTGTTTGCATGAACCTTATGAGCGATAAAAAATCGCGCAACACGTGGTCCAACTATAAAAATGTATTTGCGGGAACAAACAAGAAATTTTAAGCGCTAAAAATATGTACTTTCTGCTTTATAGTGATGGCCGTAAGATTTATCTCGCTTGCACGTGCAACGTGTTTGAAATATTACGCTTAAACGCGGGCAAATTTCCTTCGTGTTATGTTTGTAAAAAGGGGTTTGTTAAAATTTTGCTTAAAACAATTTGCTTTTAGTTAGTCACCTGTTTACTACAAAGTAGTTTTACTAGAGAAAACACACTACTTCTGCCTTCTGAGCCGTTATACTACAACGGAAGTAAGCCAAATAAACTAAGCATTTCAGCCTAGATATTAATTAATAAGAAGGTACAGACTGAATCTTCTTTTCTTTTCGAGAAATTTTTCTCACAATTCGCTTCACTAAAGTCCTTTCCTTCTATTGCTCACAGCCCCATAGCTCAGCATTTCAATATTCAATTCCTTTTTTGTCATTATTACTAATGGCGAATACCCATAATTGAATTACCCAGCGATAACGGCCGAGAGCTGTGTGTTGTGTTGAAAATTAATATGAAAATCGTTTATTTTTATTTTGGGAATCATTTATTTTCGTCAAAAATTAGGCTGTGAGCCCTCGTCCGGCGCAGGCCAGCGGTGGCTGTCCGGAAGAAATTCCGCGTCACCCGCCACCCCGTCACCCCGAAAAGGGTTGGCCAGCGTACTTTTTGCTTCACGGACACGGCCACAGTATACCCAGAACAGTAATACGTCTTCATACAAACTGGCCGCTGGCCATTAGAATGTGTGCTTTCGTACTCGGCGCCGTGTAGGCACCTACTGTGACGCATATATTGACATAAATACGGGGGCATAAGGGGGCGGAAGTCTGGGCCGTGCGTTCGGTGTGATGGCGCGTGTACAAGGTGATTGCACGTTCGGTCGCTGCTCGTTCCCGCCTGCCACATTCACGCTCGCAGCCGACAACCCTAGCGTCAACGCAAGAATAGGCTAATGGCTCGCAGTCAGACCGCAGATAAACTACTGTTCCGGGTACACTGTGGTACGGCCCCGGGCAGCGTGCTTCGGACGTTTTAAAAACGTCATCCGCAAACCGGCGAAATCCGGTTGCGGCGAGTGACTTTCTAATTCGGGACCCGCGGTAAGAACTTTGTAAAACGTATACCGTGTCCAGGAGAGACCACGCCCGGCTAATCCGCCCCAGTGTACCCCAAACTTGTTCCAGCGTCGCCCCACATTACGATGTACTGCAGTATAGGCACATTGATTAATTCACGCCGCAACCGATATAAACTTTTGTGCTTACGGTGGAACGGTGCCGTTGTTCCAACACTTTGATCCCGGCTGCGAAAGTTGATTGTTAATCTGAAACGGATATCGTATCTGTGGTGAAGTTACTCGGTTTCGTTAAGTGAAATCCTTTAAGTAGGACTGTGTGAGCGCGGACTAAGCCTGCTGGAATACTGACAAAGTGATATAACAGTGAATATAACAGTACGTCAAAATAAGTATCTTGTGTATAAACGTCATTATTGATTTAACAAATCAGTTTGTCATGTCATCACCACCATTAAATCTATCATTAAATTTTATATTATAGTCAATTATTCGATTTTAATTTTAACATTATATAAATGTTAGAAAAATTAATACAAAGATTTTGGTGGTTAGAAAAAGAATTTCGGAAAATTATGAAAATTATGATCCCGCCTCAAGATCATAATTTTCCGAAATTCTTTTTCTAACCACCAAAATCTTTATAGTCAATTTTTATTCCAGTTTAAATTCAATTTGTGTGAGGGTTACAGTCATGATAGATAGCGCACTTAGCATCCGTGAGTCTGGTCTCAATAAAAAACAAAGCAAACATTAAGAGGGCTATACCAAAATCACTCATTTTGGTATAAGGTATATCTATTGCTATCGTTTCGAAGTAATTTGTGATATTGAAAGTATATTTAATCGCATTATTGTTGATAGTAATTCCTACTTTTTTATCCCCTTTGATGGCGTTTTATGTTGTCCAGTACACATAGTTATGTAATAGCATTGGATTATGTTAATTATGAATTGTACAATAAAGTGTATTCCATTTTATACTATTCCAATGTATTCTTTTTTTTTCGAATAACATATAAAAACTTCTACAGAACATCAACGACTCTAACACGACCTAACATCGATAAGTACCTAATTAAACGAGGACCATTTAAAAAGTGTCCCCATAAATAAACTCGAGTAAGCCCTCTAGAGCGATCTTAGCAAACTATCAAGTCGGGGTGTATAACCATTAATTAGAATTTCCAAACTTGGACGGCGCCGTAATATGATAGATTGCATAAAGTAATCGACTCCCGGAATTCGGGCGGAAAGCAGAATAGGTGGCTCACAAGCCAATCAGAGGGCAGCGGGCTTTATTAACCCGTCACGGCACTGCGGGCCTACCAGACCTAATCAATCGCTGCTTGCGTGTCGACCGCGCTATCTGTCTTTGGCCGATTGGACCCAGATTACCTACCTACTCGAGAATGGCCCATTTATAAAATTAACTTCTTTTATCTTTCTTAACAGTATTAGGGGAAGTAAATAAGTCTAAAGTGCTTCGTAAGGACAGCTCGTATCTGGGCTCGAACGTTTTTTACGGACCCCATCGTGAGTGGACGGAGCCGTATTTACTAATTAATAAAACTAGCTTTCGATTAATACAATTTTTTCACTAAGAAAAACTCAAAGTTGCCTTTTTGCAAGATGCGTTTAAAAACGACAGCTAGGTTACAATGGAGCAATGAATAATACTTCTGAATTGTCTAGTTTCCATAAATCACCGAGCGCTGAATGCCTGCGAGCAGGGAAAAGTTCAAAAGTGAACTCCGCTAAATTCTCAACGGAACTTTCCATGAGATTAAAGTCATAATTTACTTGATGAGAGGGCATTATGTTGTCGAATATGAAACCGGGCAGCCCCTTTTGCAGAGCTGATTTCCTTAAATGGGAGTTGGGTAGAATTGAACGCGAAAAAACCTCTGGCCCCCGGATAATTCCGGAGTATCGCGAATTTACCCGGCATAATCGTACGTCTCCGAGATAGCGAAAGGGACCGGCTCATTAACGTCAGCTCGGATCCGGGCCGGTTTATGCGAGCCGATACCTTCAAGGTATTTACAAAACAGCTAAGCGGCCCGCAGCCGGCTACAATGAAAAAACGCCTGTCCTAATCCTGGAATAGCGTTTAAGGGGCCCACCATTTAATGTTAAGTATCGCATTTTCGAGACCCCCCCCAGCCGGGAGAGGGTTGAAAAAATGATACACGCTGCAGAGGGAGGCAATCACGGTTAGTTAGCAGACCAGCTGCTCCCGCTCAGGATAGGTACTACTTAAGGTGTTCTTGCGCGCAACTAGCTAAGTCGTTGCGGCACTGAAACACAAGTTTCTTACCCGTCCTCTAATATATTACATACATACATAATTCATTCACGCCAATATCCCCGAAGGGGTAGGCAGAGGTGAACTAGCACCCACGCCAATTAGGCTAGGTCCCATGTAATAGGTGGCGAGCCTATTGCCCTTTATCGTGCACAAAAGTCGCAGTACTTTGCTAGTTGGTAGGTATAAGAGGAATGCTGCTGCCCATTCCTCATCACTGATTTATCCTTAGTCGCCTTCTACGACACCCACGGGAGAGGTTTGGGGTGGTGACAATTGTATTCTACTCTGCCGTCACCACACGGCCAATAATATATTGCTTTCACATAATATATGTCGTATTTTATTATCTCAATAAGGAAAGGACGTGACGTGTAACCTTAAGACTGATAAAGTAGAGAATGAAACTCAAAATCCGTTTATCGTGTTCCTACAGGGATATATGCGATGTTAATGCTGGGATGTATTATGTTTTCCTTGTACTTCAATTGGTTCATATACAAACCTTACCTAACCAACTAACCGATAACCCACGTCGGTAAATCCCTGATATCCCTGCAAGTGTTAAATAAACCATTAGATTCTATATAAAGCACAATTTACCAATAAGTTTCTTTCTAAAATTTAATCACTCACGCATTCATATCCCCTTTTTGCATGAATAAATTCTTCAAAAATTCGCCAACATTTCGCATGGAGGTCCTATTTAATAGGCGACGAGCGTTTTTTATCTAGTGGGCGCGTTAATTGCATTTATAGCTAGAACGCATATAAGGATCGCTGATTACCATTCATCATACTTCATACTTGGGTATAAATAAAATTCCCGGCTGCATCTAGAGTCGTTAATACCCATCAGTGGACCAGCGTGATGGCTCATCCTCCCTATATTCTTCTTTGAAGGGCTGGTGATGATGATGATGGCACAAAACAATCAATTATAAAATATTATAAGAATGTATCTCTCAACTAATGTTAGTCCTCCTCGTGGGTCTGGCGCCGATGATTAGGCACTAACAACACAACATGCCGAAGCGACCATAGAGCAATTTTAATGGGTCCCATCCAATTGGAGACGAATACGAAACAAGCTTAATTTCTGCAATTGTACATGAGCCATAAAATGTCTGCCATTATCACAAAACAATTCCAAAAAAAAATCACTACAACCTGTACTGCAAAATAAGATAGCTTAATGCACACCGAAAGATAAACATAATCAGTTTTATTAATCAGAACGTACATAGTACGAAGCAATTTATTGGATAGTTCGGGTCGTTAAGAGGATGAACGATAAGCTCTCGGTTTAAATTATGTGCGTGTATCTCATTTAGTATAAACATAGCCTATGTTGTGGAAGATTTAATGCGGAGTAATGTGAAGAAGCCCTTTAATGTTTCGGACAGTAAATAATTATATTTTGTACGACCATTTTATAAAGAATTGGAAGGGTGAGATCAGGTTAATAAGAAACACGATAACAAATCGACAGAATAAATGAAATAAGAGATACACTGTGCATTTTATAAATGCTTTGAGTCTTCATTGAAGTCACATCTGTCAACCAATGGATCAATGTCAACAAATGCATAATTTTCTGCTAAATTATTGATCGGGAGACCAAATCTAACGCATGTTGTGTAACATTAATCACATCTATTCATCTATGTAGTATAGCTTCACACTTTATTATTAAACATCTACACCACTTTGTACGAAAAGTTTTAATACTCCAATAAATAAGTTCGAATACTCCATTAAACCAAAATTTTAAGGTGACTGTTGAAATAGTAACATGACAAAATTAATTGAAAAGATTGATGTGGCTCGATCAACGTGTTAATATTGTTATTATTTTTTATAGAGCAATTCGTTTGACTCCATATTTATTAGTCCTGTAAGATATTAACTTGTCAAATGGACAATATAAAGTGGATTTATCGTCATAATTGTGGCACTTAAACGTGGATCAAAAATTATAGCGGCACATCAGTGCGATGCATCATTTTTAACGTCAGGAACTCACGGAAATTTGCTTTGCTTTAAAAATGCGAGTTCATTTTAAAAACTTGGTCACAAAATATTAATCTTTTTTTTAAACGTTCTACTGACGCCATCGTTAAATGATGCCTTTTGATTGGACCAAATGATGTCCAGATAGGAGAACTTTTATTTTTTCCTTATATGAAGAGATTTATCCATCCACGAGTACCTTAAAAACTCAACTTTTATCTTTGCTTAAACTTTTTTGATGTTTACATTAAATAATATTATTATTATTTTACTTATTCTAGCTTCTAAGTCCGGTTTCGACCTGGCTAGTCTCACTCGAAGCAAGTATTTTGTAAACTCTAAATCCCTGCTATATTTTGATTGACGAGAACTATCATGGGCTCGATTCTGTGCAATATAATTGCTGCTTATGTATGTTTTACTGGGCGAAGTACTATCGGCAGTTGTGCCTACGTTGTTTGTCTAGTTTGGTGGCCCACCCTGGGCGGGGCACCAATATGCTGTGCGGCGCGGCGCCCTGCATTAATTTTAGGCTCAATCATTAAAGACGACGATGAGGATAACGTTAATGATAATTAAAGTCAGTCGTCATACTCATATAACGATTGAGTCTTTACATTCGCGCCTCATGTATCATGAGGACTGCATAAATATAAAGAACAATTAATGATTAAATCACGCCTATATTCCCGAAGGGGCAGGAAGAGGTGAATTAACACCGACTTTTAACACACACGATTAATGATTGATTAAATATTTATTCCATTGATTATAATATACCGATTTTATTTTTTTTAAAAAGCTGTTAGAGTTGTGGTTTTCGTCAGTGTAAAATCTATTAAATAGAATTTTTTCTCCATACTCCTCGAATAGATCCTGAAGCGCTTTGGGTTAAAGACAAGTGTTAGTCTAAGGAATAGAATGCATTATGATTCAATGTTGGGCGGCACTTGGTCCAACGTCCATACACAAATGGTCAATCTCCTTTACAGCTCATTTTCGTTATATTTTGATACTAACACTTTGAAATAATAAGACATTATTTACATTATGCATACATACATACATAAATCACGCCTATATCCCCGAAGGGGTAGGCAGAAGTGAACTAACACCCACGTTTCGCCATTGATTGCTAGCATTGCTAGGTTGTATAAGAGGAACGCTGCTACCCATTCCTCATCAATGTTTATCCTTAGTCGCCTTGTACGAAACACACGGGAGAGATTTGGGGTGGTGACAATTGAATTCTATTCTGCCGTCACCACACGGCACATCTATGCCAACACTGGGGTTAGCAGAAATCTAATTTCTTCGTACGATGATAACCATTTCAAAACCAAAATTTAACTTAAAACAACAATACCAAAAATTATTGGCAAAAGAAATCAACAGAACACTGACACATAAAAAATGGCACTTGATCTGGGAAACTTCAAAGTATGTCACAAGATGAGAGCTGGGCCATTTTCATAAGTCACCGGTAGTGTGAAAAGTCCACGACTTATAATTTAGCTTACCAACAGCGTGCTGCAGTACGCTTGATGCACCACTTGTGCCAGCCATTCGTTTACTTTAGACCGCACTGTAAGCCACGCAATTTGCAGCAGCTAAACGGCTACTTGCCGTTGAAATGATGTAATTTCAACCGGTCTCAATAAACTCTCGCTGTTCGAGGCTGATTTATTTCACGCCATTTAAACGCTCTGTTAAGATTCAACAACACGATTTTAAATAACAAACTTCAAAGCCTTTCTCTGGCTAATCGATCGGATTATTGTTGCCCACCAGAGAGTTCTGCAAAAATAAATCTTACGGCCACGAGTCAAGGCTCACACTTGACCAACGCAGCCGAGAGCGCTACGTTTTCTTATTTTTTTCACCAGGCCGCGGCAAGGAAAGTATTTCAAATTATTCTTTTAAATTATGAATTTGCGACTTTATTACAATTTAGAGGATTCCGCCAAGGAAATAAAATATTACCTAACGGATAATAGAATGCTATAAGTATTAACTTCTTAAGCGAAATACGAGAGGGTGCTTAAGTAACTCAATCCCTTCTCAACGGTGAAAGAGAAATAATTTTATCGGTGTACAAGCAACTGTTTTACGATCTCTAACTGTGAGGAGCGGCGAATGACGGCGTAATGGATAGATGGCGTCTATTTTAAATACTTAAAGAGGGGAACCCGCCTGTACAGGGATGTGTGATGTGTGGAAGAGAGATAATTGAATCAGTCGAGAATCGTATACAGGAATACGTTGCTTATAGAGAAAATGACGTTGAATAAGACCCGTACGTAGCCTTTATTCGACTTTAGTTACGTCAATCAAGTTTTGGTCACAATCGAAGGAGATTTTTGATAGTTTTGTATATATATTGTGCTGTCGATGTACGAGCAGTGGCAGCTATTGGAGTGATGAAAATGATTCAGGAAGACATTGCATTAAAAGAAATATTTCTGTCCGCTGTTCGGGTGTACAAAGGTCACACCAACAGCACAGATATACTGCAAATCGGTTTAGTCGCAATTTTAGGATAGAATTGAGCGGCATTGGCAGCTGTTGAATTAATTAGCGTGTATTGCAGAGCCAGGTGTGGGGATAGCTTAACGGCATCATATATTTAATACGAAGTCGCTTGAGCGATAGGCCACACGGCCTGTTAGTAGCTATTCAAATTTGATACGTTGTATGGTTATTATTGGTTGGTATTTTAAGGCTGCCATTTTTGTCTTTATATTATTTGCAAAATAATTATCTAATTCGGAAGCAATTTTTTGAAGGTCTACAAGAATAACTACAATAACATTAATTAGTTTGGCGATTATCACCAAGGATCTAGGATTAGATTCTTAAGAGAATACTTCTTAGTATTTTCAATACTTGGAGTTTATATTTTCAACAGGATTCTTAAAAAACCGGAGACCGCCTCAGATTTCCTTTTTCTTTTCTTAGGAAAAAATACGAAAGAGCCGAGGAAATTATTTTAATGTAAGTTTAGTTTAATAAAAAAATCAACAAGTCCTTAAAAGATACAATGACACTTTAGATTCAATTGAAATCTTCACGTATCAAGATTATTTCATTACCTGACCTATCTGTAAATTTATAAATTATTATATTTCAAATAGAATTAATGCTCTCATCTCATCAACAAAATACATAAGTTTGATAACAAAATCCCGCTTAAGCATACACACATAACTCAAGTCTATATTTAGGTGAAGGAAGTGGTATTATTTTTTGTACCAGCAGCTTTAGAATACGTAGCCAAGCCAGAGAGATAGCACGGATGATCTTGATTGATGGCGCAGTTCAGTTTGGGTAAAATTTGAATAGGTTTACGCATCCAGGTTGATTAAAGAGGAGGACTGAGAAGACTGAAAGGGAGAGACAATCAGTGCGTATTCAGCAGAAAGGAATGGAAATTGCGCTGTTACTCACGGCACTGAGCCGGCAAATGGAAATGCAGACTTAAAGTCTGAAATATTAGAGGCGATTATTGAATGAATGATTTCGTTAACTTGTTTTTTTTTTGCTAATTCCGAGTCAGTATCACGATAACAGAGGCAATGTATTAGGGACACTATTAAAAGGACGGAATCGTACATACATTATACATTTTTTTAGATACTAACACCCAAATATGTGATCATTGAAGCAATGCAGTAGAAACATGCAGTGTATTATGAATTGAATGAATGATTCACTGAAAACCGCACTAGAATATATATCTCACACCATCCTCTATGTTACAATAGATATACAAATCCAGCGCTACATCTATCTCCAGTTATTAACGCAGAGCCTATAAAATTAAATTATATTCAAAGCACGCTTAGTTGATATATTAACCGTGTCGCAGCGTTTAATCAAATCGCTTTCCAAATAAATGGAGCGTAGACGAATCAATAACGAGAATTCAATTTACAATTCTACGTACATCACTGACGTATCAATTGTTCAATCTAAGCGAAGACAGATAAACGCACAGATCCAACGATTGCTTTCCGATGAAAAAGACTGAGGGATTCATCGATAGGATGCGCTAGTCCCAAAGTGAAAAATGTACGTTTGGATGGTGTTAATTCGTTTAATTTCCGGTGAGAGGGTGGGGCTGGGCTCCGTCCGCTCAGATTAATTCAGCGCTGACTCTGTCGCAGATAAGGACACTGAAATAAATTGAAAATGTTCAGAGATTGATTTGAATACTCCCGAGGATATATCGAAGGCAGACGCCGCGAAATGACAAACCGCATTCTTATTCCAGATTTTTGCCAGGGCTTATCAAAACAAACTGTGGCGTTAATGAATAAATTAAACTTGGCCGGCCAGAATTAGATGGGATCCATTTATACCGCCGCTGAAATAGGCCAGCGAAATTCAATTTGGATAATTACACCGATATTTCTCACTGGAAGAACTAGATGGCGAATGTGATAAAACTCGCCGGTCGACATTGAGATGATATTGTGGTTCAGGAATAGCTAAGCTCAGAGATTGTCTATTAAATCGTTTATAAAACGGTAAAATTAATGCAATCGGCGCAAGTGAGCCGAGATGGGAGACATCGTTCGTGGCGGTCGTGTTCGGAATGTCAAATGAAGTCGGCGCCCTCATTCGGGACTTTGGGAAGCTCGGCCGACCATTTACATATTTCGATTTTGTATCTGTAACAATTAGAACTCTCGGAGCCGCTCTAAGAGCAAAGGGGGCATTAGAAAAGTGGGCCTTATGGCGTGTGTAGCCGTACCGCCACGCAAGCAAAACAGCATAAACTTGCAAATGAAGATACGCCACAACGAGCACCTAGTCAATGGCGTGTTCCTGTGAAATTCGCAGAATCAAAACGTCCGAACATGAAACAAATTGATTGGTGCACAGCCGCTCGCCAGGCGCCAAGCTGGACGGCAGATTGGTAATAGCGCATGCTAAACTTATTAGCCATACGGAAAATGGTATTAGCCAACGTACTGCCGGGCGGCCTGCCGTGAAATGCATTCGTACGTCAAAGTTGACACTGCCGTAGTGATTGTTACACTCAATCAAACGCTGGCTCAATTGACTCAGCTCTCGCCAAATTAAAGCTGGACCCCGGGAGCGAATTTAAAACAAGTCCTCCAAGCGAGCGGACTTTTAATACGGAGAGATAACAAGCGCCGAGTTAAATGGACGTTTTGGAAACGTTAAAACAATTTATCCTAGGTAATCCGGGAGTGTCAGATGGTAATAAGAGTGACATTTAGAGTGGGCGGACGCGGCGGTTAATTCTGCAGAGGCGCTGTCAGCTGATTGTGACGTCAACTAAATCCTGTTGCCACCAGTAAACCCATCAGGTGCACTGAACTAATACTCCGGGCCACCTAGACTGGCAGGTAACTGGAATTTGTTTCGAAACTGATAACGCTCTTGTGCAATCCCATTTGCGAACGACTCCACTGTATTTTCTGTAAAATGCACTTCGTAAAGAGCGGTTTTGTGACGGAAATAAAAAATAGAACGCATCGCGTATTGCGTCGTTCAGTCTGTTTATTCAGGCGTAATTGTCATGCGTGAGTATTCCTTTCGTTAATTTCCATGCATCCTTTTGGAGGAGATTGTTATTTTTTTCGGTGAACGAAAACAAAGCAACTTCCGCTATTGCTATGCGTGGGATGGGTTTGCTTGGCTGCGATTGCGTAAACTATGCAATGTTCGCTAATGCCGGTTCTTGGATGGGTAACCGCAAACATATTTTCGGAGGATTGAAAAATGTGTGCACTGATATTTATTAGCGTTAGTTAACAATGATAAGGTTTAGTAATCAACATTGGGGTTGCTGCTTACAGGCAGTAATTGTTTATTGTCCACGTAGCAGAAAAGCTTCCAATCTTCATAAACATCGCGCTATCTTTTATTGCATCGGAGGCGATATTCTACATTTTGCTCGGCGGAGCAGAAAGTCAATTCGTATTTAATCACATAAAAGGGGCAGTAAACATTTACGAAATTGTTGCTGCAGGCTAGCAACACCATTCGCAGCAACAATGATAGCGTTACTTCGCGGAGACATCAACTTGCAACACTAAGAGAGCCATTAAGTGAAGAGTAAGTGATCTATACGAAGCAATTATTCCAGTTAAGCTAACAAAGACGCAACTTGCGCACAGAGGCCGTTTCATAAGTTTGAGCTTTTGCGACGGCTCTGAGTGCGGGTGATGCACTAACTCCCGGGGGGACCACAAAACGATCGTAAGAATTCTAACTCGATACCGACTCTATTCAACTCGATATTAAGTGGGAATCAAACTTTGGCGTTGTCCACGCGATATGTCACCTTGAGAACTTAGTAACAAAGTTTACTTACTATTTATAAAACTTATGATAAGAAAAGTCGAGCAAATTTTCAACCATCGTCATCTACATCCCATTTTATTTGGGGTCGGCGTATGTGTTTATTCTCACATTCACCATTTTTAGCTATACATGTATACATACATAATGAACATACATAAATAAATAATAAATAAATAAATATTTTTACACTCACACCTATCATCTAAGCCCAAAGTAAGTAGCCTAAGCACTTGTGTTATGGATACTAGATGACGGACATATTTTTAATATAATTATGTATGTAAATGTTGAAAATATACTACGTAAACATATACACAACCATGACTCGGAAACAAACATTTGTGGTCATCACAAAGTTTGCCCCTACCAGGATTCGAACCCGGGACCTCTTGGCCAATACCCAGCAATCTGAGCATTCGACCAAGGCGGCCGTCGGCGACATACGTCACACCTTTCTCCCACAGAGGTAGACAGGCATCACTTCTTTCCACTTGCTACGATCCTGCTGTCATCTCCTCGTTCACATTAATGTAATTTCACACGCAATCCATTCTAGTCTTCTGCGGTCTTCCTCTTCCTCTTCATCCCTCAACATTCTTGTTCGTCACTCTTTTAATCACTACATGCATTTCATTTCTTCTCATAACATGACCATAGCAAGCCAAACGATTCCTTCTTATCTTCATTTTCAATGTCAATATCATATATTTTTATCCCTTTCTAGGTGGAAGTCGAAAGAAACAAACTCATTTGTATATATCACACTTGTTGCCGTCTTGAACGAGATAGGACACAGTGAATGTGGTGAAGCAGTAAAAAAAGTTCATTCAGAACAATGTAAAACTAATAAATATTTTTCAGTTCCTTAAAATCTTTAACCTACTCAGAACCAATTGGCTATTGCGCATTTAACAGCTGGAGTTCCTTTTTTGAAATTGAAATTTGATTTCCGTATTTCAACTAACTGTTTTGGCCGTGTGGTGACGGCAGAGTAAAATACAATTGTCACCACCCCAAATCTCTCCCGTGGGTGTCGTACAAGGCGACTAAGGATAAATCAATGATGAGGAATGGGCAGGAGCGTTCCTCTTATACCACCTAGCGATAGCAATGTACTGCGACTTTTGTGCCCGATAAATTGCAATAGGCTCGCCACCTATTACATGGCCCACATACATGGGACCTAACATAATTGGCGAAACGTGGGTGCTAGTACACCTCTGCCTACCCCTTCGGGGATATAGGCGTGATTTATGTATGTATGTAACTAACTGTTTACGTCTTTTTAATTACGCGTGATTTATAATCTATCTCTTGTTTATCGAATATCGTCCGATATACGGAACTTAACACACCCTATAACTACATGGGACGTAGCATAACTGGCAAAATGTGTGTTAAAACACCTCCGCCTATCCCTTCGGGGAAAAAGAGGCGTGATTTACGTATGCACGTAATTATTTACGATAAACGGAAAGCCGAGTTTCTCTGCTGTGTATCTTTTAATCACGATAAGGTACCGAGCTCCTGGCCACACAATTCCCGTGAGGATTATAGCGCGAGAGAAAAGTAAGACGATTAATCCCGTAGGATGCGGGCGACCGAGAATTTATTATAAAACAGTTTCATTGCGGGCTTTGCAGCTTCAGTGCGTCCGCACCGGTATCGAGTGCAATAGATGAAACTCTCCGTTAGATATTTGTACTTAATTTATTTAAAATGGATTGGAAATAACGCGGATGCCGCACCCGTCCGCCTGAGCGTGCATACCTGAATGGATTCCGGGTATCGGCGTTGTAAATTTACGGCTGCTTTGTTTTATTTCCATCTTTTCGGCGGATATTTTAGTTGTATATTTTTTACTGCTGTTGGTTTATTAAAATGGAATATTTTTTCATCAATTGAAGGGTTAAGCTTGCTAGTGGTGTGTTGAAATTGCAACAGTTTTGTTTCTTATTAACAAAATTAGAAGTAGTTTTTATGTTATATCGATATTCAAATATTTTAAATTAAATAATTTTACTTCGATATGCTTGGTTCGTTATTTTTCCTGCAAAACATAATTAATTTATTCAAATATTAATACTCCAGCAGATTGTATATTTCAAACATAGTATAATGTAAGCACATTATTATACGATCAAAAAATTTCACCACAAAAATACTTTGTTTAGTAAAAAGGTTTTGTTTGTTCGCTCCCGCCTATTATTTTATGGAGATGATAAAATTTGATATTATAATATAAGTTTATGCGCCTGTATTTTGTACCCCATTTGAATATCTTTGCGGACGTATGCCTTCAATTTAAAAAATAAACAGAGGCCTTATAATGCGCACCGATTTCGGGGAAATGCCACTGTTATATAACAATAAAAAGTCTTATTAGGAAATAGGGTACGATGTGATAATGGTCTATATGTCTTGAGAAAACATTTTGCTTGTCTTAAAATTATACGAATAAATAATACCTATGGTAATACTTCGACATAAGATTATCCTAATGGCTACTTAGGTAAGTCATGGTCTTACTTGATACGAGAAACGATCGATTGGTGATTTCGAATTTCGGCTACGAATAGTCTAGGTAGCCATTACGTTTTCTATTAAGTTAGTTCGTTTTCGTTTTGCGCAATAATGTTAAATAAAGACACGAAATTAATTCACGTCTTTGGATAAGCATAATGATTCTTTTTCTAAACGATTCATTTGCCGATAGTATTTTGTTTTCAATTTAACTTATCCATTCCGTTTGAATACAAATAGATATAAAAGTTCAGGAATTCGTTTGCATTTATAATAAACGTCTTTCTCAAGAGCGTAACGTTAGTTCCGTTTCAATAACATAATACTAAACATTGCCAAAGTTCCAAAAGAAACTGCGACTGCATTGTAAAACTTTCATGCGCTGCTAATGTGGATAGTTCGTTGTGTATAACACACGGGTCGTTTTAAACTTTCACGAAATAACAACGTATTTATTTGAAAATGGGACGTTACAGTATTGGCCCCAATTCGATAAATAACAATCATCGTTTGATTGCCATGAAACCTTTTCAAGAATCGCGTGACAGAGTTAAGGTTATACTTTTTATTGGGTACACAAAAGGTTATTTAGTGCTATCGATTTATTTTTATGTAGCTTCATCGAATCCTTTCCCCTGGGCTAAATGTCAAGTACCCACCTGTATAAATGTCGGTAGGCAAGGCGTTGTGTCTTGGCGTATAAAAAACACGATTTAACACAAACTTAATTGGAAGGACGCTTCGCACGCTACGAGAACGGCAACAGTTACATTCAATTAAATCGAGGCAACGAAATAAATAAATACATTATAGTAATAATGAAATACCTAAATAAATAAATAGTGCCGTGTGGTGACCGCAGAGTAGAATACAATTGTCACCACCCCAAATCTCTCCCGAGGGTGTCGTACAAAGCGACTAAGGATAAATCACTAATTCAGCGTTCCTCTTATACCACCTAGCAATGTACTGCGATTTTTGTGCCCGATAAATGGCAATAGGCTCGCCACCTATTACATGGGACGTAACATAATGTGCGACACGTGGGTGCTAGTTCACCTCTGCCTACCCCTTCGGGGATATAGACGTGATTTATTTATGTAATAATGAAATAAAAATGCCATGTTTGTTATCTCAAAAGGGTTTGTGTCTAAAGTGAGGTAATTAGAAGAACGGTGGGCAAGATGGATGTCGTAAGTAAGTCGGATATTTATTGGAATGATATTATCATCAAAACGTGACTTAAACACTACTTTCTTGACACTGCTTCAGAAAAAGCAATATGACAGCATTTCTGTAACAATAGCCTAATATTTATATTTATACCAATAAAATTATATTTAAATATAATATCATTGATTTATATTATGTTTAAAAGCATATCTTGTCCACTCTTGGTGTCAATACACTTACGCCTACCCCTTCTGTTCAAACCCGGCCATCAATTAATTAAAACGAGACGTCAGAATAAATATCCGAACACAAAATACCATTTGCCCGTGGATTTTCATAGCAGGTTGATGTTTACAAACTCATTTCCCCCGAATCAGGGAAAACATGCCGCAAGACTGGAATTAACGGATCGTTATACTAAGACAAACTTAGCCGAAAGTTGTGCCCACGGAAATTCGACACGGAATTTTACTAACGAAGGTTTGTGAGACCCGCCCTGAGTCAACATTTTGTCATGGCTTACCATGTTTATGTTTTTATTTCCCGATGTTTCAGCGTCGCTAAGGCGGCCCTGGTACGACGCGAGCGAACGCCAACTGATATAATGTCACCTTTACGATTTGCCTGACACGCAGTAGGTTAGGTACTGCATGATGTCATCGCTTAATTTTATGTCGCGTTCCAAATATGGAAAATGCTGTAGCTGTAACGTGCACTCGGCAAAACGAAAGAATACATGACAATACTGCACCCTGGGTACCTACCGTGCTTAGTCACGGAATACTTGGTTATTTTATTTAAGCCATTTACATTCGTGGTTGATTTTTTTTAAATCTTCATCCTTTTTTATTTTTCTGTATGCTTTAGAATGTAATTGCATTACTAAATTATACTTTACCCGCCATATTTTACGAACGAATTATTGAATTCGAATTTCTAAAGTATTTTTGGCTGTAAGGACACACAACAAAATCATTAACTTAATATCCCCCTGCCCCAAATACCACCTCAAAGGTGGTATCAGGCATTCGAATCAATTGTTTGTCATCGATGTCATCGGTAAACGTAGTAGTGTTTGGGAATATTGTAAATTATATTTTGTTTTCAATTCATTATCAGACACAAAATCATTTAACATTGCGCGACAACAATGGAACCACTCAATCTGTCCCAGAGCCCATTTTGTGTAGTGTCAGCATGACATTATAATTTAATTCTATATGTCACTGTCAAATTAGATACTTTACCATAGGCGTAGTGACATTTTCGAATGGAGGGGAACAAATGGATCCGACATTCAGTAAGTATTTTGGCAGCCTTGACTCTAATGTGAGGAGTAGCAATTCATTAAGGAGACTTTTGGTAATTGCCACCTGTAAGATCACCAAATTTTTATAACCTATGGCAAATATGGAAATCCTTGTCACATCATAATTATAATTATTGTAGTTACAAGAATTTAATAACAATACATTTAAGTATGTCCTGAATAAGAAAAATTATTACCTATAAGTCAATTTTAGTAATGGTAGCAACAATCAGCCCACAAGGTGGAAGACAATCTAGTCTTCCACCTTGTGGGCTGATTCAGTAATAATTATTAAATACTTTATTAACACCTTCAGGGAAGCACTGCCACTTAATTAAGCAACCGCAAGCGAGAAAAAGCTACTTAAGCACAATGTAATGGTGTGAAAATTTCACAAATAGCTTCACTCCCCGGCCGCGATAAAAAAAAACATGGAACTTGTAAGAAATTACTTGAGCTCGTAAAACTATCTACAACGCCGAGCTTAGTTCGCCGACGCGGCGCAGAGGGCGCTGCGGTGCAGTGACGTCACGGGTTGGTGTAAATAATTGCTCTGTCGAATACACCTGCCGGGGAAAGAAAATTAAGCGAAACGCAATTTGACTGAGTGATGAAGCACCCATCGTGGATCAGTTTAATGAGGAGTAGCGAACGAAAAATTGTTCCCGTATAATAAACTCATAATTTAAATTATTAACGCCATCCATTAATCCCGGACTAATTATCCGGGCGGGCCGCGGTTCTGCCGCCGAGCGTGGCGTCTCACGTTGCCTCTTGGAAACATACATACACAAATCACGCCTATACCCCCGAAGGCGAAGGCGGCAGAGGTGAATTAAACACCCACTTTTTGCCAACGAAGTTAGGTCCCATGTAATAGGTGGCGAGCCAATTGCCATCTATCGGGCACATAAAATCGCAGTTCATTGCTAGGTGGTATAAGAGGTATGCCGCTGCTCCTTACTCATCCCTGTCTTTACCCTTAGTCTTTGTCTTTACTCTTGGAAACACCCTCCGGCTTTATGCGGCGGTCGCATGATAAGCCACCTTAAAGACGACCGCGCCATGTCAATCACAGAGAGGGCATCGTAAAAAGACAGTCTTTTATCCAAATTACTATCGGGTTACTTTTTATTGGACCCGGATGCCACACTCCGGGTAATTAGCGGCAACAGATACCGCCGCAGGGCGGGCGCGAGCCGTCGCGTTTTTTCCAACCCAATTGGGGCGGACGGCGCGTTTATTAACTAATTCATAAACATTGACTTGCGAACAGCACGCGGTCCCCGAACGCAAACAAACCAGCGAACGCTCTCCGCGTCCCAAATAAAAACGGAGTGGACGGCCGGTGAGCTAATTTAATATGGGCGGATGTTGCGTTGCGTCACCGCGGCGGTGTGCCTCCTTTTTATTGCTTAGGCCCGAGCGAGCCCAGACGGGCACCCGTCAGCTGTTAAACAGTTTTATTATTGCCGGACGAACGGCGGGCTGTCTATTTGCATAATTGAACGGCCACTTGGAAGCACTAGCATTGTTAAAGTCCGCCATGTCATTTGTCAGATTCGCCGTATCATTTATGCATGTGGCTCGTAACGAGCGGCGAGCCGTTTTTCTGGACTATTCATTATTTCGCCTTTTGTGCTGTTTGTTATCCGACCACTCTTAGCCCAAGAATGGACCGCGCGGAATATGTGATACAATGGGGATTCCCCCCCGTATTGACACAGACGGCCGCATTTTTGTTGCGAGCACGCAGTTGAAAAGGCTTAATCTGGAATTTGGTCAGGTAGAACCAACATTTGCTCTGTGGCCGGTGTCAACAAGCCGGATCTGGAGACTCGCTGCGTAGCGGTGCGTCTTCGTTATGTACTAAGTGTGTTCATATTTGATAAGTCTTATATTAGTCACGCGGAGTGGAAGCTTGTGTGTGACGGATCCGTGGACAAATTAAAAACTTTCCAAATACGAGAAAGACACACAGTCGTCAGTCAGTCAGAGAGTCGAAAACCCAAAAGTAAAAAGAAACTTTAGGTTGAGATTTGACTGCACCTTATAATTAATAATGTTTTCTTATATTTGCACGAGCACTACACATTTGAGTTATTTTGTTTCAAATGCACCTTATTATTTATTAAGCGCCCAAAAAGAAAAAAGCATTTAAATTACCTACATCAAAGTTCTTAGAAAAAACGACTTTCAATATTGCATTACGTTGATCTGCCTCTTGCCCAGGACCCGTGCTCCCGATATAGATCCGGGCGTAAATTTTCGACCATGCCACGCAACAATTGCGTGATCATTTCACTACACTGATTTGGCTAATTGTGCTAATTAGCCGACCAACCATTTCCGTTCAAGCAGATGCTTTGGGGATTGAGGCAATCAATTTGTGACAACCGCATATTAGTGGACTGTGACTTCCGTTATTTTAATATACAGCCTTTGTGTACCGGCTAGATCTTTACATCTAATTTGGTTTATTACTATAAATACTTGTATGTACTTTCCTTACTTCTGGAAATGTAAATTAAATATCAAAACATGGAAAAATAATCATCAATATTGGACGTGTGGTGATGGCAGGGCAGCATACAATTGTCGTCACCCCTCCATCTATCCCGCGGGTGTCGTACAAGGCGTCTAAGGGTAAAGACAGCGATTAGTAATGGGCAATAACGTTCCTCTCACACCACCTAGTAAAATACTGCGATTTACGTACACACGCCTACCCCTTAGGGGCTAAATATGCATGATTTAGGTCTGTATGTGAAAAATATTATATAAGCTTTTCTATTGAAAATATTTTCGTATCATTCTTCACATTCGTAGCAACGACACTAAATTGATCATGAAATATCACTAATGATATGACGCGTACAAATCTCAAAACAGCTCCAAAGACCCTTGTCAATATACCGCTCGTTAAATAAAAATGCGGCACAACTCAAAACACACTTCAAAACATTGTGTATTCAAAATGTATGGAATTCAGACTTATTTTGTTAGAAAAGCTTTTTGATTTGTGTATCTTTCATAATCAAGAAGCGTCACAGGGCCGTCAACGCAGTCAAACATGGCAGGGTTGAACTGTTTTCAACCGAAGTAGGTAAGTGGCAGTGGCCCCGATCAGAAGGAACAATAAAACAGTCGTAAAATCTCGCACTACTACACAAAAAGCAGACTTTATCTCCAAGCGTTAATGTTTAATGGCCGTTAGTACAGCGCACCTCACAATCGGATTTTTAAACTGATGACTTTAAAACTTACGGAAATAGGTGTTCACTTGGAGAGAGCCAGTTAAATTTTATTACGAGTATGTTCTCGGGCAGTTTGATTTTCATTCGGTTCAGGACATACTCTAATACTGAATGCGTAAATACATTAGCGGCACGCAATATTATTATCGGTAATATTATATTTCGTTAATTTGGTTTTTTCTTATTTGTAAAGTATGCTTATTGCTATAGTACTAAACAGAACTACTCGAGGGTTTACCTTGGTTTGTATGACCAGCTGCCCGCCTAATACCAACCCTCCTAGGGGATGCCCAACGGTTTCCTCCTTTGTCGGAGTTACCTAATATCAAAATACAATGTATCTTAGTTGAATTTTAACTGCTAAACCTGTCACTATACCACAATATAGAATTATTCAAAACGTTTCCTATATTAAATCAGCTAATCGGAACACCTCAGAGTTTCTCTTTAAATACATTAATGCCAAAAGGCACTATCAATTCCATTTGCCATTAGATATTCAAGCAGGTGACATGGATTACCAAAGCCAGGCTCACAATACAACAGACACGTCATACAAGTGATCGGATAAAACTAATAATATTCATGGCATAATTATTTGAGTGAATATCCCTGGGGACGTCGTGAGCCGCGACAGTGTCAATCCTGGCATACCTATTTGACAAACCCTTTAGGGATTATACTAGTTAGTCGACATGCTATATTGTATCTGGTTATTATTAACGCTAATGTATTAATAAGCAAGTGATCCTGCGATTTACAGAGTAATTCATACAAAATACTTGTCACCTTCTATTGGAGAAATTCGTAATGCTAGGACAAAGGGCGTTCAGCCAAAGCCTTTTCCAATATACCTAAAGCTCAAGCCATCAAACATAATACTGTATATATACCTATCTATCTAAACCATTTATGACTAGTTTTATGACGAAATAGATTTAATAAAAGTTAATACCAGCGCTCCGCATAACTGAGCTGGCACATAAATCCAAAAGACCCGAGTGTTTTTAAATTCGCAACCTATTCTTGAATGGAGAGGGTCGTAAGTAAATTTTTTTCATATTTTTTTTTATTAAAGACGAAATTAATCGAGGCTCTTTGCGGACATCAAAACAACCGCGGGCTATTGTTAGAGATGATTACGGGAGTATTTTACAAAGCAAATGTTAATTTTTATTATTCAAATATTCATATTTACACACTTTGATGTATTGTTGCCGTAAAGAAAGGCTTTGTGCGTTTTTTTTGTATTGAAAACGAGCCGTTATTATTCAAAATAGATTGCATCTGTTCTGTAATTTGCCGAGTGGGTGTCGTTTTATTTGTGGTTTGAATCTTTATAATTTTATAGAGACCATTTAAAATCCTTAACATATGATTTAATAACCTCCGTTTAGAATCACTCCAAAAAGAAATACTGCCGTGTGGTGACGGCAGAGTAGAATACAATTGCCACCATCCCAAATCTCTCCCGTGGGTGTCGTACAAGGCGACTAAGGTAAAACGCAGTGACGAGGAATGGGTAGCAGCGTTCCTCTTATACCTACCACCTAGCAATGTACTGCGACTTTTGTGCCCGATAAATGGGAATAGGCTCTCCATCTATTACATGGGATCTAACATAATTGACAAAACGTGGGTGCTAATTCACCTCTGGCTACCTCTTCGGGGATATAGGCGTGATTTATGGATGTATGTAGTTGTATACGGAAATTGTTACTTCACTATCTTTCTTACAGTTGAATCGCGAATGGATGAACTCAATTAAGCCAAATGCAATCAACAGCCGCGAGTGGCGCCTGTGATTTATCAGTAATAGCTGGGAGACTGACGTTTTTAATTTGCCACCTTGTGAATAGGCGTAGCGGCGAAGGCAGTAGGCGCCAACACTTGTCAGCGGAAGACAGAAGACGGTCAGTCTGACTGACTCGACAGCTGCGGCAGTGCAAGGGTTAAGTTAGAAATTTGCTGTTAAAGTTGCAAGATTAGATCGCGTATTTCTTCAGTTTTAGGCACAAACTGCTTTATTAGACTTTAGGAATTCCACGTTCATACACTACAGCGTGGAATTTCTCATATCGACTTGTCGCGTGCTATACGTTTAGATTAAGATTGCGCGGATGTTTTAACCTTCCGGAAAATGGCCTTTACTCTATTTCAAATAGATACCTTGAAAATTATTTTCCAGAATTCATATAATACATACATACATACATAAATCACGCCTATATCCCCGAAGGGGTAGGCAGAGGTGAACCAGCACCCACGCTTCGCCAATTATGTCAGGTCCCATGTAATAGGTGGCGAGCCTATTGCCATTTATCGGGCACAAAAGTCGCAGTATATTGCTGGGTGGTAGGTATAACAGGAACGCTGCTGCCCATTCCTCATCACTGTTTTATCCTTATTAATTCATATAATAATATATAATATAGGTACTCAGAAAAGCAACCTTCCCTTTAGTCTATCTCGAATAGCTTGAACATTATTTTCCAGAATTCAAATAATAATTATATACTCAGATTGCATTAAGCATTTACGTTTTAGCTACCAGGTGTGTAGGTGTTTTACTGACGGCTGGAGGCGCCTAAAGCTGTCACGAGGCGACAGAAAACGGTCACCTCCCGAGGCTGGCTCGGCACGTTAACTGTCAGGCTTTGGGGGTTACGGGCTTACCGATAGCACATTTCGTGCAAATAAAATTCCTTAATAAAAGTTTGTTTTAGTAATTAGTTGGCTCTTTATGCAATGGTTAAAGAAATGATTGCAGATAGTTGCTTTGTAGTTTAAGTTTTTCTCCAAAAAAAAATTTGGCAATGTAAGGTAATGTTACTTTGAGGACATCAGTTTGAGTAAATATCGGCACCCTATTTATTGGTAGGTAAAGGTGTAAATAATACCCACTATTTTAAACCCCATGGAGGAGAGCGGATTGCCATATTCAACTTACTTAAAGCATAAACAAATATTACTAGGTGATATAATATGAATTCTGTTTTAAGTCGTCCTGTACCTTACACCCGGAAATATTTGGGGCCATAATGTACTAATATTTTTGATGATATGGGAAAAATAAAATGTAAACTGAACTGCACAATAATCTGTGATTAGTTGATGCGAGATCTTTCGCCTTGCGAGAAAGTTTATCTAGCAACTCATATTCAATAATGGACTTTTGATTGTTCTGTTCTGTAACCGAATATTGCCAATGATATTAAAAAGCGACATCGCCGTTGACAATACGAATGTCAGAGAACCGTCATCGTTAATGAAAACAAAGAGGGGTAGGGATAAGTTAACGCCTCCCAGCACTGGTGCCATAACAATAAGGTCGAATGTCGAACCGCAACCAATAACACCGTTAATTTACAAAACCATTATCGCGAACACACGAGCTACTTCTCACACTGCCTGTAATTCCACTTATCGACAGCAAGCGAAGCTTCACAGCGGGCGACCCAAAAAGGCAACATCGGCAATGTCTTTTATGAATCACTTTGCAAATCATGAAATGGTCACTTACTGCCGCACTCAGAGACGTCAAATAACTTTAATAAAATTTCAATTAATCTAGACCATAGACCCAGCAAGAATAGCGGCTAGTTTTGAATTGTAATTTTTTTAAAAATAAGTACTCATTATCGTTAATTGACCGTTATTTGTTTATTTTGTCTCTGAGTGCGAATTTTACCAGTTTGAGAGTTTTTACCATTTTTTTTTCAGATTGAATTGCTTTGGCGATATTGCTTAAAATGGCCTATTCAGAAAAATGAATTGCTTTGGTTAAATTGGCCTTTTTAGACCCCCGGATAGGTAATTATATTTGAAAACGCACGTATCCGATCTAATCTATAGCACGACATGCGTATAAATTACTTTTATGTACAACTACTAAGTTGTTCAGATACGTGTGTTGTTCGAAATGTATTCAAATGTACGCTGCCGCCGCAAAAGTGGCCTATTTTAAATATAGCGCTTTAGAGTACAATTTCCAAAGGTACGGCTAAAGCGGTTAAGTCGTTATTCGGTTGGTGTCAGTCAATTATAACCTTCTATTCGATTTGATTCTGGCCTGGTCCCTTGGGCTGTATGTTGTTCGCTTTGGCCAGCAAAGTTTAAATTAATTCTCGATTGACACATCACATCTGGCTGCTGGTTCATTTAAAATACGTGATTCGATTAAAAGAGATTTAGTACGGGCAACGTCTGGATTGCTTTGTTCTATATATTATTAGGTTTGAGTTAAACAAAATTCATGACATATTTTCAAGAAATATATTCTTAAAAGTTCTGTATTTATATTTAGCCTATTCCTTGGCACTGTTTTTTACCTTTACTCGGATTTTGTGACAGACGTAAGGGGAATTGTGACATTTTTATACTGCTCTGCCGTCACCGCGCGGCACTATTAATGGAAATTCAATATAATTTGTGAAATACGTAGTATTGTACAATTCGAAAAGCGTATATTATTGCTCTAGAGTTAGATCAAATTTTGATCAAAACTTTCTGAATAATCAACGTGCTGATTCAGAACGTGCACAAGCAAAGAATAATTTTTCGCACATCACGCCTCTGCCTTGGGTATGAGTAATAATTTTGTGTACGAGTGCACGAGGCACAGCAACTGTAGGGTAGACGTGCGAATAAATCTGCGAGCCACACACATTCGTTGCGTGTCTCGACCTGTCTCGGATTTATGGACACCGCCTCGTATAACTCCAGCCGAACTTCTAATATACATGCATTAGTCACTGGCACTCATTGTGATGTATACTCTCGAAGGTATGGAAAGATGGAATCCTCGAAATTCAAGGATTCATTCGTTTCGAACTTCAGCGTGTATCTGGAGATAGACGCTGAAATAATGAACCTTTATGGCACACCTGACCAGAAATTCGCAATTTACACTCGCTAAGCCTACCTATGGCAAATCCCACTACTTGGTCAGAGGGTGCCATACAATTTTGTACTTACCTCAAGCGGTAAAAATGAAAGCCTCAGATCGCATATTAATCGAAGTCAAATACTATTGTCCTGATACATTATTTGTTTTACCGCTCTAGGTACTACATGTACGTGAATAATAAAAATGTATTATTATGAGTAGTAAAATAAAGCCCGCATTCTAGCTCAATCAAAGTAAACAGGGGTTAATTAGAACATTTTCACATGCACACGGCCGCGGAAAAATAAAACGGTTTTTTTAATATAAATTATAATAACGCATAAAATAATAACCGTCGCAAATAACGTTTGAGCGCGCGATGTAATTGCAACACTTAAAACTAATTGCTTTTTCATCAGTAATCAAAAAAACGTAACGTTGCAAGCGTTTGCGAGATTTAATACGGAAAACGTAATTTATGCAGCCCATCCGAATTCCGGGAAAAACCGTCGGTTGGTTACGTCCATTGAAAAATTAAAACGACAAATTACCTAGAGTGTGCCGTGTGGTGACGGCAGAGTAGAATACAATTGTCACCACCCCAAATCTCTCCCGTGGTTGTCGTACAAGGCAACTAAGGATAAATCAGTAAAATAAATCAGTGACTAGGAATGGGCAGCAGCGTTCCTCTTATACTGCTGTACTGCGACTTTTGTGCCCGATAAATGGCAATAGGCTAGCCACCTGTTACATGGGACCTAACATAATTAACAAACATAATTAAAACGTGGGTGCTAGTTCACCTCTGCCTACCCCTTCGGGGATATAGGCGTGATTTGTGTATGCATGTAAATTACCTAGAGCTCGGCGTGACGATAGCGTGTTCGGACTTTCGGAGCAAATTCGATTGGCGGAGTAGGCTTGCAATGTAAGCGAAATACTTACCAGTGTTTTCGATGCAAATTTACAATTGGCCGACTGATGTTCGCGATTGACTGGCTGTTGTATTCGCGACACATCGCACGCGACGTTTAATTGACATTTGATTCGAGCGACGCCATGTTGATTGCACACATTTCCTATAGTTTTGATAGGGCGCTATTCTAGCTTGTGATTGTAATAAAAATAAAGGTTTTCGTTATTATAGACATTGAGGAGTTGGATGGCGCAGTGGCATGCGCACTCCCATCACACAGTTATGCAGAAAGAGCGAGAGAGAATTGTACACTATCAATAACAAGAACAACAATTATTAATTCAATGTATAAATCGGTATCATCAAAAGCCCTTTAATGTCCTCAGTGCTATGGCACGGACGATCCCTATGGATGGAATAATATAGAAAGAATGGGCCATAATCCACCACGCTAGCCCACTGCGCGGATTAGTGACTTGCAACCGGAACCAATAGCTTGACGTGCCTTGCGAATCACGGAAGAACTCTGAGATAAAATTTTTGGTTATCCATCCAATGATCGGCTTTAGCGAACATTGCTTAATTTACGCAATCGCTAGTGCTATCGAGCTCCTCTTTTATGAATACGGCTTGCCTCTTGTACTTCTCGAAAGATTCCGTGTTCGACCCCGTATTATGTAAGCCGGTTTCAGTTGCTTTGGTCTACCTATCTCTCTCACTCATTGAGAATAATTGCAAAGTGTGAGAGTGACGGGTAGACTAAAGCAATTGAAAACGGCTTACATAATACGGGGTCAGAGCTACTTAGCGTATAAATAAATAGCGTTCAATAAAATTGTTCATAATGAGCTGTAAATTACCAAGTTGGATAAATATTGTGGTCAAGAACCGCATCAATGTTTGGCCTGGAGGTTTGTTCTCGATACGCGGAGTAATTATCGCGGATTACAGTTTTTACTATCAGTGATTAATCGGTACATTCAGTGCTTATTTTGGGTCGTCCGTTTATTCGGACACTGGATTGTCATCAAACTTTATACTAGATCAACAGGACATTAGAAAGAGAAGTAATACAAATCTTTATTGCAAGATGAGTATGTGTCGACGTTATTTAATCTAGGTATATTTAATTTCAGGGGTATATTTTTTGGTATACTCTGATCTGAAACGTAGATGCCATTTTTAGCTAATCTACGTACCACGGAATATATTTATAAGTTTTAACTAATACAGATGCAGCCATCGGGTGATCTGAACCACAATAAGCCTATAGAAACAAGTGAAATCTGCACTTATTTAAAGAAGATCCTAAGGGTCAAGTCATAAGCGCTAATCTCCTTCAAACTACACATTAGATTCGACGTAGCCACGGCATAAAAACACCCGGCGTACCAGCCACAACCGGGTAAAGCATCAGTGGGCCTTAATGGCCTATTTACCCGCACTGGAAGTAAGCAGTCATGATAACTATATCTGCCGACACATAAAACACACCTGTTGCCTTATGGCTTGAACTAAAATTTAGTGGCATACGTGACACCGCCCGCGTGACACTTGTATATAATTTTCGAGCGGTTAAACTGTAATTCGGCCGGGATATGACACTTGGATACGGGTTTAGGTGGTAATTTCGGCGGGTCCTAGCCACCGGGAAAGTTGGACGTAACGCACGTTGTTCAATTGCTGTTTGTTGAAGTACTATACATACTTTTGTGTCTAGAAAAATGTCTAAATATTATTGGTCTTATGCGGGAATATAATTCTCCCTATATCCTCCACCCATAGGGAAGGCCTGTACCCCAACAGTGGGGACATGGGTTCGACTTCCGAATTAGGACAGTATTGATTTGAATCCCGCACCAGTGTAATCTTATTTGTGACGTTTATATAATACACGAAAACGTGGGTGCTAGTTCACCTCTGCCTACCCCTTCGGGGATATAGGCGTGATTTATGTATGTATGTATGTAAGAATAAAAAAACCAACAAATGGCTTCCACGTGGTTTTTGATTTAGCCGTGTTATATGTCTTCATATTCGAGGTATTCATGCCCAATACAGTATTATAATTTAAGTATAATTATCCACCCTCCCTGTATTAGAGACTTGATATTAATAATCTCAACCACCAACTTAACTCTCCCCACCAACGCTTGCTTCATTACATAATAAATTCAACTTGGATCCCACAATACTCAGCATCTCGCTAAGCCAACTCGCCAAAGGAGCAAGCTAACAAGGTGACAATTTAAAAGGTTAAAACTCGACTGAAACATTTCTCTATTTTGAAGTTAACAAGTTGTTCGGGGAGAGCGCAGTGTATCACGCGCGCAGCGAATCTGTCTTACGCGAGGTGCATTGCGTTAGAACATTAGGGGGGTGTCACACGGGATATGCATAACTCAATTATGTGTTCGCAAATGAATATACTGTTTCGCATTATAGCTACGTGTGTGCTGTGGGATTCGCTAATTTATGCTATTTCGGAAAGTTTCTAATTATTTATACTAACGTTGGTTGTTATCAAGTTAGCACGACAGAATTGTGTGAATTATTTTCATTTGCACACTATTAGTCATTGTTTTAAGCCGTGTGGTGACGGCAGGGAGGAATACAATTGTCACTGCCCCCCTATCTCTCCCACTTGTCTCGTATAAGGCGACTAAGGATTTTATTAATAAGTATATTAGAAATGGAGGGGTATGACAACTAATATATCTGCTGAAATACATCTCTGCCTACCCCTTCAAGGCAATATATAGGCGCGAATAATGTATGTATAGAACACTGTCCTTGTGTTACTATTAAAAAATTGTGTTGTCTCCTTTTGGGCATTGAATCATCAATGCTCAAAAGGAGAGCTTATTATAACACACACGACTTAAATAAACTGCTTACTCAGAAACATTTTATAGCTACGAAGCTGAACCAACAATGTATGTATGTATGTATATGTACACTGTCCTTGTGAAGTAAACTATTTAAAAATTATGTTGTCTCCTTTTAGGCATTGGCGGTGCTTATTATAAAACACACGACTTAAACAAACTGCTTACTCTGAAACATTTTATAACCACGAAGCTGAAACCACAATGTACGTTCAAATAATTCACGTGGAGACAAATTTTTACGGCGCACCTCAACAATGTGTCCCAAGCCTTAGGTTTTACGGTCGCACGCTTATGAAGCAGTCGGTTTGAAATCGCAGACAGTAAAACTTTCAACGGATTGTTACATCGGAGCTAACTAAATAAAGTCCATAGGTTTTCACGGGCGTCGCCTTTACGCCCATTTTATGTTGCACGAACGAAATAAGGCCGTAATTCCAACACGAGAAAATGTATATTATGTCGAATCCTGGGTATTCCGCGGCGTGGTATGCCTCGGGCTAGGTGAGGGTAGGCGCTACTCGAGTTTGTAACACAAAAATTTCCCTTACAGCTGCTGTGGTTACAGATTACTTTCTTGTTAGCAATGAGCGAACAAGAGTCGGCTTGTACAAGACAAGGAAATAGGCGCGAACTTTTTAAGTGTTCTTTTTATGTTGTAATTTCGCCTATAATATTATACGCGGCGGCTCGGAGTGTTTCCGAAGTGTAATATCGTGACGCTCCTAGCGCGGCCGGGGACATTGATCATGTTTACGGATGCGGACACTTTTTTATTGTAAAAATGAAGATGTACTCTCGTAGTACAGTCAATGGCAGTTACAACAATGTGTGAAGGAACCTGCATAGATTATGGTAATCATTTATGTATGGCTTTCTTGAATTTCTTTATTACAAAATATCAAACATATGTATGTGTGAAATAAAATTATTAGTTTGCACTATATTCCTGTTCCGTGTAATTTATTTACTCAATGCACATGAATAGGGGGATGATGCTGTTATTTTAAACTGTAAATTTTAAATACTAATTAATTATTTTTCCTAGATAAAAATGTTATCCCTTTCCATGACTTTCATAATCGGAAAACAGCCGAAATAAAACACGAATTTATTATTGCGCCACACCACACAATAATACTGTCGCAATTCAACAAAATGCGCAAGCACCGAGCGAGCGCGCTGTAAATACGGTACGCAAAACAATTTCGGCGACCATTCAAATTGCAAAAGTAATCAGTTGATTTATTTTCTCGCTGCGCTGGAATGATCTCCCGACTGCGGCGGCAAACACACAATTTGTCCACGGCGTTAAATCGACCAATAACAAAACGGCGTGGAGCTATGCGCCATCGTTCACCTGTGGTCGGCCATGGTAATGAGATGGGCCTACTATTGAGCATATTAGGCCGATTGCAATTGCGCCCGATGTACGTAACGCGCGACCACACGCACCCACACTGCGCCCGATTGAAATTCGGACAGGCTTCCGCATTGGCGAGACTGTTTCATTAAAAGCCGTGTTAGGGGATCGTTCGGCACATAAAATGTTCGCAGGCCGCACTGGCTTAGAATAAAAATGATTGCGTAAGGGACACACATTAAAGAGCTATTCTATTCTACCCTAGTGTTGGTGGTGATTTCATAAAGCTATTGATAATAAAAAAAGCTGTTCTATGTTTCTTCAGATAACCTCAGTGGTGATTTTAAGGCTATTTGATAATAGAATGAACTTGTCAAAATGCTAAAAATCTTCTATAACTGTTATTAGAATTGGGGACATAGGTGCTTGTGATAAATAGTGTGTGTTGAAACTGGTATCTTATTATTAAATTAATTTAGCATCGGAGGCTTATAAAATAAAGTACAGTCAATAGTTCAAAGAGTTACGAAAAGGTCGGGTCATATTAATAATTATACATACTTATCCCCAAAGGGATAGGCAGATTTGAATTATCACCCACGTTTTACCATGTAATGTAATAGGTAGCGAGCCTGTTGCCATCCAACGAGTGGTATAAGCCCATTACTTGTCGCTATCTATTAGTCGCCTTGGTACGCCACCCGCGTATGAAATTGGGGGCGGTGATAATAGTATTCTGCTCTACCGTCATCGTAATTTTTATGTTAGCCTATCAGATTCCACCGCTGGGCAAATGACTCGCGAAATGGCAAATGACACGAGCCAATTCCGTCCAAGTGTCAATCAATATTATATTTTTTTTATTTGTACAACTGTTCAAATCTTCATTGCCTCCTGTTCAAACCAACTAATTTCAATAGCACGCCTGTTGTCTCCGAAGCTCGTTCCAAATGATGCTAGTACTAAAATCCAATTTTATTTGGCGAAAGCCGCAGAAGGCCGGCAAACGCGCCGGTAGCGTGACTCGCTGTTTGGCGCGTCATTACTCAGGTGCGGTCGCAGAGGTAATGAGTTAGCCCTCTGTCCACGGTCTCATTGTTCACCTGTAATATTCACGGGATAATATAGCCTATTCATTACTACGGCCTCCGTGATACATATTTCGGCCGCACCTTTATTCGCCGCGGAGATATTCGGCAACGACTCCCGAAGAATGTACTCTTTTATGGTGCGTAATTAAAAATTAAACGTAAATTGTGTTTTTGGGATTCCCTGCCGCTCTTTATTGCAAGGAGATAAAATATGTTTTACGCGTTCGCGTGTTTTTTTGGTTATGCCTCTGATATATCGCTCATTGTGCAAAGGGTATTTTCCTTTATGCTTGAACGAAACAAAGAAATACCTGGTCGGATTGGTTAATGAGAATTCTATCTTGTTTGTTTTCTGTAGGTTTTATATCGGACCTTAATGCATGGAACATTTTATCAAAAACAATTTCGCTAAAAAACGTCTGAAAGCCATGACAAAGAATCAAATATCTCCGTCCCGTTCGCCAGAGCACTGTAGCTCTGGCGACAGCAATATATTGAGGCCATAAATAAAAGTAATTGTTCAAAGTAGGCTTAGATTTTTTTCCATAATTTTATTAAAGAAAAGTTGAGGACATTAAAGGCGGCGTTCGGTATCGCGGGGAGGACGCAACTTTGGTGATATCGTACAGGGGAATGACATAAAGAGATTGCCAAGAAACTGACGGGCGACTAAATTAAGGGTATGACGCTCTTAGTCGCTAAGTTTTACCCGGTGTAATTAACTTGGCCCTAGTAATTAAGATGGTTAATAAATGGGTGCGTAGTAAGTCGCTTTGCGATAATTATGCCAGGAATCTCTGGAATATCTGGCGTTCAAGCGAACGTGTTATTACGAGAAAGGGACTAGAGATATGCCTCGGAAGAAAACTTGAGTAATTCCTGTTGTTTGGTGTTATATCGTTAATAAATTTGAGTTTGATGGTTGGAAAGTTAACTTTGCTGCTTAGTGTTAAGGACTAGTATTCAGCTGTTGTTTGATTTACGACTAGTGTTCAATAGCGAAATACGCGTTAATTTATCGACAAATTGACGGTTGGACTTTCAAGGTGCCTGAACCATTGTTATCTCGGGAAATTATTAACAAATTTGAACCTGATAATTAAATGTAAGTAAGGTTGAATCTCTTGTCTACGTGTTAGCAAGGCATCATTATTATTTAACTTCTACAATAATGGAAAGTGTTTATGAATAACAAATTTGTTACATTTTTGTCTATTTGTGTTAAGATAACCCAAATGTATTTGAATTCATAGAGTGAGACATAATTACTTGTCTAATAGAGTTGGTAATTAAATCAAGGGCTTTGACTAAATGTGTCGGTCTTTTTTAAAGTTAAATTTGGTTAATAGGTGTCAGTTCTTTTTCTAAGGAATGGTCAGCAGCATTCTTATTATATCTAGCAATTTAGACCAAGTTACATGCCCGATAGATAGCAAGCTCACCCCCAGAGGACCTCACATTGGTGGCGAAATGTGCATGTCAATAAACCTTCGCGTACCCCTTCGGGGATAAATAGGCGTAGTATATGGACGTGCTCTTGCGTGCACGTTCTATAATTATTGACGTGGAAGGAGCCCGCGGTGTATTTTGTAGGTGAAATCTTGTATTCGGAAATCGGGATTCAGCTCCCTGGTCGCATCGGTCTGTGACGGAGAAATAATTACTAGACACGGAAGGCCTCTTGAGAGGCAGAATCGGCTGTATAATCAATAGTCGCGGCTAACTCAGACAGACTTGCTGTTCGAATCGAAAGACCAATTGCATAGGTAATCGAAAGAAACCTGATTCAAGAAGAAAGACTGTCTGAGTCAATTTTCTAAGCAACAAAACTCTTTTTTGTAATTTTTACCTTTTTATATTACTTATTATCTTCTATCTATAGTTTATTCAGACCTGGATAGTAAAACGTTTGGATTCCGATAAATTTGTTTTGAGACATTTCTGAGTAATAGGGTCCTAATTTATTTATATTTTAATTAATTCCCCTTAGAAGTATTTGGCACAAATCGACTAAAATTATAGGAGATGCCAGCTCAGATGTTGATGATAAAGATATGTGCGATAGATTAATGACAGGACCGAATATTAATGGAAAATTAAAATCAATTTATTTTTGAATTATCTTAGGATGATTTACTAGTTCTTTAGAGAGGAGGATACACATAGAACAGATGAAGTCAACAGCTGTATATATTTGATATCAAAAAGAGCTATGATCAAGCCTAGCGGTAATTATATGAGTAATTCGATTAAAAAGTCAGGATTCCTCATAGTTATTCTAGAACTCATTATTTATACGGAGCAGTACATTGAGATAATACTGAGTTACATAATAACACAATCATGTCAGATTCTGCCACAGATGTAGTCAGCATTTGTGTGCTTTGACTCGCGAGATAATTTGTATTCATGCAGAGACCCTGAAGATATATTAAGCTCACCTTACACGGATTAAGCAAGAAATGAAATTTGCAATTATATTGTTTGGAGATAACTTATATACAATAGCTTCCATTGTTTATGCTTACTCAATTTAAGAAAGTTACCTAGAACAAACTTTGTTCCCAAATGAAACACAGCAATGAAAATAGAAAAATCAGACTCCTTCCTAATGACTCAGAGTTCTTTTTTTCTGTCTGCGTAACTGCTCAAGTTTAAATTGATTCTTGTGCGAGCTAAAAACAAATACAATGTAAATTAGTTGCCGTAACAGCTGCATATACCAACGCGGTGGTATTTTATAAAACAATTAACAACTGAACGAGGTGTCATTACCCGACACGCGACGAGCTTTAATAGCAATATAAAAGCGATTGTTCACTACAAAACGTAATACTCCTCAGGCTTATAATTACAACATGAATTATTTGCTACAAGTGCTTCTGTTATTGTTTGCGGCGACAATGTAGGCTTGCACTCGGCTACCTTCAGCTATAGGCCGTATTGAAATGGATGACTTTTCAATTGTGGCAACACTCTGTTTACCTTGGAGGGTTCTTACCGGTGAGTGGTTTTTTTTTGACTGTGTCATTTCCCCTACTTTCTACTGTTCAGCTAACCTTTCGGTTAAGGAAGTGAGTTGCTAATACGTACTACTAATGCGTATTGTGGTGCATCAGCTATTATATTGACTGTCAGTTTCTGTTTCGATTTATTGGGTTATTATTATTGTAGCAACACAGAGTTATTGGCGCATTGATTGAAGTTTATTTTTTGTGGAAGAATATTAGGTGAGTCTGTGTAGTCAATAATGTTAAATTAGATTAGGAAGTCATATTGAGTTGAGAGAGACGATGAGTGTTTTGAATTACACTTTAAACAATTAATTTTGAAATAATATTGTTAATGGAAAGTAAATAAACAGATAATTATTATAGTACTTTAAAATTAATCACTTAGTACTTTGTATAGATTACATAATTATAACGGAGGTACTAATGCTATACTAATAGTATACTAAGCTGTTCGAATTATACATTCGAAGAAGGTGGTATCAGATCTATATACAAAAAGACAATCATTACCCAAATAAATTTTCATACAATCGGAAGCATCGTGTAAATCAAAGTCCACATTCTAATTCTCAAAGTTCTACGTCTACAGTTACGTTACATGGCGTGGAAGCCATAAAACGCGCTTTTCCACACGCTTATTTTGGACAAAATAAACCAAGCCAGCAGTTCGTCCCAGCCGCAATCTCAAAGAGCGTTTTATCAAACAATAGATTCTCTGTTTTGTCTCACTATTTTTCAGCCGTCGAAGGCGCGGAACAGGTGATTACTATTGGGTCCCAGGAGTGAATCCCTCTTTCTCATATATCCATATATTCCCATGTATCAAGCTGGTAGATGCACTTCCCACCGTTGGGCTCTCGGGAGGATCGTTGAGAGCTGATGTCTCTTAGCCAGAATAGAATCCACGCGGTGATATTCTATTGCTGGCGTGACTGACGTATTATCGATTGTTTCAGCGTTCGGATACATTGGATTCAGTTGAAAATTTTAGTGTCTTGGTTGGCCGAGCGGTTAAGGCACCTGCCCGGATTGCAGTGGATGCGGGTTCGATTCCCGCATCAAGACCATAATTTTTCAAACCTTTTTAACCACCATATTCTTTGCACATATTTTTCTAACATTTATATAATGTTGAAATTAAAATAAAATATGTTGTCCTTGACAATTATTTACAGTTACTTTGTTGATTCAGCAGTTGTGTTTGCCGAAGAATGTTTTAAGAGCACTAGGTAAATTATTTTAAGTAAGATTCATTATCATCCCCTGCTCTTTAATTTCCCCACTACTGGGACACAGGCCTTCCATATGGATGAAAGAATGTAGAAAGAATGGGCCACAACTCACCACGCTGACCCAGTACTGTCTGGTAAGTATTAATGACAGCAGATGCTGTAAGGGCAAACGGCTTAGCATGGCTTCCGAAGCACGGAGGAACTTGCGTTAATAGTATATTTTGTATTATGGGTATTTTGTTTACCCATCCAATGACCGGCCTTAGCGAACATTGCTTAGTATACGCAATAGCAGGCAAAGCGCTTTAAGCCACTGCGTTATCAAGCTCCAAAGTACTGATTACTACACTAAAACCATTAACAAATCGTAGCACTAGCGTAGTGTACAGCATATTATTATAACATAAGCTCCGCTTGTACTCATAATGCGAAGCCAAAGTTCTGCACCAACTATATAAACAATTCAGGCTCTTATTCCACAAGATTATTATAAAGTGAATTAATTGTAATACACGTATTATTAACACAGGCTCTTGGTTTCCCGTAAGATGCATCTAAACCCGGTGTATTCTGGGCTCCCGGGGGCGGCCACGTGCTACCACTTAGCACTTGGCAAATATACCCCGCAAACTTCCGCCGTGACTCCTATCGCCTTCCCTTAGAGGTCACTTTCCATTGTTCCAGAGTCTCGGGTAAGTTGGTGCACTTTACACTGTCTGAGAGCTGCGCTTCGGAAGCTTTGCCCGTATTAGAATGCCTCGACATGAACAAAAATAGCGATTCTAAAGCGATTGGAGGTTTGTTGAGCTTGAAATAAAATTTATGTGAAGGCTTGCACTATATCTGAGAAAGGTGGGAGTGATTTTTATTTGACTGACGCCTTTTGCTTGGCAAGAAATTGCAGGTTTTAATTTGAGAGAACAACCGTAGCTGAGAGTAAGTAAGAGGACAACAGTCCATCAGGTCACGAATAAACACAAAACTTTGCAGACGAATGTAAGCAGGCCTTTTGACTGGCTGATGCGTGATGGGTACAAACGGTTAACCATTCATGATTCACGATACACTCCATGGACAAGCCGGCAGGGCAAAGCCCTTATGCAAAGCGGCAGGTAAATTTTGCAGGTTAACAAGCGCGCGCTCCAAGAAATGTGTCCCAATGTGTCCCGTAGGCGCCGAAGGTGTCTCGCAACCAAATGGAATGCTCTCCGCCGAGATTTGTTGAGCTAGTTTCTGCTCTCTTTTTTTTGTTTAATATTTATGAATTTGTCGCCCACGTGTCGCGTTTCACCTCTCCGTAATGGCGTTTGCCTTAACTCCGCCGACACCCTGAATGGTAGACGAACGGGAACAATCCCTTGGAAACGGTTTGTTGATTATGGACACATGATTTTTTATGAGTCGACAACGCTGTCCCTGTACGTATCTCGGCATCGAGATCGATACATATGACTTTTATCACGTTTTAGCAGGACCTTTCAAATGACGGCATTGTCGAGGTTTACAGCTAAATAATAAAAACGTACGGTTTTTATATTGAAATAATAAATTGACAGACGCGCTTATAGGGATACCATTTAAAAGAGATACACAATCGTATTTTATATGAGCATTATTGTTACAGACATGGCGATATTAAAAAAAAGACAATAGGAGCCTCGGAGAGCACCGTGAGGTTTTTTGGGCTCGGAAAAAGGTATAAATAGGGGTAAAGGGGTGCTATTAAACGCATTAATCGCGCATATTTAATGTACTGAAAAGGCTAAAAGGTTTAATTTTTCCACAGATCCGAAAGCTTCACGCAGAAATCATCGTTTGAATTAAGCTCTTATTCAAGGTGTGATTTAGAGTCAAATTCACTCGTCACACGGCCAGGCTCCAGACCATGCCATCAAAAGATTTAAAAATAATTCCATGCAACACGTGAACGGATTTTGTTTACTCGTCGAAAGAAATCAAAGCGAGCCGACGAGTACATAATTATGCCAGCGTGCCCTACAACGCACAATCAAAGAAAATATCCTTTGATTAGTCATGGGAAATCGTAAATAATTCAGTTCCTGAAGGCGGATTCCTTCAGAAGGCCGCACTGGCAGGCTGGCCCTGCCGAAAAATAGATAGTAAAATGTATTGAAATGGCTGTGGGCCGGCTTATCCGGTTGAGAGTCAATGAATATTTGATTTCAATTTTTTTCCCGACGTCGCCGTGAAGTATTCGCGCCATACCTAATTTGATTTTGCCATTCCGCCCGTTCGCCGGGGCAGTTTGCATTCATATTCAACTTGAATACGCGTTTGGGTTGCCTCTATCCCACGTTTGATACAAATAAACAGCCGATATTTTTACATTTCTTGGTACGATAACCCGACCCAACTGATTACGTTCCGGGATAATAACCAGTAGACGGTATTAGAGGCGGCCTAAGGAATATTTATATTAGATTATTGCTTATGGACCGCTACGTATTATGTTTGAATAACAACAAAATCTCTTAGGGAAAATTAATACGACCTCTAGGAAAAAGAGCAGGGGCCAGGTGTACTGTGTGTACCTACGAAAATATTAGAATATAATTCTCATTACATTACCGGGGAAACGTAAAAATGTATTATTGATTTTTTTTCTCATTAACTAATTGCTGTGTGCGAGAGCTGACTGACTATCAGAGTCCACTGCTTCTATGCTTCTATGACTGACACGTATTACGTCTTTTGCCCCAAAGGAGTATTTGTTTGTGAGGGTAAAAATTACATACATACATACATAAATCACGCCTATATCCCCGAAGGGGTAGGCAGAGGTGAATTAACACCCACGTTTCGCCAATGATGCTAGGGCACAAAAGTCGCAGTACTATAGCTAGGTGGTAGAAGAGGAACGCTGCTGCCCATATTCCTCATCACTGTTTTATCCTTAGTCGCCTTGTACGACACCCACGGGAGAGATTTGGGGTGGTGACAATTGCATTCTACTCTGCCGTCACCACACGGCCGGGTAAAAATTAAATGTGTGGTATTATTGTCATCACGCCTAATCTCTCCCGCAAGTATCACAAGGCCACCAAGGGTTAAAACAGTGATAAGGAATTGGCATCAGCGTCCTTATTATACCACCTAGAGTAGGTATGTATCTCAAGTGTCACCGAGTATGTAATATTGACTGTACTCATAAAAATAAATGCTTCGTCAACTCGGTACCGGCTCACACGTCCAAGTGCTCAATATAAGTACCACGGGCGGTAATTATGAGCTGTGGGACTTCGAAATATCATCTAAATGACAAGCAAAGGGCACAAAAGGTGGAAGCGGTTTCCTGCGCACGCAAATCACAATCTTATCCGCAGCGGGCAGAACTGCTTTCTCCTTGGCGGCGTGGCCAGGCTTCGTTTCTGCGAACCTGCACGATATTTCACCGGGCCCGAATATTTGGGTCAACCTGTTTTTATGTAACGGGAATTATAAAAGCGGATTCGGCATTGTATTTGCTGTAACTGCTGCTCAGCCGCCGTCGACTGGAAAAGATGACCCTTCTTAGCGCGGCTTTAATTAAAATCTTACGCGTTGTGTTAATGAAAGAAACTGATTGCCCCGAGCGCGGAACGAAATGTTTTGGGCCCAAATTTATTCGTTCAATGGCTGTCACTATAATTGCCCTATCAGCTGGAATCCCCAAATGAAATGGGGACGCCGAGCGTATTAAAAAGCGTGTTAATTGAAGGCAAGGACATGGGTATTTTTGTATGGATACTAATGATCACCGATTTTGTTCGCGCTTTTGCTAACCATGGTTTTACAATAGTACCTACTGATATTTCCACAATTAAGCCTTTTGTTTTATTATTCTGAGGTAACTTTTAACCTAGTCTATTAAAAAAGGGCCAGGTTAAGAGTAGCCGAAACCGACGGTGTACACATTAATGAGATTGGATGAAGCGAAAGAAGTATGTAAGGATCGCAAGTGAAAAGATGTGATCTCTGCCTACCCCTGTGGGAGAAAGGCGTCACATATTATTATGTATGTATGTAACTTTTAACCAGTTTTGTAATGATTTCGATTTTCAATTTTTTTTCCTATCAACTATCATATAGCTAAACTAAAGTAGCGGTTTAAACGCTTGTTTGGAAAACAGATGATGGGCATATAACAATAAAAACAATACTCTACAGAACTAATAAATAAAATCGAGAACAATAATTGATGTCTGTTTTTATCACACAACCATTTGCCTCAACCAGGATTCGAACCAAGAACCAAGCTGACCGTCAGTGTTGAAAGTAGACTTAATCGTAATGTTTTTCCACACTTATAAAGGAGACAGTAATGACTATCAACAAAATTACTAACACAACCCGTTAAAACTGGTCCGAAATTTTATTATTTAACACACGGACGGGTCCGAACGAAAACTCTCGCGAGTTAGCTATGTACGTTTTCGCTTCGGTTATTTCAAATTGAAAGTAGCGATATTACAGGCCGACTTTCCCTTTCAGATACAGCGAAATCTCCACGAGAAAACCATATATTTTATTCGGGTGTCGATTTGTTATTTATTAGTCGGGAATAGTCGTAACACGAGGGTGGGAGTACAATACCGAAAACGGTGGACTTATTTAGTGCGATACTACGTTGTAGGTCCGTTTCGCTTCACTTGTTACGAGGAGCAGTCCGTCCAGTGTATCCTGAGCCCTGCCTCCGAGGAGACCGCGTTGACGGATGTGTGAGCATACAGCCTATGACATGTCAATGGCGGCTGGCTTCGTTCCATCGGGGGACGACGCTTCTGTTTATCCGTTTGTAGTTAACCGGCGACGCGCGACTTTGCGGCGTATACGCCCGGAGAAATGAGGCGAGACGCTAACAAAAATGATATGTTTCCGTGTGTGTGACATAGACCCCTTTCGCAACTACGTTGACTCAGGAATAACAAGGTGACACGGCATCGTTCGTGCGTCTCTAGTTACCTACGGGTGCCGAACACTATTATTAAATAATGTTGCTGGATTAGTAAAAGCTGCTTTTTGTACAGTTATTGACGCGTGAATACCTATATCCCGAAATATTTTTAAATTGTTGCTCGATTATAGTAATATCGAAGACATGAGTGGATAAAGGTTTTTTGTTTGGATGATCTTACGTGCGAAAAATCAACAACAATGAACATTAAGTACGCCGTTATTGAGACTATTTCAGCATGCTACTACTGGATCAAAGTGCGATCTACATTCCCTTTGCTTTTGCAGGAGAAAGTAATATTTAATAAAAATATTCTCAAGTTTATTTTTATATATGCTATATAAATAAAGTAACAGTAATAATTCAATTCTCAAAAACTCTATTATGCGACATATCACCTTCATCCATCCACGTCTTCAATTTCTAAAGCAATTCCAGTAAGCGATTCTAATGGCCAATTATTTATTTGTAAGGCGAAGAGTAACCTTTAAGAGGTACCAGCACGCAACCAAAACGTTTACCACTGGTTACCTCAATAACAATATAAACTTATGATGGACTATACATACATTTTTCGACTTATTTAGGTCAACGGAGCTGTTACCTTTAAGTCTTCGTAAACACTATTCGAGGAGCGATTCCCTCCGTACGCGTTCTTACAGCAAGCCGGCTTAAACGCTATTTACTTACCTCTGTGCCTATTGGTTTGTTTGTCGAACATTAACATGGCGTCCTCGATCTGCAACAAGAGAAAGACATAAAATATACTTCAATTCGTAAAAGATCGCGGGGAAAAATAGCGAAAAACAAGGGCGTCGTGCGCGATTCGCGCTCCGCCCCTGCAATAAAACACTCGGGCGGCGTAATAACGAATAAGCACCGGTACAGAGTAAACCACACGCTGCAAATAAACTTTGATAAGCGGGGACGAGCAGGTAATAACGTATTCATAGAGAAATAAATGGAAAGTCGGCGGTTAGGACGCGAACAATACGCGGCGGAGATGCGCCGTCACCCTTTGCCCAGTGCGAGCCGAATGTCCCACCGAGGAGCCTTTTTAAAACATGATAAGTGTATACGAAATTGCACGGTGAATATTTACGTAGCAACTGGCACGCTAGGGTTAATTATGAATTAAGTTTTCAGATACGGATTTGGAGCCTCGAGCGGTGGACGGGTTGAAAAATGCGTGTGCACAAAGGCTGGTGGAGTTTGGCGGGCTCTGGGGGTTTGTCTCGGTGTCGGGCCTCCCCAGGGTGACATTACGCGGAAGGTCGGAGCGCACTCCCTATGATCGATGTCGAATACCAGTCACAGGTGACCTTTCCCTGAATTATTTCTGCGCGCAGAAAGGTTTGTTTTGCTGTTGTTTCGTTTTCAATTGTGCCGGCTAACGGACACCTTTAGAACTGGGGTTTTTAGGGGTTACATTTGGGTTCATCATTGGAACATCGAATCCTAGTAGGGGTAAATGTTTTTGTGATATGAATACGGGTATTAATTTGTTACTGTTACATTAATTATGTTTGTTTTGTATTTTTCAATAATTATATAATTTTGTCTGTCCATTGTGTTTCTTATGTTGGGCTAGCAAATCGGCAGATCGGCAAAACCTGTCCGAAATGATTAGATTCAAAATGAGGACTATACTATAAAATAATGCCATTTACGTTATACCCCCTATTCATAATACCTAAGAAAATCAATTCCTAAACACGGTTTTAACTAAATCACTGATTTGTCTCTTTTCATCACAGCGTAAACACAGTTCAACAAAAAGAGACAGATCAGTGATTAAGTTAACACAGTGATTAGAACCTGATTATGTTATTATGAATAAGGGGGTAATAATACTAATCAAGTATAATTCATACATAATACATTAATCAGCTTTATATCCCCGAGGTGTACCTACCCAGAGGTGTATTCACATGTTTTGCCAATTATGGTAAGTCCTTTAAATCTTATGGTGGCATGCCTATTGCCATCTATCGCGCTCGTAAATCACAGTATATTGCTAGATAGAAAAGGAACTCTGATACATTACTCATCACTGTTTTAAGCCTTAGTCACCTTATACGATACCCGCGAGAAAGATTACGGGTGGTGACAATTATATTGTATTCTGTTCAGCCGTCACCACACGGCACAGCATTATAATACTGTCAGATGATTGTATTGTTACTATGAAAATAGAACAATACAATTTACATTATTACATGAAGAATCCTAATCTAATATAATTCATTTGTTGCGACTCAATTCTAACTTTGCTTTCGTGTTAAGTCGCTCGCATTCCATAAAAATGTTACTTCTAATCGTTGAGCTTAAAGATGTAACTTGACATTTTATTACGTCTGAACAAGAACGGTGCCCAGAGCCGCTGTCTGAATATTAAGTAACTTTGAGTCAGCCAGAACGAAAAAGCTAATTTCTTAATAACTAATCGTTTCGAGATTTATTGTTAAACGGACTTTGCTTATTTTATTATTAGTTTTCCGTGGATCGAGTTTTTTATGTTCTCAAGTCATTTTGTGATAATACTAAAACCGCAATCACGTCACCTATCTCAGAATCTTGGCCATTTTAACATTCAAAAATAATTAGTTCTAAAAATAGACTGAGACTGTATGTCGATACAATGATAAAGAATGTTAACTTGGTGACGAATACTCATTACGAAAATTGATTTAACTAGTATAGTACTAAAATAATTGATAAAAGATTAAAACTACCGGTTGTAACTTGTCACAAAATATTGATTATTGCGCTGAATGCAATTTATTTACTCACAGCAGTGTCTGAACTCAACAACCCAATACTAACCGCGATTTATGTACGCCTAATAACCAAATGGCTGATCTGACCAAATCACAGGGGATCCTTCGAAAAAATATTATTATGACTGATCCTGCGTCATAGATTGCGACCTAATGCGGTATTGTTACGGGCAATTTGTGACGGCTATATCGTCATTACCTTCTTACGTATTGTAATCGGGCGCGTGTGACAAGGACAAAGATGTCCGGGCGCTCCCTGGGGTGACGTTATGGCAAACCGAAGTCGGCTCTGTGATCAATGTCGAACCTCCGAGGTGTCTTTTGAGTTAAAGTTGGCGTGATCGCGTATATTTTTGCTTTGTTCCATTTAAATCCCAAATCCCGTATTCTTGGTTCAGACATTTCGTATTGTAGGTACCAGTATAGACTATTTTGTGCGGCGTGCGAGCGTGCTAGGGCCAAAGTTTATGCATATCGTGCATATATTTCATGTTTATGATGTAAATTTAGTTAAATTTCAGCGATGTAAGCAGTAGATTCCGATATCATAGAACATATTTCAAATTGCATTATATCTATCTATGTAGGATCTTCGCAACGTATCTTTAAAATTTTAGTAACAAAGGAGTTCTTTCTAAAGGAAAATTTTACAAGCATTTTTATTAGTACAGTATTCGTCAAATCTGAGGTGCCAAACGTATTACAAACCTCTTTCACTTTCCATCGGAAAAGGGTCCATGTAAAAATTTCAGTGAAACCATCAATGTTTCGCCCGTTACACAAACATAAAAAAGGGAGCTTCATCCGCGGACCACGGTAAATAAATAATTATCGTTACTTATGTATAATCTAATTCAGCGTAAAAAAGCCGAAATTGTGTCGTAAAACAAAAACAAGTTAACGCACAACGGGACGTAGAGTGACCATTCCATTCCCGTTTTAGGGCGCTCGCCCACGGCGACTTTTTGTAGCGATGCAGTAGCGATACTGTCGCGCGTCTGCATCGATACAGTTACGAAGCGGTCGCTAGCTGTGTGCGCTCGCCCACGGGGCGCTCAGATTCAGTCGCGATGCAAATGCGATACTGTATCAGTAACGGTACAAAAGTACCTGAGATCGCTACAGTTGCAAGATGTACTCCGTTGAGACCACATTAGTCACGTTGTCGATTCAGATGCGATGCTGGTGCGTTGGCATCGCTACGTGTAGCGCGTTACAAATGCGACTAACACGAGTTAGTAGCTATGCTGTCGCACATTTGCTAAACGCGCGACAGCATCGCTACTAAAAGTCGCCGTGCGGTCGAGCGCCCTTAATATTCGGACGGTGTGCCACACTTGTGGGATTACCAGGAACTTCGCTAATTCCACGGCTGGCCAGCATTTTTCACGAAAGCGAGCGAAATTGGAGACAATGCGGCGGTGCCAGGAATTTTTATAGTTGACTACGTAGATCGCGTAAGATGGAAGCGAGTTTTTATTGTTACACAAAGTTGCGGTCGAGGAGCTGAAGCGGAAAAAAGTTGTTTGTCTTTTGGTTGTAACAAGCAAATGGAGTCTTGAGTTTGAAGCCGTAGAGTGCAATATAGAAAGGCTTCAAGCTAGACGTGTAATCGGTGTTTTAGTGCTGATAATAAGAATGTGTTCTCGGTGATGGTAGTGAGACGTTTTTACTTTTATTTGAAAAAATAAATAAAAGTGTAAGCTAAGTTACATGCAATGTTTTTTTATTTCCTTCGCTTGACACGTAACAGTGTTGAATTCGAAACAATTTTTAAAGACGAGTCAACCAAAATAATATACTTTTTACTCGGCATCTTAAACAAATCGTATACGAATTGAAAATGAACCGTACGCCCCATTAACAAGATCACATTTGAAACACAGAGAAACAACTTTCCCACTTGCTTTCTTAAGCTATCGCATTATTAAGTATTTCATTAAACAGGAGACATTTCGCCCCCAGAGAGACCTGTCGTCGTAATTTGCCACGTGTACGTATTCCGGGGTATTCCCCTGTAGTCGAAAAATTACACGGCATCAGAGCACCCTTAGATTTAATTCGTTAATACTATTATTTAATTCATCAAGATTTTCTTTATACCTCTTATTTTAACAGACTTTTAAAGGTATTTTCTTTTTTATATTCTTGGATTTGAATATTTTTTATTTATTTAGTCTTTTATTTTATTATATTTAGTGATAAAATATTGTGGTTTTTCATGCATAATCTAAGTGTTAAATGTCTAAGAATTATTATCCGTTTAATTTGCTGATATATTACCCTATAATATGGCCGTGTGGTGACGGCAGAGTAGAATACAATTGTCACCACCCCAAACCTCTCCCGTGGGTGTCGTACAAGGCGACTAAGGATAAATCAGTGATCAGGAATGGGCAGCAGCGTTCCTCTTATACCACCTAGCAATGTACTGCGACTTTTGTGCCCGATAAATGGCAATAGGCTCGCCACCTAATACATGGGACCTAACATAATTAGCGAAACGTGGGTGCTTGTTCACCTAGTTCACCTCTGCCTACCCCTTCGGGGATATATGCGTGATTTATGTATGTATGTTACCCTATAATCTTTTTTATTTTGCAGTTGACAATAAATATTATTTGCCTCAAAAATCTCAGTAGATTTTTCACTTTATGTCAAAAATTTCAATGCTAGAGTCGATAGAAGTGTTGAGTTGTATATACTGATGCTCTGTCAATTATACCCAAATAACATACATACATACATACATAAATCACGCCTATATCCCCGAAGGGGTAGGCAGAGGTGAACTAGCACCCACATTTCGCCAGTTATGTTAGGTCCCATGTAATAGGTGGCGAGCCTATTGCCATTTATCGGGCACAAAAGTCGCAGTAGGTATATAGCTAGATGGTATAAGAGGAACGCTGCTGCCCATTCCTCATCACTGATTTATCCTTAGTCGCCTTGTACGACACCCACGGGAGAGATTTGGGGTGGTGACAATTGTATTCTACTCTGCCGTCACCACACGGCACACCCAAATAACACTATCATGAATAAGTTATTCGTTAAAATATTCAAGAGGCAAAATTTATTAAGTCTAATAAAAGAAAAACGTGATAGCAGTTTCCACGGAACCAAAATTAAATAAAACATTTAATGCCCACGTCTTTTATTTCACACTACCCTCAAAATGGCATTTGACTTGACCTTTCGCTGACCACCAAAAGTTGAGAACGTAACTTTATGACCTCTCCATGGCGTTTTATTTATAAAGCACTTGATGTTTCAAGAATAAAACGCAGTCACATGTAAAGGGTGGTTCTATTATAATATCTTGACCTCGCTTATCATATTTCTATCATTTATTATATCGGGATAAAGTTTCCCATGGCTTTGTCTGCTTAGATATAGGCTAATCTTTTGGGAAATTTATTTCTTGTACAAAATAATACTATGATATTATTTTTATTTTTGTGTTCGTTCGTGATATTATGTTACTAAGCAGCATTAATAACCAATCATTGAATGAAAAAAAAAATTAACCAACTATGAATAAAATTATCCTTAAACTGACTTTAATCTGATAGGTCTAGGTAGATCTGGGCTGCGTCAGGTCAGGGTAGTATGGTGCTTCTTCTTCTCCCTGCCCTGTTCCCAGTCTATCTGGGGTCGGCGCAGCATGTTTCCTCTTCCATTCATACGGTTAGACGTCATCAAGCCATCCACTACCTTTCGATTCATATCATCCATCACACCGTAAAGGTGCTAGTGATGAATGAATGTATAGAAAAGAGACGGAACGGACCATGTCGAGAGACCGATGAACGGAGAGAGTGATTGGAATGACAACATTCCAATCCATACTGCACAAAGTTTTGGCTTAGGTACAGCCGGCCGCCTGCCTGACACTAACCCTCTTTGGGTGTGCTGTTGTTGGTGGTTTGCCCTCCACCATTCGGGTGCCCCAAGGTGCTTATTGGTCTACACCGGGCAATCTCCCTTAGTCGACTTTTACGACTCCCACGGGATGAGTCAGGGCTGGTCTATTCTACGTTCTTTGTTCGCTCCCAGGCCAGCATAGATGGCACTCTGGGTAGTATGGTGCTAAAGCTTGATAATACATAAACTAACAAAATGTTCACCGTGATCTGTTTTCTTTGCTTTCGAACGTAATTCAACTTCACCTACTTCTATTGATAGTTTCTTTAACTTACCATCGAGAGCAATTTGTTTGTAATTGCTTTAAAGCGAAGCGTTCTAATTATATTCCAAATAAAACATAATTTGTTCAAACAAGAATGCGGCAGCTGTCCCAAATTCGACCGCCTGTCTTCGCAAATCCAATCATCGGGCCTAGTATCCTCCATTGTACACGTTATTTCAAATACCAGCTGAACAACTATGCAGTAGTTTGCTCTGCGGTCACTTAACTGTTGGCGAACAATCACCCTCTGATGGTCAGTCCCACGTCCGTCAAACTAAGACTTGTGTTACTGTTCTTGAGAGTTTAGCCAGCCAGTTTGGCTGTTATGGGTGTTTCTAGCCCGACTTGTCTCAGCGAGTGTACTTGGCACAAATGGGAACATCTGGGATTAAATTATATTTGAATACTAGCTGACCAGGCAAGCGTTGTTTTGCCCTTTTTGCTTAGAGGTTTAAAAATACATAGCGTACGACCTGTTCTCAGACCTACCAAATATACACAAAAATTTTCATAAAAATCGGTCAAGCCGTTTCGACGGAGTTATTTAACAAACATTGTGATGTGACACGAGATTTTTATTACATTAAGGGCCTGTTTCACAATCGACAAGTAAGTTCTAACTAGCTTACTTCGCAGATCATTTGACAGTTGTAATATGAAATATATGTCAATTGATATGCAAAGTAAGCTACTTCGAACTTACTTTTCGATTGTGAAACAGGCCCTAAACGTAAAGTTTTTAAAGTAATTCTGAATATCGAAAGTAAAGTAAAACCCAAAGAGGATTTGTGTCGGGCAGGCTGTAAAACCTAACCCAAAACCAGCCAGTATGGGTTGGAATGTCACTCACTTTCTCTTTTAATTCAGTCTCTCGACACGGTCCTTTCCATCATTTTGCTAAAAATTCATTACTTGGCACCTTTCGGGTGTGATAGATGAAAAGCCTAACGCCAATAAAAATTAAAAAGCAAATAAAAATATTTGAATAAAACATTTTTTCAACGCTTACTTAATTCTTGTATCAAGGGAATAAATATTTGAACCGTTTACTCCCACAGTGTATGCTAACCAATGTTTGCCGAGTACAAAAAATAATGTACAGAGCTTAATCAAATTATTTTAATGTTTTTTCGGATACCATTACGAGATATTTTATTTTCATATATCTGTATTTTGTAGTTTCAGCAAGATTTTGTTCTTGAATCTGTCGATTATTATTATTAAATTATTTGACATTTAAAAGACACCACTCGATACTCTTACAAAACCCCTATAAGAGAAACATTATGCTTATTTCTCATAAAGGGGTTTTGTAAGAGTAACATGGCGAATAAATCCCGAATCACAACAGGACCATTCTGGTACCCCCTGAAAAGTTTTAATTTGTTTAATTTCCGCGGCCCCACCGAGCCACTCACATTTCTCCGCCGAGTATTAAGTCGGTGCTCTAATGGAAGAGCCCACCTGCCCTTAAAGGTGACATAACAATTAACTCGAAGAAGAAAATATTAGTTGGCCTAATATAATAGACCTGCTCAGACCCACTCCTGCCTTGGGCCCCTATTTATAGCGGCTCTTCTAGAAGAGCTTTACAATTTTGTCGTATTTTCTTAATGATCCTCCGAGGAGCTAACTCTGTGATAGCCAGTCCAGTGTTTTTATAGGCGAATTGATTGGAAGCTGCGAATAATCTCGGGCAGGATTAGTTTTCTTAGGAAACTTTCCGAATCGCTTCCTTATTAACATCGGGCGGGAATATTTTATCGGACAACATTAATTAAAAATAGGCCCGAAACAATTACGCAAGAGAGAGGTTTTATTAGAACAATTGAGAAGTGAACAACCACAAAACGGTGTGCGCCGAACAATTTACGAAATTGACTTTGTTTCGTGTTTTAAGTAAACATCAACTTTAAATACCCAGCACCAGAGGATTGTAATTGAAATTTTATTATTAAATGGCCAAAGTTTTTATTTAAGAATCGAGCTTATTGATATTAATTATAACCTACAGACAAAAGCTATTACGAACCAGTACAGTGTATACAGTATATTAGATTTAAATTGATATTACAAGCTCCAGCTTCCATTACAAAATATTGACTGCACGCATTGTGCTCTAAGCAATAAAACGAATTGTGTAAAAAAGCCTCGCATATCAAACTATCCCGTGCGAAAAACGCAACAAACACACCCCTCATATTAGATTAAAACATTGTATATGCATGAGACTATTTTGAAGCTCTCCATTCAAACTGAAAAATGTCTGTTTCAAAAACAATATTATATCATGAAAGCACGAAAAAAACAGTTCCCTTATCAACGACGAGGCGGAGCATCTCGTGCCGTGAAAAATCGGTGAATAAAATATGAGGGAAGTTTAGGGGGTAGCCCGAAAACGTTTTTCGTATTTGAATAATCACTTTAACAAACAAAACTCGGTCGAACCCCGCTCATTACTTATTAACCTGACCGAACGAGACAAACAGGAGATAGGCAGACCGATTGAATTTCGCATTCGGCTTTGAGTATCGGTTCCCTGGTGGTTGCGCAATGCACATCACAGAGGAGTGGAGAGGAGCTCGCTAGCGCAGTGGCGTAGCACGCTAGGCCTGCGATTGCGTAAATTCAGCAAATTAAGATTGAAAAAATATAATCTCCCTATATTTTTTCAATCATAGGGAAGGCCCGTGCCCCAGCACGTGATGCACATCACGGTGGTGGTACTGAAAGCGATGTCAGTCACAATAATTATTATAATTGGATCACTTTCTTTGGTTTGCAATTATTGTGAAAGAGAAGTAACACCCGCTAAAGTCTATTTGCTTTCTTGAAAAATTATTTATTTTTATACAGATTTTCTAAATTGAAATAGATCAGAATACAATTGTCACCACTCGATTTTTTCCTGTGGGTGTTTGTGGATAAAACAGTCACGAGGAACGGAAATATGCTATATTACAATGAGTTTTGTAATACTATTCCAGTTAAATTTATTATTTTTTATACATTTTAATTATTAAATGTTAGAAAACATATTACAAAGAAATATTTTCCAGCATAAAGACATAAATTTTCGAAATTCTTCTGACATATTTTTCTTTACATAGTTTAATCTCGGGTCGTAGGAGGTAGGTATTGCAATATGGAGGGCGGTTACTAATTCTGAAAAACAATTTCGAAGATGCTGCAGTCAGATACCGGGGTAACATGTGGCGGTAGGGCACTTCAACCAGCAATAAATAATATATGAGGACTTTTCTAGTTCTTATATTATATTCCGTCTGCTGTATGTAAGCTACGTAGTGTCGTAGCAACGTAGCAAGCTACATGGATGCTACGCCATTGCTTATAATACTACGGCGTAGGCATATAAATAGATAGTTCTACATTTTTGCTTTGGCAAAGCTTTTAGAAGTTGAAAAAAGTTGCTACATACCATATTTGATTTCAAAACTTTATATTGAAATAAAATATTTTAACCTTTAATTAATACCCATGTAATAATATATTTATTTTCCTTTCACAGATACGTTTGCATTTTCATTACCATATGTTAAAGCAAACCCAAGCTTAACCGAACGCACGGTATTTGCAAAAATATCTGCTTTGGGATGTTTGAAATTTATTTCTACATTGCAGGGTACCCGTTGGCTTACAACGTGAAGCGTAAAGGTTAGAAGAATTTCGGCAAGTTAATTAGTGTCTTGGGTGGCCGAGCGGTCAGGCACCTGCGCGGATAGCAGCGGACGCGGGTTCGATTACCGCCTCAATATCATATCATAATTTTTCGAAATTCTTTTTCTAATCACCAATATCTTTGTACTATTTTTTCTAACATTTATATAATGTTAAAATTTAAATCGAACACCATATTTATTTTAAAATTATATAAATACTAACAGAAATCCACAATACTCTAGAGTGAAATAGACTATACAAATATTTATAATGTACGTGCGCGTTGTAAGAAGACGTACGAAAAACAATTAGAATGGGTCAATACGGAAAGAAAATACATGCGCGAAAATTATTAACGCACACGTTATTAAAATTAAATTCCACCTCCTATTTTGCAAAATCAACATTCAGGCAGACGATTTAAGTGGGATTATGGAATTATAATCCGTATTTCGTATCAATTTAAAGTCGAAAATGATCGGGCATAAAATATTTTTAGGTTCCACTCATAATAAAATTCGGGCCGGCCGGCTTCCGTCTGTATTCTACGTTATTACTGAGAACAAGTAATTGGTTAAGTCACTGAATCATTTGGGATTAATTATGAGGTTCGGATGACATTATTGGAAATCTGCGTTTCGGAAACCGTAGAACTCTTCAAAAGACAGATCTATTGTTATCAGCCGAGTTCAATGGATCCTCTTCAGTCAAAGGGAGGCTTTGTGAAGTCTCACTAGGGCCAGAATAACATCGGTTTTCATTATTATCGAAATGAGTTGAAACAAAATGGAGGTTGAGTGCATAATATAATTACTCTTTAACACTTACGATATGTTCAAAACACTCGTGGGCGTCTCTTGAAAATTAGGCTCTAAAGCTTCACAACACCGTTGTCACATCTACTATAAAGGTATATTTGTATAACATGACATTTACAGTCTATTTTTGTTTCAATTTAATTAAATAGCTAGGTTTTACAGGTAGTTTTACATTATATATTGCCACTGTGATACTGATTGTTTTTTCCAATATAAGGCTGATGTAGTAGTATTTGAATCTGTATCCATACAAATTCCGACGGTAAAAGCTTTGCACACTTTACTTTAAATGTATTATGAAATCGTTCAATGTCCTAAGATAGTAGAATTAAGATTTTCTAAGAAAAGAATCACCCAACTAATACTCATAGAGAAAAAATAACATTCATACAGTTTAGACATCACTAAGAGCATCTAAAGCACTTGGTATCTTCAAAGTTAAAAGCTTAATTAATTAAATAATCTCAATAGATATGGCTTCTCCTTTGACTTCATTGGTTAATTATTTTCTGAGCAAAAAGTCAACAGTCTCTTAAAGTTGTTGCTTGAACGCAACTTTTTAATTATTATGCTTTATCCGATCACTGGCCGAACAAAAAACGCAGCTGTACCGATTTTTAATTATTGGGGGCATTCTGGAAACTTCTGGACGCTTCCAAAGTGGATAGACCTGGTTTTGTTAATTATCAACTTTTCGAAACTGTACCTCATAACGGACAGGCCGGCTGAAAGATGAATGATGTGTTGGCCAAAGTCCACTTGTTTTTAGTCCGAAGTTGGTGTAACAATGCTAAAAACTCCGGGTGAACTTGCGGGGGGGGGGGGGGAGAGTTAAAAATGAATAAAGCCCGCGCAAAATTTCACTGCGTGTTTTCGCTGGCGTGGGCAATAATTTTTTTTCGCTGGCACTGTAATCCTAAAACGAGTGACTCCATTTCGAGAACAATTAGTAATAGTGAGCGATCGCTAGCCTAACCGTTGTCTAGTTCGGCCTAATCGATACCGATTGCTATTCTGGCTAAATAATCGCATTGCATACATTAGGTAGCAGAACCAACGTTGATAAAGTAAGGCTAATTCCTGAATAAACAGCTTAAATGCAACCGAAACTTGTGGGCCGTTCGCCTAATTGATTTACTATGTCGGTCGGTATCGGATAGCATAAATACTGCTCAGATTATACCAGCCGGTGAAAAATGACTATCGGGCGAGCATTCGTCAGCGAGCAAGCAATTGCGGGCTCTGTAATGGTGGGATTTCCTAGTCTTCCAAGCTGCCCGTCATTTGCTTATACGCCGCGATTTTGAACATTCGCTTCCGTTGTCGAAATTACCTCCTCACTGTTTACCCAGAAGCTATTATTAGCAAGCTATTACTAAGCTTACGAGCTACTTGAATTCTTGTCTGGCACTAATAGAGGACTGTTATTCAATTAAACTAATTGTGATAGAACAAAATATGACAACAGATCTCTTTTTACAACGAAACAGTCCCATCTAATTCAATAATTTAGGTAAGTAAATGATTTTCTGAATTACGGCATTGATACTCTTCATCTCGGCTACGTATCGTGAATAGAGTTGACATCCATTGTGATATTTTATTATTGCTCCGTGAAACGTAACGAGGCGAGAGAAATTGTTAAATCTTACAATGGAGATTCTGTCTTCGTCGGGTTGAGTGCGCAAAAGTTGAACGAGGTTCCCGGTTCCGTCGGGAATGTAAAGGGAAGGGATTAATTGTATAATCTTCGGGGAGGATGAAGTTGAAGATTGCGGTTGGTTAGTGGGATTATTTGTGTTGAGCGCAGCGGAGTGGCGCGTTGCGAGTGACGTCACCGCGCGTCCGCCGCCACTCGAGCCCCACCCGAATCTGCATATAAATCGGATACCAATAATGACGTCGCCATCAGAAGCACCCCGAAATTCGTTCAAAATCCGATAAGCATTGCCCGTGAAAGCCTAATCCACACAAGTTTGAATGACCCCGCTAGTACGCAGGACTACCGTCTTCTATTATGTAAATTATCCGGCACATGAAACTTTCGGCCGGCCACAGAGGCTACTAAGTTTGAGGGCAAAAGTTACGATATTGACTTTGTCCTTATCTTTACAAAGATCGAAGCTGTTAGATAACAACGAGGGATTATTGTAAATAATTTAATAAGCGGCCGCATCGACCCGTTACTTGGGAGTTTCGCCGAGAATTGTGGCTTGTTTGTTTGCTGTGTTAAATATTAACCCGTTGAATGTGCGCGTTAAAAATGGGGTATGGGCGCTTAAAATTTCCCGTGAAAATGAAGAGATCGTTGTGCGTACGCCTGCTGTGGATAACGGCGGGTGCAAATGAGCCGCGCGGAAAACATGACCGCGCCGCCTCCTTCCGCACACTTGCCAATTACAAAATAACTGTTCTGCTGCCAGTTGTAATTTTTACATTTTGCATGGCCGCCTCTGTGCGCTAAGCTCTTCCGATATTGCACTGGTTATAGCATTCGCTATTGGAATTTTTTTATTAGATTTTTTCATAGCGCGCCGCAGGAGTGAACGAAACGTAATAAGTGTCTCGAGTCTTTTATAACCGTACTCGTAATGTTTCTTGATAAAGAATGCCCATATCCGGAAATGTTTCAATACAAACATATGTATAAGGGAAATTGTATGGCCTAAAGAGGGCATCCGGCCTAAAGCACTCTCGTGTATAAAGTCATTTTCAAAACTGATATTTCCCCGTCAGCCTTATGAACTCTACCAGTAAATTCTCTCCCATTTGTCTCATTCAGTGTATCCCATTAAAAATTTCGTGTAAGTTGTGCGTAACAAAGATTTCTATACAAAGAACAAATAAATATGGAAAGTTATAATATAATTTTAATATGACAAAGAGATATGCTTTAATAATATCACTTCCAGCTTATTAAACAATGCTCCAGAGAAATCAGAATCCACAGAGATTTTAGTCAATTTAATGAAAAGAATGCTACAAACAACAAATAAAAGAAACACTTAGTTTTATACGTAAGTATCTATCGAGCAGAACAAGAGTACAATATCCATACTCTTTGAGATCATTAAGGAGGTTTAATTTGAAAACATTTCAATTTCCCAAGAGGAAGCGTTCAAAAATGGAGACAGGGCTTAATTATACAGAAAGTATGACCTTTCGGCAACTTCCTAATGAGATTCCAAATAAGAATTTAAACTTCAATAATTATTTATTTGCCAGGCAATGTTGTCGAGTTCACCTTTTTTTTGTCCACCGACGCTCCGGAAAGTTTTAAACGACCTCTGTTTAATGGTTTAATGCATCGAACTTCCCTTTTAAGACGCAAGCGCGGTTCTGGGTAATGTAAATTTAGTGCTATTGAAATGCCCACAGACAAGGTAATTGAATAAGAAAATTTAATTACCATTTTCTTTCTTTGGTCCATGAACGTAACTCATCATTGAGTATTAAAAAAAATAAACAGAAACGATAAAATTTTGGACTTATGCGGTGGTGTGTAAATTACAATTATATCTATAAAATAGACAATATAATATCAATAATATAGTTAGACTTTTTTTTCAAAACATCTTTCACTCTTCTCTTGTATGAAAACTCCAACCCAAACAATAGTAAGTGACAAAACAGTATAAAAATTTAGAATGAGCATTTAATAATATTCCCTCTAAGCCCACTGTACAAGTGTCAGAAATGCTAGATTTTTAGAGTTAAATACAACCGAAAGGACTGTAACTTATATTAAAAGAAAATAAAGTCAGAAATATTTGGAAAAAAATATTGAAATAAAAAATAATGATGTAAAAATATATCATTCTGACACGAACGATGTTTTTCACTAGTTTCTAATTCCAGACAATCCGTTGTCGGGATTATCGAAGGAAGAGTCCGAATTCTGTTACTTCCACAAGGCAAGGGCCTTGCCCTGACCTAGTTCCTTTTAATCCATCGCTTACCTATAAGGTTTTATTGGCAATGGCCCATTACGACCTACATTATCAACATCATCATCCGATTTTACTATTTCCAGTCACGTAACCCTGAACGACGAATATAAACCAACCATACTAAAGATCGGCGAATACGGATGAATGGACGTGGAATTCTAAATATTACAAGAATTCGACCAAACGGGGTGCAGCCGATGTAATGATTTATCCTAATTGATGCTGCTGATTGTGTAATTATTTTGCCTTTGGTCTGCGAATAAGTAAGCCAAGCAATGTTTACGTTGCAATATATTGGACGGGTGATTGCAACTTTTTCACGGTCTACTCTATTATATAGTAGGAATGGATTCTGGTTGCATTTGCAATAGTACACAAGAACCAATCAGCGCTGTGGGCTTACCTACATTTCATTGGCTTTTGCTAAAATTTCTGTGACGCAGCAGATAGGATATTATCACGTAGATGTGACTATGATAATAATATAGCACTTGTGTACCAGGAAGGGTTATTCTGCCGACTTCATAACTTTAGAACGCTGTATCCATTTTGTATGAACAGCGAACCAAGCGTAATATATTTTGGCGAACTTTTTCAATAACAGCTCGCCGTAAAACATTGTCATTTTTATTTCGTTGGCCCTTTCGACTTTTTCCGTTTCGAGTCGGCTCCTAAGACAAATATGAATAGGGAAATGAATTATATGGAAAGCTCCTTTGGCGTGACGTGTGAGAGATTGCGTCGCTTTGCGTCGACCTCCGAATTTAACCACTCGTTTGTGTTGCGTACAAAACTTGCCTGGAGGTTACATTAAGCCGATTGCCCACGTCAATCAAAACACGCCTTTTTCCGAGATACTATAATGTGTGTTACCGTATTCGGCGTAACGTTTCACTGTTCTTGCTTTAACGTTTTTGCTGAAGGAAACTTCTAGATCCATCGCCATGTGACTGATGAGATGAATTAAGAGGGTGCACTCGTGTAAATGGCCCGCCATTTTGTTTTTGTTAATTACTATCAATTAAAGACACTTTGCAACGAAAACTATTTTTAATGCACTATCTAGAAAGCGCCGCGTGGTAACGGCAGAGAATACAATTGCCACCACCCCAAATCTCTCCCGTGGGTGTCGTACAAGGCGACTAAGGATAAATCAGTGATGAGGAATGGGCAGCAGCGTTCCTCTTATACCACCTAGCAATAGTACTGCGACTTTTATGCCCGATTAATGGCAATAGGCTCGCGACCTATTACATGGGACCTAACTTGATTGGCGAAAAGTGGGTGTTACACCTCTGCCTACCCCTTCGGGGATATAGGCGTGATTTATGTATGTAAGTCTGTCTCGAAAGATGTTTGGGATATCCTAAGATGCTATTGTGTATAGTAATAATAATATTATAATATTGACCACAATAAAAATATTGCTTACTTTTAAATTTTTTAGCAAAATGCGGTTTTTGTAATAAAATCATAGTAGGGTAACGTTTGATTAAGTGGTGATGGTTAGATAGACTGTAATTAAAACTGCTTAACACACTACTATTAAAACCAAAATAAGCGTTAAAGCTCGCTAAGCCTCACTAATACGGTAAAATCGAGATAGTACACAAAATATTTGCTGAAACATAGCTATTGACAAATATAATATGAATGAAAGAGGATTATAAAATTATCTGAGCTATTTATAAAACGTACTCTCCAAAATATTGGACCTGTGCAAGTTTTGAATGGTAATAATTTAATGAAATTGCTAACGCTAAGCCCCAAATTCATTAAGCAACTATCCGCTATCATCATTTTAAATAAATTCCAGGGTTCAATTAAAAAAGCAGAGCTGAAAAACCTAAAATTTCAAAAATCATTTTTTTTCCTATTTAACCTAGAATTCCCTGTAAAATACGTTATGAAATTTGATTTTTATTTGGAAAAGCTCACTGGGTACATTCCATTTGTAACAGTCGATACTTCGTGCTTTAAAGGTGTCAAAATGTTATGTCAAGCAAGACAGGTTAAAGTACGATTTTAAACGGAACACAAATTCCGGCTATCCAAGCACAATCTTCAAATTGAAGGTGGCCATTTTCCGGATGACCGGGCGATACCTCGCTCGGACCGGCCATTGCTGATAAATTACAAGTCTTAAAACCGGTGGCAGGTAATTCTGCACAAATTCCAGGCTTGCCCCCGCCGGTCTGTCTTAGGAAAGTTTCAACGATTACTTTCACTCGTAATTTATGTCTTGGGGTACCTGTGAAACGGCTCCGAGTCACAGGTGAGGCCCTGGTGAGGTGGGGGGACTTTTTTGGATCACTCCGCAAAAAGGCTATACTACCCTCAAAGTGATTTATGGCATATATTTTATTGCGTGTCTTCTCCTACGAATCCGTCGATCGTTCTATGGAACGGAATTTGGATTCTCTAAAAAGTTTTATTTACTAAAAATAGGTACTCAGATTTATGTCAATTAATTGATCTGTATTAGACAGATGGAGAGCATAATATAGGTACAGATACAATGAAAAATTATAAGAGATTTCAGGTATTGTTATGTCCAAGATTCAAGTCTTTGATCGAGATATTTGACAGTTTTTTGTTAATCTAACATGGGATAATTAAAGCTACTATCCGAAAGTTATAATATACATTTACATCGTCAATACAGACGTCAATTAACTTTAATGAGTATTTAATGACAAAAATTTTCATTCAAATCTAGACCATAGACCCGGCAAGAATAGCGACTAGTTTTGAATTGTCATTTTTTGACGTTAAGTACTCATTAATGTTATTTGACGTCTCTGAGTGCGGCATTTAGTCGCCTTGTACGACACCCATGGGAGAGATTGGAGGTGGTGACAATTGTATTCTGCTGTTTTTATGGCATTTTATGGCATCTTATTTTCGCTTTGGACACAACATGAAAGCGAAAGTTAGATGCCATAAAATGTCCACTTCCATTCGTTGCATTTCAGTAAAATTCATTCAAAAACAACCCCAAGAACATGGAGTTGTTCCAGATTTACGCAAATGTATGTACGCAAAAACTTTTAAATTAAAAGTAAAGCTGACTTCGATGAAGTTTATTGAGTTGAGGCGCACATATTTCGAGCGTTTTGTTTGTACGAATTTTTCAAATGTAAAAAGCGGTCGTTGCTCTAAAAATCATCTTTTTATGCATACTACTTACATTTTGATTTTATACGTGTGCATACTCTAACAGTAAGGTGATGTGATATTTAAAGAGATTGTGCATCCCATCAAACTCAACAACTTTAACATTGAGATCAACAACATCAATTTGTGTGACACTCGCGGGAGAGGTTTGGGGGTGGTGACAATTGTATTCTGCTCTGCCTTCACCACTGTATGGCACTTCGATATCACTTATTATAATACTGTGGCTTATTTCTACACAATATCTCGAATTTCTTCTTCTCCCTGCCCTATTCAGTTTGTTTCCCTTTACATTCATATCGATCAAACGTCATCAAGCCATCCACTCGCTTTTGATACATATCATCCATCACAGCGGAAAGCTGCTAGTGATGAATTAATGTATAGAAAAAAGAAGGAAAGGACATTGTCGAGTGATCAACAAACGGAGAGAGTGATTGGAATCACAACATTCCAATCCATTCTGCTCCATACAATGTCTTGCATTTTAATACGTGTAATTTACATAAACACGAAACTGGGTGAGACAAAAGAATCCAGTAATGCTTTGTGGGCGTACGTGAAAATCTGATAAGTATACGCGGCACTGTTATAGATTCTCTTCATTGGCAATCCCGTACCAGTTTTGTCGTTTGTACGTGCGTACGCATTCGGTCGCGTATGCTTGATGGATGCGAGACGATTCATCAGTGGTGAACCCGCTGCCCCATCTCACGAGTATTAGTCAGTTTTGGAGGCTGGTATATACTCAACAGATATTTCATATTGTTACATAATGTTGCTTTAAGCCAAATATGACTATGTTAAGCGTCTAAATTCAAACGTTTTAGTTTTATTGATTTCTGGAATATAATCCTGCATAATGTTTTGGAATGAATAAGTCATACTAATTTTATTTAGGTCACTATTTTTGACAAAATTTTATGTATATCTTGTAACTAGACTCAGTAAAATCGTGTGGTGAGAGTCGAACAAAATACAATCGTCACCACCCCCAACTCGAAACTGGGTGAGACAAAAGTCATAGAAGAAGACTAAGAATTGGAAAATGTTCTTGTCATAATTATTCAGAATCAAATCGTTATTAATTGAATAGGTTCAATAGCTTGCTAGTATCAAAAACATTTGCTTAAAATAGTTATCTGGAAGCCACGCTTTAAGATGATTCACCCTGTCTAATTACCGTATGCCTAAATCAAGTAAGTAGGCACAATAAAATTACCTAGCAACGTAATATAATTCAGTTAGATACCCCATATCGCTACAGCCAAACAATAACTTAACAAGTTTTATAGAGCACAAAAGAACAAGACAATTGCTGATGGAGGCAAATAAAATCGCCAATAACACAACAAGGTTTGTGAACAACGTAATCCATTTATAGAGAATGAAATAAAGATGGCGAGATTGGCTGGATCACAACGCACTTACACAAATTTCGTTCCCGTGTCTTCGTGGATGAATAATAGATGTTGGCCGCAAGTTCATTCCAACCTTTCTTGTACGCACACTTGTGCAATACAGTACGCTGTATTGATACTAAAGGAAAGAAGACTAGTAGTCTCGACTGTCAATCAGCGAGATACGGGTTGAATCAATGCTGTTTACAAAGGCGAAATTCGACATCGAAATATTATTCAATAGGGAGCGGAAATATTTTAGCGCATTGATGTATTAGCAGAGAGAGCTAAGCCGCGGGGAATGGTGTTTTGTACGGAACTTTGATTCGCATTATTCGTACTTGTCAAACGGTCATTTATTTTTGACGCCCGCCGCATACACGAGATTCATATCAATTTGTTTGCTTGTCAAATTGAGGCATTTCATGATCGAAAGAGGATTTTGGTACCTCTGCTCCGAAATGTGTTTGTTCCTCTCAAACTGATTGATCCGCACGTATGCTTTTTCCGTAGCGAATCTCCGGCAAAAAGCATTTTCGCCGAGCATAAATAAAAACGGGCGAGCACATTCCGCGGAGTTACTTTATAAGCGAGGCACATCGGCCCGGCGTGGCAACTGCAAATGGCGCGAAACGACAATTTTAAAGCACAACATTCAATGTGCTTATGTAGGTATCTCGCGTTCGCACGTGCGCGGCGATTACCCGGTTTCCGCCCGCACTGAGCGACTTGTGTACCGGTGCTTTTAACGCATTACCATGAATAATATACGCCCAAATTGAAATGTCGCATTCGAGTCGCTCCCGCGTCCGCCTTAGGCGCCTTCCGTATTCTGCACCTCGGTGCTCCAATAGGCTTTACCTTTTATCGGAGTCTTCGAGCACGTTTCAGACTTTTAGGTGGGTTTGTACGGCCATATTTGCGCCACTGTCTACCGTACCGGCGCACGCAAGCAGCAATTGATGGAGTAACAACACAGCCCCGCATCGCGCCAACAAAGGGCCCACGAGTTTTCACAGCGGTAATGACAAAATAAATTGACGCGTAACGTTTGACTCCAGCCAAGACAATTTAACATAAAGCTGGGCTTAATTTCCTACCCAAATTAAATGCTTGTTAAAGCAGACCAGAGATAATTATTACAGGATCCAAAGGCGAAGTAACAATATAATTTTGGAAATTACTTTCGCCGAATAGTCCTCTTCTTTATACCGTGCCGTGTTAAACGGAAGCGCTACAAATTGCCGCCTTAAATATTTAATTTGTGAAGAAAACAGATTAGCGGGTATTTGTTGAGAAATTAATACACACAGAGCGCAAAGTTCCCGACGAAATCTCACTAATGGACTCTTTGCACCGCCAACTGCGGAACCCGCACTGAAATAAGTACTTGGATTAAAGCGTTGATTACTCGTGTTAAGTAAGATTTTCCTGGGAACTATTAAAAGGGATCACTGGACCCCTAACCCGAAGGCACCAAGTCACCTTCAGAAATCAAAGCCGCTCCTTATTTATGACCTGGACTAGCCGTCCTATTTGGCCGAGATAAGTCCCCCTATTATATATAACAAACTTTGTACTGCTAAGAAAGGCTACCTTACTCCATATAGGGTGGAGATAAGATCTCCATTAGTCGCAAAATACATTCATCGTGTGCGTGGTAGGGTAGGCTTGCCCACATAATTACTACGGCGCGAGGGCAAACACACATTGCAACCGCCGAGATCAGATACGCTTAAGTTCCAGCGATATTCTATTACGGGTAATTAGTCCTTTTTCCTATTTAGTTACCAATTACTTTGCGTGCGTACCCAAGACTTAGCATAAGTAGATTGTAGCGTTTGGCCATTGCAAGACTAGGTACCAATAGAGATAATGTTCGAAAATATTCCGCATATTTTTTTATCCAGAATTGTATTTTTTTTTATGTTAGACAGGGAAGCTCTTGCCCTTCATCTCACCTGATGGTAAGTGACGATAAGGGCTGAAGATGGAATCGAGCTTCACCTGGAACCCTCAACCAATTATTGTAATTGATCACTATAATGTGATATATAAGGTGTCTAACATTAATCTATATTTTTATTCCATTATCTGACTTCGACTTTGACCTCGTCATATTAATATAATCGACTTTAACTGTAAAATAAGAGTGCTTGCTGCATAATTGCCATAGCCAAATAGAACAAACTAACAATGGTATCTAATGTGATTTCACTAATACAAAACATGCACATAAAATTTTTGCCGTTTCTATTACCTGACTAAGGTTTGTCTTGACTAACTTAAATGTGACGCAACCTCATTTATATGAAATCCTCATGAAAAAGTTTCGAAATAATTTTATAGACTTTATAACGTACCCGTGTGTCTTGAATAAATAGTTCTTTAGCTTAGATGATTCTAAATAGTTATCTCCTTTTCCGTCGTCGCTTTTTGTGGGCAATCAAAAAAATTTTCTGGAACCATTCTTAGGCGCAGAGTAATCTTGTATTTTAAATGGCTAATCAGAGGGCCCGCGTCATTTCTTTTTAACTAATCTCAGTAGAAAAGGGCCCACCCAAGTAATCCATGTACTAACGTCGGACAAATAAGTTCATTTAATTCTCAGAAATAAGCATTAGCACTGAGTGTTGCGGGTCCGTCCTAACCAGATTAATTAGATGATTTTGCGGGTGTTATTAAAAGTTGAGCCGGCTAAAGCAAGGCTCAGTTACCTCTAAGATAGCGAGCTTACGCTGCGTCTACACACTACTTAGCGGATATTATACGTGCAGCGGGAATGCTCTTTAATGTTTTAGTATTTTCGACTGAGGTTGGGAACTCGGCGCCGTGTTGTTTGTGCTCCACAGTGGGCGGCCGGAATAATTCACTTAAGCTTAACTGGGAAAGATAATTAGGATTCCACGGTTGATGCAAAACGAACGCGAGAAACGAGCTGGAAGATTTTTTTGCACCCATTCCGAAATTGAATTTTTCATTTGCAAACCAAAGTTTCGACGAGACGAACATATTTTATTCCGCGCTTAGACACGAATGGAAACTACGCTTTCAATTCGATAATTAGACGTTGGATGAGGAGTTGGGTGGCTGCGAATGCGGGATCGAACGGATGTAATGCTTTATGTGAGCATGCAAGGTGGGATGTGTCATGTGGCCGAGTCTCTTAGCGGCCCATCACGGGCCGGTGAGCACGCCGCGCGCGACCGAGCACGGCCCGTGTGCTGTCAATCATAAAACAAAAAAAAACCAGTGAAATTCCAACGGATAAGCCCTTGTTTAGTACAGAGCGGCTGTGCGCGCGAACCTTTCAACACAAAGCCATGCTGCAACAGAAATTACACAAAGCGGTTACAATATAAATACCAGATAGGAACGTTACGCCGCCGCGCCGTGTGTGGACTTTTGTATTTTTTGAGCCAGTGACTCGGACGTTTTCGATTAGGTGCGTCGCCGTCTTTTATCCTGTTCGAACGAGGTAACATATACGTTTAACGATACGTTTCGCGAGTCAGACTTGAACGTATCAGCGACTTTTCTCTTTGTAGCCCGCTTGTTATAGAGGCCGGCAGTCGCACGTATTTTCCGGAGCTCGATAATGCGGCGATTCGTCGACTCCATTCTTTTGTTGTTTCCTCTTTGTTACCGTGAAAGGTGACTGTATTGTTTTCTCGTCGGAATTGTTGGAGATTGCGCTGAGAGTCGAGATTAGCGACAACGTGACGTGCGTGTGTAAGAGCCCTAATTTAGTTTCTATAATGCCCTAACCGCCACCGGTGGTGGGCGAATTGCAGTTTGCTTAACTCGTTAATTTATTAGATAAGTTTGTGATCAATTTAAAAGTTGGTCGGGCTCAGGCGCCTTGAGAGTGAGAAATGATCGCGTTTCCCGAAGTGTTGGCTCATTAAGTTTTTTTAGATTATCTCACCAAATATTATAATTAGCAAGAAGTACAATCAGCAGCGAAAGTAAGTGTTTACCACGCAAGTTTGTATCATAATATGATAATATCAACTATAATAATATAATTGTTCGTTTCATATAAATCATAATTACTTATATCTAATACAGTAGGTACTTAAATGGTTAATAATTATCTAAATGTTCAAAGGCAATAGAAAGCAAGAATTACTTGTGAAAATTGTGATATAAATACGATTTTTTTTTAATTTAACAAACAATTAAAATACATTACCAAGGCCAGAATTTATTTTCACCCCGTTGAGGCTAATATTGACCCTAAGTGTCATTATAATAGATTGCAATTTACTTTAAATGAAAAGTCCATCTATTAGCAGGTATTTTTCTTGATAATTAAATGTTTTTACGTTAATTAAGCAAGCGGCGCCGTATTTTAATTATATGGATCTATGGTCCTCGTTGTATTTGTTCTTGATAATTGAAAATGCTCTGTCACCACATAAATTTTAAGTCGAATTTTGCATTTCTAAAACCGCAGGGATTGTGTGAGAGTTGTAATTTGATTCCTAAACGCGAATGGGGTAGAGGACATATTTGCGAATCAAGCTCAGCTATGAATTATAGATAGTACACCGTACAGATGCAAATTATGCACACCTTCAATTGGATTAGGGCGTTCCTTGCCGCCGGCGGGCTTGTATTGAATTCTAGTGAACGGTTACGTAATATCATAGTATACCCAGAACAGTAATACAAACTGGCCGCTGCCCATTAGAATGTGTGCTTTCGTACTCGGCGCCGTGTAGGCACGCACTGTAACGCACACATTGACATAACATATGGAGGCATAAGAGTTCGGTGTGACCGCGCGTGTACAAGGTACACTTGCAAGGGACGTTGCACTTTCGCTCGCTGCTCGTTCTCGCCCGGTACATTCGCGCTCGCAGCCGCCGCTTTAGTTACAACCCTAGCGTCAACGCAAGTATAGTCCGACATTTTCGTGCGTGACCTTCCTGCGGTAAGGTGAGGGGCGGTGGCGGGGACGGGGCGCTCTGGATGTTGGCGAAAACTCGCTCCTCTCGGCCTCGCCCGTCCCCGCTAACATCTACTGTGCCCTGTACCGCAGGAGGGACGCGCACGCAGTTGTCCGACTATAGGCTAATATCTCGCCGACAGGCCGCAGATAAACTACTGTTATGGGTATACTGTGGTAATATGCAGTTCTCCGTCTGATTACGCTGATATGGTTTACGATAGATATATATTGATCATTAGGCGGTATTGATTGTTATGTAGTTCAGTGTAACCAAGCTAATGGTGCTTCACACCTTCAGCGATCTAAAATCGCACGTGGCACTGGCCGTTCGTGGTTCATTCACCCCATTTACGATTGCAGTGTCGTATGAAAACCCAGACGGTCATAATAATATATACAGTAAACTTTGGAAAATGTCAAGTGTGAGTTAGCTGCGTGTAACGTCTGATGCGTCATTGCAAAAGGAATATTTTCGAATGAAATCTACTGTTTATAATGCATTCTAAAGAATTCTAGTTTCTTTTGTTTATTTTTTGCTACTTTTCAATTATTTTACTCGCTGCCCATTAATTCATTGATATCTCTATCCTTAGTCACATTCTACGAAACGCGTGGTAGATATTGGAGATAGTGAGAATAATAATTATTTTATTGTGTTCTACTCTGCCATCACCACAAGGTACGTAGACATAATATAGTTACTACCATGACAACAAAATAAAAACCGTGAACTCACAAAAACTAATTGAAATAAAACAACTTTACGGATTAGCCTCGCGTATATTTAGGTGTTTGGCATTGTTATTATTTTACTGCTCTCGAAAAATACTCTAACATAAAGCACGTATCCCTATCAGTATTACACGTGATTACATTGTGTCTGGGCGGCAGTCGCAATGTGAAGTAAGTACCTACCCATGTACAAAAGCTCCCCACCGAAATTATCCCGCCAAGAGATAAATTAAAGAAGGGTTTAAGGCAACATTAAGTTATAATTAAATTCCTATCGGCGTTGTGGTCGAAAAAACACAAAAGGGCCGCGTATACGTGTGTACAATGTCTTATTTAACATGGGGAAAGCACTCCTCCGGCATCATGGGGCAAAATGGACAGTCCGGCCCTTAAGGAGCCCAAGAGTTTCGGAAGGCACTCAATAATTGAAGTCATTGAAATTCCAACGAACTGTTGTGGCGGAGCGCAAGCACACGAGTAAATAAACGGAACAGAGAATAACGTTCATACAACCACGCGAATCGGTTGCACTACTTCAAGCGCGCGGGGCATGTGTGCGTTACCACTGACCGCTGTCGCGCACGCATCGAGACTGGAAAAAACCGGTTTATGACGCACAGTCAGTTGCATAATGTCAAGGGTAGTGCGATGGCGTTCTTTTACTCTGTTCGGTTTATCTACTCATGTGGCGCAAGGGGGAGCGGGGCACCGCCGAACGTGAAACAATAACGTTAATGTTTATTATAATGCCCGATTTATTGGCGATTCTCATTTACGGTCCAAGCCTCGAGTTAAATTCGCATGGGTTAATAACGCTTGCTGGCTGCGTAGCCGATTTTACTGCGCGGTCCGCTTTAACGGGTCGATGTAGCTTAATTAAAACTAAAACGACTCCGTAAATACATTGATCAGCCTAATGCCCTTTGTATTCATTCCCGCTAATCAAGCGGACTGTTTTCTGCGCTGCGGTGTTGGGAAATGGAGATCGGTGTGAACTGAGCAGTGTGTAACGCCGAAATTGATTTGGAGTGTGGTGACGGCAAAGCAAAATACGATTGTCACCACCCCTCATCTCTACCGCGGGTTTCTTGTGCTTACCCCATAACGATAGATAGGCATGATTATTTTATGTGTACACGCATGTATGTATTCAGTATTTCGTGAACTAATGTTATCTATGCGTCAAGCCCATCGGTCTTGTGACCATCAGCAGCTTCATAGCTTTTGAAAAAGTGGAACAATCATATAAAAAAAAAGATTTTTATCATAAAGAAATTCCTCATCACATTCAAAACCCTTAGTCGCCATAGACAACTATGGGGATATACTAGATAGAAAGGGAAGACAGATATCTAATAATAATAATATAAATATCAACTATAGGTTATGCTAAGTCCAATGTAATTGCGACCCGTGTATTGGGAACCACTGTGAAAGTTATTCGCAGGGCTACTCTAAGCACCTTCGTACACTAAACTTCGCAAATCTTCAATATTTGACGATTTTAGTCCCCAAGCGATTACCGCCATAATCGGATCGCGGGCCGAATGTCGACGATGCAACTCGTGTACGAACCACAATGGATTTCTATGGCGGTAGTCGCTTGAAGACTAAAACCAAATATCGAAGATTAGCGTAGCAAAAGGTACAAAAAAGTTTGGCCCGAGTTCACCAACACACAAACAGGCGATTATTGTTTAACCATTAGTTTTTGACATTTTATCGTATGGAAGAACTGTCAACAACTAACGGTTCTCTTTTAGTCGCTTGATTTACGTGTTTGTGAACTCAGTCCTTAGACGTTTTATGTGATTGTTTCCAAAGTTTGACATAATTTTAATAGTACAACCATTAAGCTGATTCAAGCAAGCCCGCCTCTGTAATACGCGTGCCCTACTAAGCCCCCAATTATTGGACTTGATTAGTATTGGGCCCATAATTTTTCACATCTAAAATTTGCTCCGCCCGGTAAGCCTGTAATATCGCCGAGTTGCGTACGAGTTGCTAATTAAGTTTTGTTGATTGTCAGAAGTTGCTAAGCTTGGGCTTTTGAACAATTCGGGCTTGAATTATACACGCCAGTTTCGTTTGTTAGTTTCTGTATAAAACTCGCCGGCTAATGTGGACTGAGATGTGAAACAGAAAGGGCCATTGTTACACGTTTTCGTGATGATGTTTTTGCATGTTATTTGGACATTACATTATTACAACATTTAGAAAACTTATGAAAAAATTCGTAGGATTACTGTCATAATTCAGGAATCAAACCTGCGTCCTCCGCGATTCAGGTGACTGCCTATACATTTATTTTCTGATTCATTTTTATGTGATATTTTTGCAATTCGTAGGATTGTCACAATAAATATGAAATAAACATGATTCCTACAGAAATATGTTGTAAAAAGTTATAATAGAGTAGAGAGTAAAATAACCACAATCAACAAATGGTCTGGCCTAATAATAAACAATAGATTTATTGTCTGGTATTGATATGACATTGTTAACTGATAACAACAAGATATTTTTTTCTGATTTTGAAATTCATCATTTTACACACGGTATTCCTTAGCTAAATAATCAAAGAAAATAAAAGTGGAAGAGTCCACTGACCACTCATTAGGCGTCATGAATTATTAGTATCCTACACCGGGTTAAATTCGTTCTATTTTCACCGTTTACCTTTCCCGCATTAGCCGGGCAAAATTTATAAAAGGTGCGTACATTTTCAGCGGGGCCGACATGTCAAAAAAACAAAAGCCGATCGGCGCTGGGCCGGCTTCAAGGGATAATTCACACGTATAGAACCTCCTCGGGGTGTGGGTAAGCGAATTTATGTGCAAATACGCCCGGGGACTGGCCAATGTGCTAATGAAAGGTAATACATTATTCAGTCCCTGAATTATACAGTGGCATGTAAATCGATATTTGCACCGCATAACCACAATTACGTCGGAATTATTGGCGGGATGGACTTATGGATCCTTCGTGATCGGCGCTGACGCGCTATATCTCGACACGTCGACGCGGCGGTGCTCGTGATTTGGAGAAAGTTTTTTTTTCATACGAAATTATAGACTAATTAGTGGTATCAAAAATGGAAATCAGATTGTAATTTATTACAGTGGTACAGATTTATCACAATACACAAGAGGTATCACAATAGTTAGAGTGAAAATCGCCCAACAATAGCAGCTTAGAAACGCCAGAATGCAGTGCCGAGTTTTATCATCAGCATTTACAGACCTGGCACAGACTCTGTAAGCCACAGTTCGTTGGCTTTCGCAGAATCCTGTACCCGGCGAAATGTTTGAAAATGTCTATATGACAAAGTTGGCCATAGCGTAAACGAGTTGGAATATTTTATTCGGGGGACGCAAATGGAAAAACCCAGTCGGATGGCCATGTTCGGGCGTTGATTAGTCTCGCAAAAACAAAAACTACACCCCGAACTGAGCGCGACCAACGAAGTGGAAAAAGTCGATATGAGAGAGACACGGCGATACTGATTGTTGAACGTAAGCGGCTATCCGCCAGACGCGTTTCCCGGTGAGCACACATACATACATAAATCACGCCTATACCCCCGAAGGGGAGGCAGAGGTGAGTTAACAACCACTTTTCGCCAATTGTGTTCAGAGCCTATTGCCACATATCGGGCACATAAATCACAGTACATACATATTGCTAGGTGGTACAGGGAGAGAAATTCTGCTGCCCATTACTCATAGCTGTCTTTACCCTTGTACGACACCAACGGGAGAGATGGGGGTGGTGACAATTGTATTCTGCTCTGTCGTCACCACATGGCATGCACGGTGAGCACACACCATTTTTAAATTATTATACGGAACCTTCCGAGCTTAGTGTTTCGTGCAACATAAAGGTCATCCAGTTTTAGACAAAATTTCCCACAAAAGAAATATTGCGGCTGCCGCGAGCGGCCCAGAGTTCCGTGACGTTTTGGCGCTCTTATCCGCACTGTGTAAGGCTTACTTTTGAATGCACCAGCGACAGAGTTGCATGGAAATATTTTCGGGAATTTCCCGGAAGGTAAACCAATTACACCTTGTACTATTACAAAAGGGATATAAAGAGATTGTGACCTGTTCGTTTAAACTAAAACGATTAATTTAGACGAGCATTTCTAATATAAAAGTACGGGTCACTGAATTTGGGAATATTTTCCTAAACTGTTATGAATATCATTTTCACACAGAAAGATCACTATCGAATAAACTTATATTTGAATCTAATGATTTTAGATACATTCCCACAGGCACCAGAGCGGAAAAATATTCATTTATTCCAAGAATCGTAGCCCAAAATATTCATTACTGTTTTCATGTGAAGGTTCTAATACTTTGCTACGTAAGACTAGAATGGATGGACTGAACTCTCTATTGAAATTTTGTAACATTCTTTATTTTTCTTATGTCAAAGTCACTGAATGGAATATATCCTGATAACAAGGATACTTTTAAGAGTGAAAACACGTTCCCAAATCTTTTAAACAATACAATATTAAATTTAGGGTGGAGCAACGGCGAAAAATACCCAAAAAGGTGTCTGGAACTCATCCATGTAAAAAACTATTGGGAAAGTCTAAATCACGGCAAATATTAGCGGTCACATCAACATCAATATTAACTAAACAATAAAACGCGCCGAAAAGTTAGAATGTGCCAGCCCTACACAATAGACACTCATCCTGTCGCCAGCACAAAGGTTCACGCACTGCCACTGCTACAAAGAACTGTGGACCAATTATGAAAAAGGTAGGCGACATCGAAGATTTTCATTATCCCGCCGCCCGGCCGGACCTCCCTTTTTGTTCGACGTCCTATAACGCGCCGGGATTAGCCATGAACTAATCAGAGATCATACATAATAACTGCCGTTCTTTCTTTACAAATGAATCTCCTGAAATGTCTGCACTCTTAGTGCCTACTGTTTTTTTCTTGTTTTTCTGTTTGGGCCGATAAATGGCAATAGGCTCGCCACCTATTATAATAACATGGGACCTAACATAATTGGCGAAACTCGGGTGTTAATTCACCGACCACTACGGGGATATAGGCATGATTTATATACGTATGAATTTATGTTTTTGTTTTGTCAATATGAGGTTGACTTTGATAAGACAGGCGTGTTGGGTGTATCAGCTATAAAACACAGTATTTACAACATTATACGAGCTGTGCTTATCTACCTAGGTTAAACAACCATTCAGTGTATACCTAACCGCATAAATCGAGCACTGTCGTGTGAAAAAATTTTGTTCAACTGTCTCACAAGTTTGTTAAATTCAAAAATGTCATAATACCAGCGATACTCTCTTGATGGACTCATTATCACAGTAGCTGGATTAAGGCTTATTGGCCTGGCATGATTTTTTTTTTGAGTGTACTACATAATTAAATCATGTCAATGAATATTTTTCTTTCATTCTTATTTCTATAGAAAGGAGATCAAATACCATACCATATACCAAAGGGGAGCGCTCGTAATTTCAATTCCCTTCTGCCCAATCAAGGGGACAGAAACTGAGACTGTTGAGAATGTATCCATTTTGAAAATGATTTTTATGTACATACGCGAGTGCCTATTTAAGCCCGCAAGGTACCGCTTGGAGTCGCTGTCTCTTACCAAACAGTGTTATGAAATACAGATAAGCTGTATTTCATAACACTTCTATAGCTCTCCCAACTATAGAAGAGACAAGACAGTAGCCCTCAAACTTTCACTCGGATCACAAACCCCAGACAAACACTGCCCGTGGCTTTTAGAGCTTTCGTCTCGTCTCCGAATCTCAACTCTGTCGCATTGTTTGACACATCTGCATTGATTCTCGCCCCGGCAAACACAACGTAACGAACATAAACAAAACCGTATCATATGTGTAACGGAATAAAATGGAAAACCGTCTGTTGTGAGAGCGTATTCATTCGTCGGATATGTAAAATGTTAAAGCATTCATCTATCCGCGGCTCTGCGCACCGGAATTCACGGGCGAGTGTGTGGAACACCAAAACCGCCCCGACAGCGCGAGCGAGACCAAAAAGGCGCATTTTGATTAAAATAAATAAAGGAATCATATTTTTGTGACGTCCGCGGACGTTGAACTTTCAGTTTTACCCGGACAACGCTCTTACCACCACACCGCGGAAGCATGCGTTGTAATATTCGTAAAGGTTTTTTTATGCTAGACAAGGAAGTTCTTGCCCTTAATCTCGCCTGATGGTAAGTGACGATATGGGCCGAATTAGATATAGAGCTTCACCTGGAACCCTAAACTACATGAGTAAATTAAATGGAACAGAGTGACAGCTCGTCCACTAGCCACTAGGCGACAATGAAAATACCAGTTAACGCTCATACAGCCAGTGGAGAAGCTGTCACTCTGTTCCGTTTATTTACCCATGTGCCTCAACCACAGAGGGGCTGGCTATCTTATGACAGTTTTATGAACACAATAATGCTGTTAACATTATTATTATGGCGACAGCTTTTGATAAGATGGTGGTGGCTAGCCAGGCGGACTTGAAAGAAGTCCTACCACCAACCTAAAGGTTGGTCATCTTCTCATCATCATCATCATAAATTTGACTTTTACTTTAAGCACCAAAAACCTATTCGTCGCCACAACAGCGCCCCGGAAAAATGTATGTGCACGATGTGCAAAACGATGGCAATAATCATGTTACCTGTCAGCCCAAAGAAAGAGATGGAGGGAGCCTTGAAAGCCACGTTCGCGCGACAAATAACGCTTAAACTTTTCTTTCAACGAACACTTTTACTTAACATAGGTATTCGCGTGTTTATGCGTCATACTTGCGAATTAAAGGAGAGGCACTCAACGATTTATCATAAAATGGAAGTGTGTACTGTCGTTATAAATATCTCCAAAGGCATCGAACAGAATAGGGGCGCAACACTCTAAAATGGCACATCTATTCCAAACGGAAGCTCCGGTAGTATCGAGTTACAAATCGTACAGAAATCTAGACATTGTTGGCTGAGCTCCAATCGAGAAGTGATCATATCTGTCAATATTCTTTGAGCATACGATGCGTTTAAAAACGCTTCGCTACTACTCTCAGTGTAGGGAAAAGCAAAGAACGTGTTCTTTTCTGTTACCGGCTTATCATTGGTCAGTGCAGTGTTTCCTTCCTTCATTTTAGTCATTTGTTATCAGGCCATCCACTCCCATTTGATTGTTATTATTCATCACATTGAAAAGGTGCTAGTGATGGAAAGAAACATGTCGAGAGACCGAAGAACGGAGAGAATATTGAGATGACAACATTTCAATCCACATGGCTCAAAGTTTAGACTTGGGTTTTAAAGCTGGCAGCCTGACTGACATTAACCCTCTGTAGGCATACTGCTTTTGGTAGAATTCGGATGCTCTAATGGTGCTTTTTGGTTCACACCGGGCTATCTCCCCTAGTTGACTTTAACGACACCCCTAGGGTGAATCGGGGTGGCACATTCCGCGCTATTTTTTTGCTCCTAGACAAGCAAGGAGGATAGGAGAAAGAGAGGAACGAGGCGACGCAAAGGAATCGAGTTAGACAGACCCGTTCGAACCCTTAGCCGGCCCACAGCCTAATCTAATTATGACAATTCACTGAGTTACCACTTTCGGGGGCCTCAGCAATTTCTTTTAATAACTTGGAATTTTGTGGAGGACTTACAACAACTTTTTAATTAAAGATAATCAGGCTGAAACGTCAGCAATAACGCGGTGTCGCGGAGCGAAAACCAACTTTATAATTCTGGAGCTCCCCAGTCACAGCGAACACGCCTTATTAGTACAAAGATTTAGGTGGTTAGAAAACGTTAGATGCGGGAATCGAACCCGCGTCCTCAGCGATCCGGGCAGGTGCCTAAACTGCTCGGCCAACAAAGACGCTAATTAACCTGCCGAAATTTTTCTTAACTTTACACTTCACGTTGTAAGCCAACGGATACATAGTTTTTCGAACTATTTCTAACCACCAAAATCTTGGTACTAATTTTTCTAACATTTACATTATGTTGAAATAAAAATATGGCAAGTGGTGAGTCTGCGGTGAATACATCCGCGGCGTCCGGGGCCATGAAATAGATTCTTGTTAGAGCCAGAAGTGTGTTGAGCGTAGTTAGGTGATATCGTTAGTGTAGCCGCGGGAGCGCACTAAACATTATATTAACCTACCTATAACAATGTAGCGCTGCTTAGCTGGATTGTATCGCGGTTGCCACCTCGCGGCGTACGTAGACGACAATCTAAGCAATTTATTCAAGCAGTTGGCCGCGTAAACTGGAAACTCGCATGTTTCGGTACAGTCAATGCAACGTCACCCGTATATTTACAGCGCCGCGGAGTTGTCAAGTTGCGCGGGCAATATTTGGCCGACATTTACATACGATTTCATATTCATATCCGAATTAGGTGGCGGTGGTCGGGAGGCGGTAGGGTTGGCGAATTCGAACTAGCCGATTCACGGGCAACCACACTACTTAGTCTTTCATCTACCTATGTCAGGCTACACACATCGACCTTTGACCTGACGCATTAAAAATTACCACCAGGTTATCATACGAAACTGGCATAAACGATATTTAATCGCAGTGAGGACTTCTCTTCCAAAATGTCATTTGGAAAGCTGAATTTCCATAATATTTAATGTTACGGTAAACTCGTGCATTTCTGATGCGAAAAAGACAAACGGAAGATAAAACAGTGCAAGTTATATTGAATAAAAACTTTACTCTTGCATACTAATGCTAAAATTTGTATTCGACTGAGTTTGCTTGACTTTTCATTAAGTTTCACGTTTCGTTGAGCGAGAGATGAAAATCAAAGTAATCATTAAGTCTGATTAAGCGTCTCACAAATCGCAGTTGCGATGTTTTCTTTGTCTCGGCTAATTAGGAATAATTTCGGTTTGTCTTATAAGCGAAATATTTCATTAATCTTTGTTAATGCAAAGTATTAATTTATCAGTATTACAACCAATCATACTTTCTTGCTTGAATATTTTATGTTCTCTGGGCACGAATTATAAATGAGTGACCGTTTATATCGCACACCCTAATTAAAAGTATCGCCGCGTGCTTTTAATTAGGGCAATTTGCTGAGAGACACACGGAATTAATAACAGGAAGTGTCTCTTGTTACGGAAACGGTAACTTTCTTGAGTTCGCACTAAGAAAAACGGAGCGTATTCAAGACGGAGCTAAAATAAAGTGTTCACAATGCAACAGTCGATGTGACAGCGCTGCGCTCCGAGAGAAAAGTTCACTTTAAAGGGAAAGGCAGGTACCGGCGTGCATTAGGCGAATTAAAAAGTTTTCCTCATACGACTCTTCATTTGTTTCCGCCTGTAAAACGGGCGGGACGCGACGGTGAATCGCGAAAGAGTTGGAATCAAACGCTCTAAGCGCCGGAGGCTCAAAGGGCACAAAATGAACATTGAACACGTTCAAAGTGGGACGCATTCGGACAAGTTGCAAGCGGCGGCCTGTGGGTAATCGCGTCGATCCGGGCAGAAATAAGTTTTCACGTGATGAGCATCGAACCGAGGGAGACCACTGCATCCGTATAATGGGAACTATTCATCGAGAAATTAACGAGCGTCTGGTCGAGTGGCCTTTGGTACTAGCTGCTAACCCGAAGGTTTTGGTTTCGGTATTTTCTGTTGAAAGCTTCATGTTTACGTCAACATATATGCTACATATATATGGATAAGATCAGGAATGAGTACGCAAGAATGAGTTTGAAAATAGCGCCGTGACAGAAAAGTGGAAAGGGAACCGTCTAGCTTGGTGTGGACATGCTATGAGACGGGATGACATAAATGTGACTGACACAGTTATGGATGTTGGAATGGAAGTCATGATATCAGGGAGACCACTGAAATGGTGGATAGATTGTATGAGGTATAATATGAAGATGATAGGTGTTGATGAAGAGATGACGAGTGACAGTAGAGAGGGGATAAAGAGGACATACTGTGCCGACACCAAATAGCATGGGATAAGGGCATGTGATGGTGTTCATCTAACTACCCACAATATTTACGGGATGAGACACAAACGTATTTTATGATCATTCACGAACAAAATCATTGGCTTATTTAAATCTGATTCCGCCCCTGTTCCCGTTCAAAAGGCCTAATCGCCAAAATTGATTTAATATTTGCAAATAGTTCAGCGCGGGGATCAAACCGAAACTTTGTTGGGCGCGATACTTTTACGCAACTATTTTGTAACTAATAAAATATTTCAATGCGTACAAAGCCGCAACGGGCGGCGTACCTTTGAAAGCCGCTTCTACGCACACGGTACCTATATACGGAATAGGGAGCGTTAGGCAAGAATTACTCAGGTCAAACGTAATAAATTTAGTTTTAGCCCACAAACTATGCGGTCAGAGATTTTCGGGGGAGGCCGGCCTTTTGTTTTGTCGATGTCTACTTTATTCCATGTAATCCATTAAGACACATAACGAATAGGCGGAGAAGGGAGGGATATCATTGACAGCACGCACCGACCAAGATTTGTAATGCGTCCACTAACCCCTTTTTGTACGACAGCCGGGGTCGAGCGGTGGTTTCCTAAAAGGCGATTTGTTATGATTTCCAACAAGCTCCTGTCAGACATAATGACTTTTATATTTTACTTTGGTCTCACGCGGCTTTGTTCACGTTAATGTCGGTTGTTATATAGCTTATAGCATTCCTCGATAAATGATATTTTTTCATTTTGAATTTTTAGTTCCTGAGATTAGCGCAGTCAACCAAACAAACAAACTATTCAGCTTTAAAATATTAGTATAGATTATTTGTGGATAGAGACCTAAGGGCCACTTCTGCTTGCATGATTGACAGTGACCATATTCTCACACGGTTGTCTTGAATATGTAACGACTAGTTTTACAAGTTCACACAATTGTGAACTTTTCCGTTGGAAAAACTAAGTTGACAATTTTCAATAAGTGTCCCGTTATTTAAGAATTAAGGGAACTTTCTTTGGGCAGTTCTTTTTAATTTTAGTTTTCAACTCGTTAATGTATAAAATATTAACAGTCAGAGGGCTATTTCTTATGTAAAAGAGTGATAGGTATGCGGCCCCGACTTCTTCAACTATCCCCGTTATAGTCTCTCCTCCCTGTCCATGGCTGCAGTACCCCTAAACCGTTTCTCCCATGAATTTCCTATACCTTCATCACTAATAATCCCAATCCAATCCAAGGTCTGCCATGATGCCAGGAACAATCAATAAATATAGTATGAGAAAAAATTATTGTTTGTTGTGTGCCACACACACTGGCAGCCGATAATCTCTGCGCTCTCCTATGGGACACAGGCGTGAGCTGTATGCATGTGCGAGAAATATTATTATGATAACAATTAGATATAAAAAGGATATCTTGGGACGCATAGAGGAAAATAATAACATTCAATTTAAGATTTAATTCGTGATTGTGTTATTAAAATTATTCCAGAGGTGAGCCTGCTTAATCGACGTAAAGGAATATATAAACAGAACGACTGACAATTTGTTTAATTTGGGAACGACGCCATTACTCGCCTTGGCTTTGGGGTGATTTTTGAGTTGCCGTAACGGATTCCATTATCCGAATTGGGGCATTGTTTTATGCGATTTATCGTTGAAAAGTCAATTCCCATTGAAATGTTTAATTAAAGTAATAATTCAACAAATACAATTTCCTTTGTATTTATATCGAATAGGTACATTGCGAATATCGGGGCCTATTTTGGAATATTATTCCATTATAATATAGACACCGATAATAATTTTGCTCAAAACATTAATTCGGCCTTCATAAATTATGAAAGCGCGAAATACATTGTGTGTTATTACACCTAGTTCCCGAATAATTTTAATATTGCACGCACTTGTTCAGTGGATAGAAATTTATTAGGGTGATGCCCACAACTTTCCGAGTGTTTTTCATGGATCGTTTGTTATAAATAATAAATCAGGATGATCTACAAATTCCCGCCGTTGTTTTTAAGTTCGAGAAAGATGTTCCTCCTTATAAAAATAAATCACTCTCGGGGAACTCACACAATTTCTTTATGTATTTTTTTCTCTCTCTCTCTCTCTCTCTCTCTGCCGAAAAGAAACAGAAAAGTAATAACTTCTCAACCAATTACAACACTCTAGTTACATTAATCCAGCGAACCCGGCCATTTCTCCCGAAAAAGGAAAGTTTCAAAACAACTTGCCTTCTGAAAGAATCCCGAAAAACCATAAATATCAATGGTGCGAAGGACTCGCTGCGATTTAGGCGAGGGGCGGGGGGGGGAGAGGTCACGAGACAGAATGCGTTTTACGACTCACGATATTGAGATTCGGAAATAATCAATATAACTATCGCTAGAAGTGGCAGTAGGCGACAGTGAGAACTTTGGGCTTATTAGGGATGCGAGCTCCCTATTTAAATCATTTTGAATTAAGTACATACATACATAAATCACGCCTATACATCCCCGGAGAGGTAGGTGTATTAACACCCAAGCTTCGTCTACTATTTTTAGTCCCATTTAATTAGGGGGCGAACCTATTGCCATAAATCGGGCACCTAAATCGCACTATATTGCTAGGTGGTACAAAAGGAACGCTGCTGCCCAGTCCTCAGCACTTCTTAGTCGTCTTGTACACCCTTGGGAGAGATTGGGGTAGTGACAATTCTATTCCTTATAGTAGTCTATTCTATAGACAATAGAATATTCTGCTCTGCTTTACACGGCACAATTTAATTAATTTAAATACCTACATTATGCGAAATCTAATATGAAACGAATACACTATTTGCCCACAAACAGAATATTATAAGGCCTAGGCGGATCTTTCATAATCAAATTGAAAGTCTATTAAATAAGGGCCAGGTCAAGAGTACCCGAAACCGACGGGCATGCATGATGAGATTAATGAGATTGGATGAAGCGAAAGAAGTATGTAAGGATCGTAGCAAGTGGAAAGAAGTGATCTCTGCCTACCCCTGTGGGAGAAAGGCGTGATATATGTATGTATGTATGTATGTAGAATATTATTATTACAAATGCACCTAACTAGGGTTGACAAATGACCCAGGCCCGCGGAACATTTGAACTGTGAACAACACTTTTCCCATGTGTACCGCAACACGATTTCATTAATAACGCGTATTTGCACGCGCACAAAATCCGCCAAATAAAGCCTACACTTTGATATGATAATAAATTAAATAAGCGTCATAAATACCGCGCCCAAATTAAATTAAAGGATTATTTGCGTACGCAAATGTGAAGTAAGTGATTAAACGTTTCCAACACGTGTTCGCTCCCAAAAGACTAATACGTTATGTGGCATAATTACTTTAGGCAAAGCGGCGTGCCTGTTTAGGGTAAGATGAAGAAGAATCGCAGGTGTAAATGGCCACCTATTGCGCTTTCCATCAAGAGCTTCCTGGGACGCGCTCAATCGCGAATCTCGAGCTAAGGTACATGGCACCGCGGTCTATTTTGGCTTGTACCGCGCCGCGGCTCGGACCATTACAGAGGCGCGTTTGCGGTGTAGCTGCCTCCCGGACAGCGGAACATTTAGAGCCAATTCCCCACTGGCTTGTTGTATGAACAATTAAGTGTGCCAACCTGGCCCCGTGCGGGAAGAAACGTAATTAATGTTTACCGTCGCTAAGTGGCACGTCTAGTCGCGCAACTTAGAGCAGTAGTGGCCCGCTCTGCGAGAGCAGCCCGCCTCTGCACCCTTAATATTTCCACTTCCATAGATAAATATAATAAGGCTCGCCGCCCGCCGAGATGCTCCCGCCATTGTTAAACACCATCCGGGCCGAGATCCAAAGAAATATCCTCACCACAGCCATTACACTCACAAACGCTCCGGGAACTTACCTGTAATGATAAAAATAAACATATAAAGAAACAGCGCGCTTGATCGGCTGTAGCAATTGTTGTCTAAGTCTGAACAAAGCCCGCTCGCCGTAATGAGCGTTGCGTGCGGCGCGTCAAACATGTAAGCAAACAATTTAGGCACGCCTGGGTAAATACGACTGGGAAATATCTTTGCTCGGGCCTGGCCTGAGAGGGGCTTACTCGAATTTGTTCGTGGGCGACTGTACCCCTAGTTTGCGCCCGACGTCATCTTTTCAACAAAGCTTTTGTTGATAGTGGAACACAAACACCCTTAGCGGAGGTGCAACGGGTTAAGCGAAATCCAACCGCCAGTCTGATCTGTTTACTTAAAAGTACAGCCAAAAGATTCTACCCTGGAACACATTAACAGTTGCTAAATCGTGTTTTCGTTCAAAATACGACAGCGAACTTCGGCGCTGCCAGGAAGAGCGGGGAATAAATTAATTTAAATTAACTAAGCGAAAAGGGCCTAAGAAATGGCCCCAGCTAGAACCCGGAACCTCGCCTGTATTTTAATAGCACCGAGACAAAGGTGTAGACACAAAGGGATTAACTGTATTATTGTTCTGTATATGGTTTAGCGTTTAAAACAATGAGTTACATTAGACGCGGTAAAAATTAAGCGAAAGTTTTGGAACTGGAATTTCGCAGGGTATGTGTATGATAAAAGAAACCGTTCTCAAAGTCTGAATGTGGCATACATACTAAGAAGGAAAATATAATTTTAGTACAAAGAAAAAGAGGTCAGAAAAAAGTCGTGGTTAGCCGAAAGATATAGGCAGCCCGGATTGCGGAGGACGCGTGGTCGATTCCCGCATCAGGGCAATCATTTTTCGAAATTTTTACGTGAATCTATGGAATGCTAAGAGTTTTTTACTCATGGAGGGCTATGAAAGAATTGTGACGTATTAGTTTTTTAATAGATCCTCAAATCACACCTACCTGATAGGAAACAACCGCTTTCGCTGCCAATATGAACAATATATTTTTTTTTTTTGCTTTTGACAATTTTACAAATGGAAAATGGGAAGTCGGTCAGGAAACTTCCAGTATTGGCACATGCGTATATACACACAGGATGTCATTTCAATTTCATTGAGTGTTGTGCAGCACGATTGTTTGAGCTTTTTTTTACACAGCGTATACGATAGCGCTGTATTTTTTTGGTCCATAAAAGTTATCTGCGTTTTGAGTTTCGTTTGCATGTACATATTGGAGCGTTAGAGTTAGAAAAATTTAATTGGTTTTAAGCTCACTATGACAACAGGGGAATTTCGGTGCGTGAACATTGTCAGAAGATAATTTTAAAACAATAGTTTTATTTTCATCATCGTCCAACAGTTAGTTACCAAGCAGATTAAAATATCAATTAGTGTATTGATCCACTACATGTACTTCATTAGCTATCAATTCATGGATCACGCGTAAGTAAGTATAATATTTAATATACATAATATGATATGACTGAAATTGAGAGTTACTAGTATCAACTATGACGTATCATAACGTTATGATATAAAAATTAAGCTTTGTGTCTTTTCTGGATAATCAGTAAGAACTTCATTGAAGATATCAAAGATGTTAAGACGAATCTGAAGCCACACTATCGAAAAAGGCCATAGAGTGTAAACAATACATCGTCTTAGCAAGAGAACTGCAAACCAACAACAACAACAATCCAGTACACCCGAAAGAACATTCTGGAGACATTCTTGAAACTCTGCAACGAACGGAATCCAGTGATTCCACAATCGTAAACAGAAACAGCGGACGAACTTGGTGCATTAGACTTTAAATTTAGAATACAATACGTGGCGGACTGCATACATTAGCGTCTTGTCCTTTGGCCAGACGCCGCGGGAACTTCGCACGATTTACACTACTTTCGAAACCAACCAACGGCCACTTTCTGGAATTTCGCAAACTATTCCTGACGAAGAACGAATGCGGTTTAGGCTTTAGTAAAAACGCCCCTGGGAATGCTTGAAGCGTCGGTCCGCTTAGAGACGGTTTTGTACTTGGAGCACTTAAGCAATTATGGTTGAAATTTGGGATTGTGCCCTCGGTTGGAATACGACACCATTGTAAAGGGCGCAATGTTGTTGTTGTAAAATGTGTTAAAATTTAGACTATCAGTACCGCCAAATACTTTAGTCTCCCTTCATATATAGGCGGTATAAATAGTGTAAGCAGTGTGATACAGACAGAGCAGAATACAACTGTTATGAATCTTCATCTCTCCTGCTCATACAAGGCGATTTAAGGTAAATACAGCGATGAGTATTAGGCAGCAGCGATCCTCTTATACCACATTCACATGCCTGATAGATAGTGATAGGCCTTATTACATGGGAACCTTATTTCATACATACATAAATCACGGGTATAACACGGAAAGTAGGCAGAGGTGAGTTAACACCCTTATTTTACTAAGGACTGAATTGATCTGTACCTAGCCTCTTCGGGGGTAGATGGGCGTAATTTGTGGATGTATGTGAATTGGTAAATATAAGTAGTCACAAATAGTTCCGGTTCAAGCCTATAGGTTATTCCTTTCTGTTTACTAATAACTGTCTCGTTTCGTTCTCGTAGCGAGACGCTCGCGAAACGCGTCCCAGACGAACTCCTAACACGGTTCCCCCGGCGGCTTATTTGTCCACCGATGGCTGCCAATAAACAGTAACACATAACTGATGTGACACCGACGTAGGGGGGAGAGGTTAACAAAGCTGCGCTCATTAGGCTAACGAGGCCGAAGCACTATCTAATCACAGCTCAGTTGCCAAATTACGCGGTTCGCTGTATAAATGTGGGCTTACTTCGGTCGGTAGACATTGTTGCTGTCGCTGTGTACTGTCGTAATACTCCACTCCGGTTACGCCCGGATTTGGAGTTGTATATTGTAACTGAGCAGTCAGTACTAGTCGTTGATTTGATTAGGAATTTGACTGGTGGCTCTTCGAATTTAACAATGTCTTCGCCTCTCCAAGTTACAGGCGTTGACTGCGAAGATATATTTTTGTTATGATTTGTTAGTTATTTGTAATATAGAGGTAAAAGGTGTCAAAAATTATTTAACAGAAATTTTTGGTAAGGCAATTACAATATATTACCCGAAGTAATTCTGTTGCTAACAATGATCGATTGAAATTGTTGCTTTACGATTATGTATTCATGATTTGACATTGATCTCTCACATCACAGCCTGTTAGCAACTGGAACTGTAAAATCTTTAATACATAATCGCAAAAGCAACAATTCCGAGATTTGTTAGCAACAGAGCTACGAAAACAGCCTGCCGGTCCTGCATTAGGGTATAACTTTTCAAAATTTGTTTTGAACGACTTTTCTTTGAAGATTTCAGGGAACTATTTCAGTAAGAGTTACCTTATTTTGTAAATAAAACCGTGCCAATCTCATGGACACTTGGCTTAGTATTCAGGCCAACAGACCGCCCGATCGAGTGGTCAACGAAATTAAAAGCGAGTGTTACATTTACCAGAGTACCTACTCTTCCAAAAATAACTTTTCAAATTGGCCCCTCCTTGTATTTACATTCGCAAAGAGGTTCACTTAACGTATTAGGACCTTGCAACCTTGTACAAAACAAATAAATTAATGTCGTGCCCGCTCTATACAAATTACAGGTTTATTTGCGAAGGGAAGTGCCGCGTTCGTCTCTAGGAATTTCGCTCGAGATTCATTAATTTTGTACGCAATAAGACAAAACGTTTGCAATACGCCAAAATAGGCGCAATTGTAGTTAAGATAAGGCTGTACATTAGTTCCCGTGAAATATTATTAGAAAGTGTGAGCGTGCAGCTATCGACGCAGATACGTTTAATGTGGCCATAAACCAGTACGATAAGTCAAACTACACGGGCTTTGAACTGCTAAAAGGCATAAAGTAACCTGCAATAGTGTTACACGGATTGAAAGTGAGAAAAATGTTCCTTCACACTCTATACATTAGGGCTACATTTGTTCGCGCCGAACGAGACAGTGTACACCTCAATAAAGCTCATTGTTTTAATTTACAGCGCGTCTTAATATTGACTGCATAAGGGTTATTTTTATTCTAGAATAGCTGCATTGTGTTTACAAGTTTCTCGCACTTTTCTACGGTATTTACCTGCGATCAGCAAGGAAAACAAATAAGCGCCGCTTAAGTAGTCACCTCTTATTTACTGAACCGGCGAATGCGTAAGTTTCGCCCGCGGCGTCAGCTAACTTATCACTTAGCCACGGACAAATTAATCCAAGAAGATTACTGCCTTAATTCTATGACCCGTGCCGATAACTCAAGAGCGACGCTCGTCCTTTATCGTTCTGGGCTCGATATTGCTGTAATTTATTCCGCGGAGAGCCAAATTAAATATAAAACGTCGTTGCGGTGTATCACTGCTAGTGACTGTGATAAATGAAGCCATTAGTAACGCGAGCTGTACTTTTTTGGTTCATCCGGCGGCGTCGACGGGCCGGGGGTTGCGGAGTGCGGGAGTTTGTGGACAATTTCATTAGAAAACGTTATAAGTGTGTTGCAGGGTGACGGGGTGACAAGGGTGACACGGGGTGGCTCGCGGGGCGGAATTACAAGCGGCGAGATAAATTTCGCCGCTCCGAGCTTAGGCCCGCGGCTAAGCAGCCGCGCTCCGCCCGCACTCGGCCCTTAGCCGATATACGGAACGCGTTGATCCTTGCGAAATTAAAACAAGGAGCGTCCGTGGTGAACTATAAAAACGTCGTATAAATCTCGGCCGCCGCTCTCGATGTGTGGACTGCAGAGCTTTATCAGCGCGTTATTTGTGCCCTCCGCTTCACAGGTGCTCTCCCTTACAGATATCGATCGGCGGTACCACTTTTTCTTTCTGTGTGAACCTAAATATATTTTTTTACGGAGCAGTATACTAGCGTGTTTTAGGGTAACGATTTATGGGGATACTTGGTTCTCTTGATACGGCACTCGTGCGTGTATTGTATTTTTTAATGGCCGGTCATAATTTTTGTATTTGTAATATACTAACACGGAAAAACGCTCAGCCAATCTCAGTTTACTATCCAAGAGATTTCCCCGGGAAAATGAAACGGCAATGGCCGTGTTCCCTTCGAGGGGTTGTTTACAATCGTGTCAGTCTTGAAATCGACATCATTCGTATAATAGACGAAACTGACGTAAATGTGATGTATAACGGAAACGTGAAACCCTTTTTACGGTCGAAGGACGCAACTAATACAAGGATAAATATCATATTCCCGTCTCCCCTATTTTTCTAGGACATACGATTCTTGAGCTGGGGCCTAAATTTGATTAGGCATTATCATTCTTAAAACTAACAGATATGTTATTATAATACCATTTCATCAAATAGTCTATTAGATCACATGTTATGATAAGAGTAGGTTAAAATAGCGATGCAAACATTGGATAGCAAATAAGCAACATGACTATTTACTGCAGTTTTTAAACTAAGAATTTTTTCACTTCTAACAATTTTTAAAGATTATTAGTTCTTAAAATACATCTTAATTTAATTTTGACTATTATATTTGTACATTAGATGGTGAGAATAATACCTACTACGAAGTAAAAGAGGTCAGAAAAATATTTAAAAATTCCTGTCCTGATACTGGAAAAAACTCACATCCACAATATTATCACAATATTTTTTCGAAATTATTCATATCTTCCTTTTTTGGTAATTTTTTTTTTCTAATATTTCTATAATATTCAAATAAAAATCTAGTAATGAGTATTGTTATTGTAGGTTGGATAAAATGCGCAGTATCAGCAATTCCTTCAATTTCTGATGGCTTTTGTCTTAAGGGATCTTAAATCGACGCAGCGGAAATAAAAACGCACACTTAAATCTCCACACTCAAAGACACTCGAAGGTACAGATTACTCTATACCTAACTCTAATCTCTGCTCCACAGACAGCGATCCCGTAAGGAAGTCGACAAGGCCATAAGGATGGGACGTAAAAAACTAAGTGGAAGTGAATAAACATTAAAGGCAGCACTTAAGAGTGTTTTCATTAAGGCTCCACAACGTTGCCTGTATCTAGGCAGATTACTTCGTTGTGGAAACAAGGGCCGAGTCACACCAGATTGAATTTGCCTCACGGATCTTCGGAGCCTACCTATTACATGGGACCTGACATAGTTAGCGAAACGTGGGTGCTAGTTCACCTCAGTCTACCCCTTCGGGGATATAGGCGTGATTTATGTATGCAGGTATATTCGGAGCGTGCACATATATCATTTATGTACAATCAAACACACGCATTGCGAGTGTCAGTGATTGCGTAAACCAAGCAATGTTGCTAAAGCCGGTCATTGGATAGGTGACCAAAAAGATTTATCTCGAGGTTACTTTAAGGCGTCTTCGGTTGCATGTGCAGTCGTTAATACCCACCGACCCCCACTCGCCAGCGTTGTGGGTTATGGCCTTAAAAAACTAGTGTTATTGATGTAGATTTTCAATAACACTACTGATTTTCAATAACACATAATTAGATCAAACTTCTTAGAAAATAATTTTTTAACAATAACACAATGTTTCAACAGTTTCTTGAGTTACGTATAATAATAATTTATGTTGCAAGACGCAACATCGGTGTCGTAAATTCGGTCTGATGTGGCTTGGCCCTAATATCGGTTGACAGAGACGCGTTAATACCACACCAACAAAAGTATTATATAATGAAAGTCAGATCCGTTTGGATGATTTTATGACGAGTTTGAGGGCACAAGCGAACAGTGTCGAATAGATACGAGGTTAAGCAACTTTATCAAAAGTCGATCAATAGGGCACATGGATAGTTCACATGGTAGGACCTCTGTGCTATAGGGGTGGGTTAAAGCCTGTCAATTTTGGGTTAAAATCGAATTATTAATAATTTAGATTTATTAATGATTCCTATCGTCAACCAGACAATAGAAATCCTTATTAAACTACTTTCTAATAGACTTTCTTTCTACTTTCTTAATAAAATACAATATTTTTAAGCCTTGTCAGATGCAACATGGCAGTAGCAATCAAAACAATCGAATAATACAGTCGATAATATAACCGAATTCTATCTGAATACATATTATTTGATTCAGACCCAATTTTGTTTTAAATAAAATAAAGAAAGTAAGTATACTTCAAAGTAGGTCTAATCATTGAAAAGTATACAAACAGAATTACATGAAAAGTTCTTCGTAATTTATGACAAAGTTTCATGTCGCAAGTTCAATTAATAGGTGGTTGTAGCGATACTTTGTGACAGGTATCAATTTTGTAAAGCACGCGTTGTTACAATTGATGTACAGTGTCGATTGTAACTCTTGTGCTGCCTTGTAATTCAAATTACGAGCACTAATATTTAAGTGCTGCGCTATTTGTGCTTTTTATCTACGCCCGATAGTTGCGTCATCATTTGGTAATCATTTTTATTGTTGTAATAAGGGTTTCTTCTTTTATATTGATATTCACTAGATGCTTGTTAGTTCTGAAACCTCTGACACATTGTGTTTATTTTCCACCCAAAAGCATACCAAATAAATGCATATACACACTGTACCATTATAGAGCTAGGTTAGGGTTACTATTTGCAACGAAATCCGGGTAGAATATTGGGATTTCATTTGACTAGCTTCCCATTAACGTTGCCGGATAGACAGCTCGCATCTAACGTATTAATTAAAGACTACATGCCTTGTCAGAAGACACAATAGTAGCTTGGAATTCTGACACTAAGTTGATCTACTGAATTCACCCCAAGATTGGAAGACCCGTACAATTATTGTTCTGAATGGAGTTACGAGTCCATTGTTTATATGTTTTGGCATGACGTAATGGGTAAGCGAAGGAATAGATATTTTTAACTACAAAATATATTATTATTACAGTGATCAGAAAAGATACATCTGCCACCATATCTACCGGTGGATGGTAGATATGGGGAGGTAAATAATTCAAAATAATTGAGCCTTATATCGAAAAATGATCAAATGTTAGTAGATGATATTACAAGGGATCTGGTATACACTGATTATTATTAGATAATAGTTCAAATTAAGTCATGTTAAATACTCAAATATTAATTTGGCAACCGCAACTGTTAAAAATTCAAAATTAGCAAACAAAAAACTAAACAACTAACAATTCTAGTTTTTTATTATTTCGCGCAAGATTTTAAAATTATAAATAGCTCCAGAACCCAGACGGAATTTAAGGCACGAGTGGCGCAAAAATAACGAGGCCCTATTAAAAATTTGAGCCTGGTTCGCTCCCTAGTATCTTTTAATTAGTCTATCGAACTAAAGCGAATGCTGAATACCGCGCCGCTCGGTCAAGAACGCGGAGCCACTATAAAGGACGGAAAACATAATAATTACAGTCCAGAGTAAACAACGAACTATAACAATGTTACACTGCAGCACCATTGTAACTCCTCTGACTTTACTGTTGACTGTTGTTAACTTTTATTAGTTGGCCTTTGATATCTCCAAGTGTCGTTGTTTTTACGACGGAGCCGTAGCACTACTACCTCCTAATTATTGTAAAACAAATGCCCCACCGCACTTTAACCTCTCAATCTTCAACTGCACAAAATTATATCGAGAATAAAAATTAGAGAAAGGACACCTTAAATGTATCGTTTTAAACCTTAAATGTATGTCACGTGATGCAATTAAAACGTCATGTAATTTAAAAATGTTTGTCCTTCCATGCTAGCCTGGGAGCGGAAAAATTACGTAGAATGTGCCGACTCACCCCAAAGGTGTCGTAAAAGGCGACTAAGGGAGATTGCCCGGTGTAGATCAATAAGCACATTATTAGGGTCGTTTCAGTGACCCGAATGGTGGAGGGTAAACCACCGACAACAGCATACCCAATGAATGAAGCCTGGTATCAGACAGGTGGCCTCGAAAATCTAAGCCAAAACCTTAAGCAGTATGGAATGGAATGTTATCATCACAATCCCTTTTCAGGTCTTTTCAGTAAATGTTCTGTACATTCATCATTGGGAATGGATGGCTTATTGACGTTTGATCGATGTGAATAGAGGAGATAATACATATACTGCGCCGAGAGGAACAAGGCAGGAAGATAATGATTTTGAATTTTACTTTTGTATGTTTTTAAAAAGGAAGATGTACGCAAGGCGGTTAGATGTTTGTAGATTATGTGACTGTATTGATAGGAGACATCACTTAGCGGAAAGCGATAAAGGTTTGGTGTTGACCCAATGTTATATTTTCATTTTGTATCTAAGGGTTTACTGAAGTATAATGAAAATATCTTTCAGTTTCAGCATTCCAGGGGATTCTGTGTTCCTAGGTTATTTTAAGGTCTCATTGTTAATTTCTTAAGCCTTTAAATTTACTAATAGAGATATTGTCGCCAATCCAGATAAAGGGTAGAACGGCTCAAAAGAATATTCTGACAAAAACGTTTTAGTGAATTTCAATTTGACTTAAAATAGTTAAGACTTATAGTGATTGGTGTGCTCCAAAAACTATTCAATCCTAAATCTTAAATCTAAAGATACCTGTGTAAAAATGTATCATCAAAAAATTGATGGCCATTAAACCTTTTGTCTGTTTCTGATAAATGCGGTATTTAGAGTTGTCCTACTCTTTATCTGGATATGTGATATATTTCAACGGTTGAGATATATTTTATGTTTGGGAGTGAGCCTGTGTTTTAAAATAAACCACTTTTAGGGATTTAACTCGCGTATATTCCCTTGTGGTCTCCCGTTGACCACAGTAAAGTGCTCGCAACGTTGGCTTAAAGCATAAACAGCGGCCCTTAAATATATAGGAGTTAAATCCTTCAAAGTTTTGTTTAATCTCAGACACTAACTTAATATTTCCATAGTTACTAAGTACTAACTGCCTTACTAATAAACAGGTTATAAACATTGAGTAGTTACTTAGTATTTTGTCTCTTTTCCTCGCATTCAAAATCATGTTTGTGAGACGAAGACAATATACTGAGTAACTACTCAAGGCTTATACGGTGTTTATTAAAAAGGCCGTAACATTATAAGACCATGACAAAGAAATTTCTTACAAGTGTCATATTTTTGACGATTTATGCGATAATGTGTAATTTTCGTACTCTGATATTTTTTTAAATGTTAAATATATTATGTATCCTTTACTTTGGGAAAAATCCAAGGAAAGCTGTATCTGTAATCTGAATGCCGGAAGCAGTTTCATTCTCACACAGTTTGCACAACAACTGAACTCGAAACGTATGCAATCCATCAACCCGATACAAAATTTTTCTGTAAGTGAATCCGTAATATCGGGAATCTTTAGAATATCGATACCTGCACTGAATATTAAGCGTGCAGAAATTCAATTTACTGACAAAGACTTTTGACTATTCATCCAGCTCGCTGCGTCAATACATAAAGGGATTACATTATTGCTAGAACCCAACTGTATGATGACTTGAATTGGTATCCCTGGATCCTTCGCAAGGGTCTTATTGGCATGCATTACGGAACCCTGCGTGCCCTATCTACATTCAGAGCGTCACGACCAATCCAACGGCAAATATTTATAGCCTATTGCAATTAGATTTTTACAGCTTTAAAGTTTCAAGGGGAAATTCACAAGATACATTATCTAATTCGACTGCCGCGGATAGCATTAAAGCCAGGTTTTATTACTTAGGCGTTGATGAAAGTAGCAGTTTTATTGATTTTAAGTACGGCATTTGAAAGTATTTAAGGCTTAGTGTTGGACATAAAAACTTTAGGGCGCCGTACGTAATAGACACAATTTTTAAGGGTCGGGAATTGTTTCTCTATAAAACGTAATTCGTGTTTAAATCCCATTCGATTAGGGGACTAGCTCATTTTGTGATGAATTTGCATGTAAACTTTGGTACAAGTTTAAATTAACTTTCATCTAATTTTGTTCCTCCATTTCGATCACAATGTGACTTGGAGGTAAATTATCTCTCAAATGATCTGCTTCATTTATAAATTCCCGAGTTGTCTCCGAATAATGATAATTTCGTTTTACGTTTCAATCTTCACGCAAATAGGTATCCATTTTGAAATGAATTCTAAAGCCTAGCTCTGGAGAAAAACCATTCACTGGAAACTATTTACAGAGACGGGGTAGCATCTGAATAAAATTTTATATCTGTGGCTTACAAAGACCATAAAAACTTTACATAGGAGCCGCATTCGATTCGAAATCTTATTATGACTTTTCAACATGTATGAATGCAACTCGAGCTCCCATTTCGCGTTCCTTTGCTATAATATTGAATCCTTCTTGCGTAGTTTCCCCGTTTTCAATCTGGTATACACTTTCGTAGTTTGATGTTACGAAATACGGCTGAGATGGGATGATATGAAACACATGTTGCCCGCGGTATGAGATCTCCGGGACGCCCAATAATTCAAAAATGAGTTAAGCTTCGCCTTGATGGATCATTTGCTATAAACTATGTTTATAGCAAATGATTTTTATTGACGACGGAAATGTATTAGTCATTAAACTATACAGACGATATCTATATCTATACATATATCCTAAAGTGATGTGAGCCGTGTGCGGACGGGAGAGCAGAATACAAATTGTCACCACCTAATCTCTCTCTCCCCCGTGGGAGTTCTACTACTAGGCGACTGTGGGGTAAAAATTTGACGAAGAATTTTTCTTTTTGTACTTAATAGCGGGCGAAATGTGAGTATTAATACATCTTCTTTGAGGTTAATTAGGCCTGAAGTAAGCCTATGCTTTACATTAATAATAAAAAAGAAAGCCTGATAATATTTAATTTTGTTCATTCTTCAGCAAATATTTAGAGTATCTTGTTTACAACGTTCTGCGAAATATCGGACTGTCATATGTAATACTTGATGCAAACCTAAAAGTATTATGAAAACCAATGTCATTGTCACTGTCAGTCAGTATGTCAATTTTGACTTTGACAAGTGACAAAATGACAATGCTACACATATCAACACACAAACAGGTATATTTTCAACAGTAAAAACTCAGCATTATCTTGTCACTCTCAACGAGCCATAGTCGTCTGTACAAATGCAAAAAATCGTCGTTATTAAACTGTCACTTAAGAGCTTAATTCGTTCCATTCGAAATTTTCATATCACACGATACCAGGAGCACATAGCTTCAAAGGCATTATTATAAACATAATTTAGTAACTCCACTCTTGCGTGTCTGCGAGACCATAATCCCATTAATCTTTGACATTAATACGGTGGGACTCTTGACACTTTTTGATCTGTCCACGGCTTACTTATAATGCCCTATATTAATGTGTTTAATGAGTTATGATGATACAGGCCAAGCAAAAGCTAGAATTCTGGCTTAAATCATCCAGTTCGTTATTAATGTACGTCTATTTGGAAATGGATTGATGGAATGGAAAATTCATTATCACAAGCAAATGAATACTACTGAATATTTATTCTAGTGTTATTTCAGCTTTGGTTGATAGAATAATTATTACAAATCAATAGTTATAAAGGAAAGAGGTCAGACAATGTTCCAATATTTTTTATTGTGAAGGATTTTTCCGTGTAATATTTTTTCTAACATACTGTTGAAATAAAAATCATAATAATAAATCAATAATTGATTACTTGTGTCACAAAATACTACCCAATGATGTTACACCAACTTTAGCCGAGAGTGTACATTTAGATACAGAGACAGTAAGAAACCCTGTAAAAATAATTTAATAAAATTTAACTATTCAGATTACAGCTCACGGGGTGGGAGCGAACGGGGAAAAATCACGGTACAAACGAGCGATTTCCTTAATAGTCACAATCGCACTTAGACATTAGCATCGGTGCCCGGACGCATGTGGCGTTACCGTCGAGCACTCGCAGTCACGACACCTCCATTTATACCCAAATTCGGTCGGGCCCAAGCGAACGCCCCAAATAATCCACAGAGACCCATTCCTCGTTTGTTGAAACGCCAAATCGCAGAGCATTATTCTAATTCGCTTTCGCGATAGCTTTCGAAGAAGCTATTTATTTGCGCAGTAAGCCCGATCCCGCCGGCTTGAGACTTCGCAGCCTAAATTATGGCCCTGAAATAATATTCCGGATAGTTTGACCTGTATCTTGGAGTGTTTGTTGGGACGGTAGGTGGGAATTGCTGTGTTTTTGGCGTTAATAGGCTCTGTTTGTTGTTTGCGCTTTTAATATATAAGCCCGGTGCTCAAGGAATTATTTTTCAAGTGATAGGTAAACATTCTTAATAATCGATTTCAGAGGCTAACCTTCTAGAAGTACTCTTGTATACTACAAAGAGAGTACTGCGCCTTTTTTGATTGATGATATTGTAGTTAGATCTCTGATTATGAGATAAATCTGGATAGTTTTGTCAAATTGATAAATGATATTATGATAACCAACTTAATCATTGAATAATTCAATTATCTTTAACAAAATATCTTTATAAATTTGTCCACTTATGCCAACTGATTCCATATATTTCTTTCAGCAATAAACCACTTTAAATTGCTTACAAAACGTTCAAGTTATGAGGACATTAAAATTTTTATCTATATTATCTACAAAATATTTAAATATTTTGAAGTAAGACGAAAATGCTCCTAATTAATTTACTTTTAGTTAGCTGTATTTTTTGTGCAGGTTACATTTCTTGATAAAAAAGAAGATTTGATAACAAAAAAAATGGTTTTTCGTCTTATAGCATTAGAAATCCAACGAATCTTCTCTGTATGCTTGTATAAATCGCTTATATCCTTTCGCAGTAACACAATCGCAAGGACAAATTATAAGGATGAAAAGAACCAATTTTTCATACACACGCAGCACAATGGGAGCACATGTGGCAATCCCTATTTTGCTGAAGTGAAAGATATTTCTGATATAAAAACACGTGCCTATGCTAATAAAGTAAGGCAATATCAGAAAGGTATTTTGTATGAACGCTTCCTCAGTGACGCCAGAAAAAAAGGGTCATAAAACGGAAAGGAACGAATGTGGAAATATGGCCCGAGTCATATTTTATTTACTGCACACAATCGCTTTTATCACGGTTACAGTGTTTTGAGTATGTGCCGTTTAGGGTGAGGTTGGTCGGTGACTGGGTTTCGTGTTTTGGTTCCCTGAATAGTGGCGGGGGCTCCCAAAGTACAGTCGGCCGTAGATCTTTTGAGCCAACTTAAAATTTGTGTCGATCAATTATGAACTTTACTTCAATCCGGGTAACATTGAACTTCTTTACCGAATATGAACATTAATGACCTTAGAAAAATAGACCGTTATTTATTTTTATTTAAGTCGGTATAATAATTAATGTAACACTCAAGAGCACAATCACTATACTTTGTGCAAATGCTCACATGACGTTATACCTACGCCGTAGCATTGAAACTACGGCGTTTAAAAATGTAGTTTAAAAAACAAATTTCTTCATAATAACTAAAAAAGGAATGCTTTCGTTAAAATAATGCGAATACGGAACACTAAATTTAATTTCAGAAAGCGCTCACAATAACCAATCCTGCATAGGCCCTCGCTTTTGTTTGATGCTTGCACAACAAACCAATTTAGGCAGCCTCAGCTGAGCGAAATTGCACATCCCATCGTACCAAACGTACAGTAAAATAAAATTAGAGAACAGCGAAAACATGTTTGCATCGGGAATATAACTGCGGCGGCCCTTCCGACCGCGACGGGACAATATTCAGTCGGTTCCTTCACTGCCTTTTTGATATTCGAAACAGTGAAACAAACGTTGAATGCATAAGACATACGTGAGTGAACAGAGCACTGACTGCGGCTCAGACGGGGCTAAACGTAAACCCGAGAGCATCTCGAGTGAAACAAGGAAATGAAACGCTCTCCGACCTGTCTAAAGACGCTATAACCTCCTATCGGTAAGTCTCAATAATTGGATTCGAACGAAAGGAATTTTGGCAAAAAAAATGTTCGGCAATTTGTCAGTCTGTTTGGCGGGCTCGCGGGGACATGGCCGTGCTTCATCATCGTTTTTCCGTCAAAGTGCCTGCCCCCCGCCCGCTTACCGCGGAATTCCTATTACCAGCTTTGGATACGTTCTGCGTGTGCCGAAGTGAACTTTCCCAAAAAGAACTTTAATTCTCTCAGTCCTGAATAGCGGAAATCGGGCTTTATTACTTCGGGCACGTTTGCTTTTGTTTTCTTTTACGATGGCTAAAACACGACGTTACGACATTATGCTGTAAGTGAGGGACGGGATGCCTTCACTCGGCGATAAGATTCTTACAAAATAATAAAGACGTCCCTCTCAAAAGGTTACTTTCGCTTATTAATACTTTTTCCCCTACTCGTGGAACTCATAAAAATTGTACAGTTTGATTAAATAGGCGGACCATCAACCGCGAATATATTACGCGGAAGCTCGAAAGCTTGATTGTTTTTCACAGTACAACGCGAACACACCTCTGTTTGATATAATAAATAAACATGTGATGAAATGGAACGAAAATACTTAGTAAAGTAATTTTGAATTTTTAGTAGCATCTACAGACTCCACACTAGGATCCCCTACGTTGTGAAGACGAGGTTTCCCATTTAAGCTGTTCATGTATATTTCTGCGTGTTGTTATGTGCAAATATTTATTGATGTACACTGCATATTATAGCGTTGGTGGGCGTTGGCGAATCGACTTCGCATGCGAAAAATACACTCCCATCTTGGGAATTCATGCAGAGGTGCCAAATTATTATATCAGGGAGGAGCTAGGAGCAAACAAGCCGAACGCCAATGGAAAAAGTGAAGATGTTAGATCTAGGTGATAACTAGAGACGCTCCTGTACCACAGTATACCCAGAACAGTAGTTTATCTGCGGCATGTCTGCGAGTTATTAGCTTACTTTAGCGTTGACGCCGGTTGTAACTAAAGCGGCGGCTGCCAGCGCGACTGTGCCAGGCGAGAACGAGCAGCGAGCGCGAGTGCAATCAGCTTGTACATGCGCGATCATACCGAACCATTATGCCCCCGTATATTATGTCAGTGTGTGCGTTACAGTGCGTGCCTACACGGCGCCGAGTACGAAAGCACACATTTTACTCGGCAGCGGCCAGTTTGTATGAAGACGTATTACTGTTCTGGGTATACTGTGCCTGTGTGTTGAATTATTTGACAGTTTGAATTGTCACCGCCCGAAGGCTTGTGTTGTTATTTTCGCAGTTCCCCCCGCACGTCACTGCGTAATGCGTACGTAATAAAACAAACTAAAACTTGTTATAACGCCTCACCATTGTTTGCTCCGCTCAGAGAGGCGACAGTGTAATTCGTGATATACTATTCCCAGTTGCTCTTGGCTGTGGGAAACGGTTTACTGTCTCAATTCCTCTAAATAAAAGGTTCTGTTAAGAGAAGAAATCGTACAACTAAATAAGTATTTAGTAAAAAATAGAGGACGTGTAGTGACAACAGAGCAGAACACAATTATCCGACATCCTCGTCATCTCAATCTCTCTCCGGGTGTCGTTCAAGTCGACTAAGACAGCGATAATGGGCAGCAGCGTTTCTCTGATACCACGTAGCAATATACAATTTAAGTGTCCGATACTATCTATCAGCATAGGCTCGCCCACTTTTATATGGGACCTAAGACCTAACATAATTGGCAAAATTTGGGCGCTAACCTACCTCTGTTAAGCAAAATAAGTACCAAAGGTAGTTTATTGGGTGTGGATATCGACAATGTTACTTTTATTTCCAAAGTAAAATGTCACTTCGATGATTATTGCTTCGTGAAATGTAATAATATTAACGATTAATAACTGAATCCCTAATAGGTTTCCGGCATGATGTAAAAAATCATTGAACAAATCAAACGACTTCCACGCATCGAGCCAACAAGAAAAACAAGTGTTTGCACAAACTTGAGCAATGTTTACATACGTCGCTCAATATAATGACTTTGAATATCGTATACAGGAAATATTTTACTTAAAAAGGCACATAATACGACGGTATAGACACATTGCGTTTCACCATGGATAACGAAGTGAGCTATCTCTAAATTCTCAATATTTAGCATTTGTTGATATTTACACTTCGAAGCTCATATTAGCTTATCCACGTAAAGTCTTTACACTGAGCAATTTATAAAAAACAAATATGATTTAATTTCTACATCAAATAAGTGGTAGAAAAATTATTATAAAGAAAAGAATCCGTATCAGGACATAAATAATTTATCTTATTAATACTTTTTTTCCTAACAGTTTGAATAATTTTGGGTTAGATCAATTACCGGGCGATTGTTCAATAGTTTAGTTGCTGTAAAACGGTAGTAGGTATAGGACAGTGTGTAAAAGCTATCCCCAGAGGAGAGCCACGCACGACGATCCATTAATTACCGCGGCAACTCCGCGTGAGATGTCGTCAAAACCTAACACGCTCGGTCCCTCACCGAGCGCATAGGATCCGCCCAAATCCCACCGCCGATCTTTTCTCAGCAATTTTTCCACAAAGCCGTCATAAAATAAATGAATTAGCATACCTAATTGTCCCTCGGAACGAGAATGAAAAAATGAAGAGACCCCTCCACAGAATCCGGACGGATTTCTACGAGGCAATCAAAATTTAGGAATAATTTAACGGCTTGATCCACATGCAAAGCCGGCTTTTTAAAAGGGAAACTTGACGTGGGAACAAAGAATTATATAAGGCGTGAGAAGGTAAATTAGAATATTTTAATTACTGTCAGATAAAAAAGATGTAAGGGGATGACTCGGAGTCGGATCGGCTTTGCGAGCTTATGAAGTCGTATCACCCGGGGCACGGTTTAGTGAGCAATAAAACGAGTGATTTTTTCGTCCGTAGCTTTGGAAAAGACTTTGGCAATGGCCCCCGGTTTTTGCTGTGTCTCGTTCAGAGACGTGAGTCTGTAATATTGGAGTTTAGGCGCAAAGTTGTACTATTTTCATCTATTTCCCCGGTGGACCAGTCAAACCTAGCCGCATGGATGTACAATAAAAAGCATAAAAGTTAACGATTGGTCGGCAGTAAAACATAATACATTTTTTATTAGTAGGAGGGTTCTGCCATGCCTGTTGATTTATTGCCTTGGTAACTAATAGTGAACTGCCAAACAAATGATGGCCGTTGAGTCATTTTCGAGCCATAAATGAAAACGCTTACAATGACTCGGTAAATTAAAATCTTAAATTCAAAAGTGTTACTGCCGCACTCAGAGACGTCAAACAACGTTAATGAGTACTTAACATCAAAAAATGACAATTCAAAACTAGTCGCTATTCTTGCCGGGTCTGTGGTCTAGATTTGAATGAAAATTTTTGACATTAAATACTCATTAAAGTTAATTGACGTCTCTGAGTGCGGCAGTTAGACACTTGGAAGATAATTCAACTAATAACTTGAAGAAACGTGATTAAATTAATATTTCGTAATTCATTCTCATACGTTATGATAGTAAAAGACTGGTACTATTCTGGTACTGGTACTCTTTTAGTCTTTTATTATCTTTATAATATTGTATTTGTATTGACATTGCCGTTTGGTGACGGCAGAGCAGAATACAACACCATCACCAATCTTTGCCGCAAGTATCGTACAAGGCGAGTAAAGACAGCGATGAGTAATTCTTCTCTGTTCTGCCTACCCCTTCGGGTTGAAATAGGGGTGATCTATTTATGTGTATTAGTTTTGACATACTATTATGTTTTGTATGATGAACTCTCTAAAGTTTGCTGAAATTTCTGTTTTCTGATTTGTGTTAGTCAAATGTTGTTATATTGTAATGTATGATACTAATGCTTTGAAAGTGCATTTTAATAAGGGCATTATGCGTTTGCAATAAATAAATACATATAAATATAAATAATCTTTTCTTTTCCTACTACCGACATTTCGTCCACAGTTTTTCATTTCGCAAATGATCGGCTTATACCGCCCCATCGACTCGAACATTGTAACAGGATCAATCAGCTGACGCGTGAATCGCACTCATAGCATATCAATTGAGTTTATAGTGTAGGGGAAGGGGCCCCGAAGCGGGCATGCTGCCTAAAGCGGGTACACTTGTTTATTAAATTATTTACGGAGTCGCATGGTGACGGCACAACAAAATACAATTGACACCATCCCCAATATCTGCCGCGGGTGTAAGGAGACTAAGGTAAAGACAGCAATGTGTAATATACTGTGATTTTTGTGCCCGTCAGATGGGGATAGGCTCGGCCCATAATACATGGGACTCAGCATGGTTAGCGAAAGGTGTTGATTCACTTCTTCCTAACTCTTCGGGGATAAACAGACTTGTTTTATTGCAGATGGGAAATTTAATTTCCACTTGTCATACATGTAGCAGTTAATAAGGCTGAGGGGAGTGTCGGTTTCGAAAATTGATTTTAATGCAGTCTAGCCGTTACAGGCTGCTTAGCCCAGGTAGCGAAATTTCGACCGCCGCCAAAATTGTTATGGCCCAAATAATTATACAATTTTCCGCGCGATCCGACGCGGAGCCTTCCGAGTATTGAATCGTGTCGAGCACAAAGCCGAAGACAATAAAAGGAAAATTCAGGAAGGCTATCGATTGGAGGCCTCTCATTACTTTTTCGGATTTGCCCCTCTTGCGTGTTTGAGTGCGCGAGCGTAGCCCCCGGCGTCGACAATTACGCGAACAGGGGCCTTACCACCAACTCTAAACGCGACTCAATTCCCATTGTTAAAGTGAGACAACGCTTTAAGGCGAGTAGAGCTGCGTCCTGTTTTGTCACCCGCGTTTGGATCGCACGAATACTTCATGGTACGGCCCCTGTACTAGACAGCTAATACAAATCGTTCGCCCGGGGGGTACGTTTATCCGGAGCTACCTTGCCCCTCCTACACCTCTTACGCCGAGAAAACTATTACATCATTGTCCGATTTTATTTGCCTCATACAAAAATGTACCGAGCGCCAACCAAAATAAGGCGCACTTTCCTCTCGGTGCGTATTAAAAATACTTGAGAGTCCATCTCTGCAGACTGGGGAGGGTGGTTTGTGATATTGTTTTGAGTTCGCGCGTTCCTTGTCAAATGAGTTAAACGAGCCTGTAGTTCGGTGAGGATGTTTCTAGAAAATTATGGTATTCGCAGTCGTTGTTTTTAAACTGAGCTACCGGATTTTTTAGGGAAGGCGAAGACCTTGTCCTCAAGCCTTGCTAACGAGCACTCCCTGAGGGGATTTCTCCACCGCAGGCATCTCCCAAGGCAGTACAGAAACTCCTGGGGGAGATATACTGCCGCGGAGAGCCTCACAGGGCGCTACGAGTCGTAGCTTGTTTCGTAGTCGATGTTGCGGGTAGAAAAAAAGGCTAATGTTGTTTTTGGGGCACACTTCACGAAAGAACTCCTTGAGGCGTAATTATGTGGTCCTCCGAGCCGTTCAAGAGCGTAATTAGTTCTCCATTAGCCTAATATATTGGCACTCGCCTGCTGCCCGTTTCACTCCAGTGCAAACAAAAAAGCGAACCAACTCTCAATTCGGGAAATTCGTGAACGTAATTTTATAAGCGCGCAGTTCGCGTTCCGTGCTTCGCAAGTGAATTTTAACTTGTGCATTATTTTTGCAGCCGGAAGACATATTCGGAAATAAACTGAAACGATTTTTAAATAAGCCAGTTAGCTCAATTTATGGCGTTGTGTTTGCGCTTGTTCGCTTGGCGATAGTTTTTCATTTTAACGTTTGATATTTTATTCGGTTAGTTAGATTTTCAACTGTCAATTACATTAGCCGTGTGGTGACAGCAAAGCAGAATACAATTGTCACCACTCCCATCTCTCCTGTGGGTGTCGTGTCGTACAAGGCGACTAAGGGTAGACTATGGGCAGCAGCATCCCTCTTATACCACCTAGTAATATACTGCGATTTATGTGCCCGTTATATGGCAATAGACTCGAATATTACATGAGACCTAACTTAATTGGCGAAAAGTGGGTGTTTATTCACCTCTGCCAACCTATAGCCGTGATTTATGTATGTATGTATACAATTATATTAGCCCGATCGAAAGTGCCTCTGAATGTATGCCTTTCGTTCGCGTATAAAAAGAACTATGAACAGCCTACAATCAAGTGGGAGCTTCAAAAATGAAAGCCACGTCGAAAACCAACGCAAATTACAGGCCAAACGAATGTCGCCGGCGCTCGGGCTTTAGCAGCCTTCGATCACCCGTCAGCGCATAACCGAATTAGAGCAATTTAAGTCAGGAAATTGGAAACGCTATCGGGCGCCCGATGCGCTAGGTTCGTTGCAACTGGAACGCTACCCGCTGGCATTCCAGACATCCACCGTTTCGGTGGCCGGGGCTGGAGCTAATGTCGGAACAATGCACGAATCTCGACAGACAGCTCCGAGCGGCCCCGAAGATAAACGACAGCCGTGCACCGTTGTAACAACTGATTGATATACGACTGACGATGATATCGTAACTATCCCGGTCGAGCCGAATTCCTAACCCGCCTCAGTTACAGTTCGAGTACTGTTGACAGTAAACGATGTTTAGATAGCAGTCCGGGCCCGTAAGAATTGACAGGGCACGATTGTTTGCTTGTACTGTCAATAGGATTACTAGTGGGACGTCCTTCACGAGCTGTTTGGCTGTATCTGTTTTGTTTACTTGCTCTGCATCCTTATTTCGTTGCTGTTAACTTAACGCAACATAAATATCACGCTAGCACACTAAAATCTCAACAATTTATTAATCCATTTGAATACTCTGAACCATCAAACAATCATAAATGCACGGACTGTGTTTAGTCATTAGCAGCCGAGCTAGTTCGCCAGTCAGAATATTCGATTCCCGATACAAACTTAGGAGCACATGCTAAGATAACAGCAAGTAATCTGCAAGTTGCAACGGAAGGCAACACACTTACGTATCGACAGTAACTACGGTCAGAGTTTAGTCTTGCAGCTAAAACAATAGCGAATCAAACATGCAACGGAACTTCGGAATTTCTCAAAGACACCCTCTTGTGCGTGCGACGCTTAGTGAAAGCAAGCTCACCAACTTTATATTGCTTGGGAAACTTGGGCTTCTGTTCGGAAGCTATCATCCGTTAATATAGCCTGCTAAATCGCAAGAAAGCAGCATCCATGTTTAATTGCTGCTTACGTATGTAAGATTGCAATGGAGTAAATATTTTACGACACTTCTTTGTAGTTTTTACTTTGATTTAACACACTAACTAACAAAATATGGCCACATAGTTGGTTTGTATGCTGTTAAGGTTTTTCTAGAACTTTGGTAAGTTCTGCACTGGAACGTGTCTAAGGGAGCTCTGACAGAATCTTACCAAATACGGAATAACTTGGTCACATACACATTATGTTATTTTTCACTCACAATTATCTACACCCTGGTAGATAGTTGCAAGTGACAAATTTATTCTACTCTGCCGTCGCCGTAAGGTATAACTTAAGCGTGGTTTTTGAACTGAATTTAAAGATATTTTAAATTCTCGAAGTCGCTTGTATCCCGTCGCCAATATTGTTAGCCGCTTGTTAGAAATGTGCATTTCTATCTTAACTTGAATAATTCCTAAACATTTCGAGAATACAAACAGAAAAATGATTTTCCGTAGAGAGCGTTGTACATTATTGTAAAATAGAGCATAAATTATTTAGTCAACCGAAAGGAAGGATAATTCAGAGTAAAGAAAAATTGATAGGCCAAAAGCGACACTGGGCGTCACTGGAAACGGTGCTCTAAAACAAGAAGTATAGAGCCAAAATTGCGTAAACAACGAGCCTTCTAGATAACACTTAATCGGCGTAGGCTCCAGCGATTACACCGGTCGTTCGACTAATTAATTTTTAAGTCAGTATCTCTGAGCCGGCGAGCTTCGAATTTCGAGTGAATTCAACAGCGATCTACATATTATATTTAAGGGGTGTTTCCTTGATTTGAATTTTGTTATCGTTTGAGAAGAGCGGATTTGAATCTGGCTTGTTTATCCGAATGGTTTCAATGCCTCCCCGTTTCGCCTTTTCGCTAAGAAGTGGTAGTTCCTATAGAATGTTATTAATTCTTGAACACACAATGACTCGTTTCCTGTTTGGGGCGGTATGTGTTCGGAAGTAATCGTGCAATAAACTTAACTCGTTGCAACGCTACTTTTCAGCACAGTGGCGCTTATTAAGGCAAGAAGTATGCCCGAAATATAATTCTCTTTTACTTAAAACTTTCAAACGCTCAAGGTGTAAAATCTTAACTGTATTAAAACCATAAAGGGTGCGTGTCGTTCTTCTTCCCATTAGAGTTTTTCTTTATCCCGAAATCAATCTTTGTGTCTTTATTATGGGTATCTGAGAAAGGAAGAATAAATCCAGAGTTGCGTCAACAACAATATTAAGGCTGAGAACAAACAGTCAAAGTCACAAAAATGAATTTACTATAAAAAAAGTTGGAAGTAAAGGGCGACCAGGATCACTGAGAAGTCCTGGCTAGCAACGGTTGATAAAATTACCATAAGATAATTACAGCGCCTTTTCATTACAGGAAGAGGTGAGAGAAATCTGTTTCCATAGCACTTTCGATTTAAATGATATCCGAAAAATTACCTACTACCGACTTCAAACGTCTGTTCCTAATGACACTTCTTGTGTCAGCGTCGATAAAGTCAATAATGCAACGAGGCTTGACAAACAAAATTGCGCGCACAGCGCCAGCCATAAATCCGACAGCGCCCAAATCCTCGAAAGGAAAAGGTGAACGCACACCTATCCGAGGCGGACGCGCCGAAGTCAACGATTTTATCGAAATCTTTGTATGCATTCATTATGAAACCTCGCACACTTGCCGGAGTCGAATCGGCCGATTCGTCCGAATCTGTCAAATACTTCAGAATTTGGATGACGTCAGCGAAAAAAACCTTCGGTGCGAACGGATCTCATGTCATTTTAGTACTTAGTATTTCGATTCCTTCGGCGCGGACGGAACTGTCAATTCAATAGAAACTATTTTCGATTCCTTCGTCGTGGATAGGTGTGCGAGGCCTCCGCTGACTTCGGCGCGCTCGGCTCTGATAAGTGTGCGTTCACCATTCATCAGAAAACCCGCCATTATCTGGAGGGAACCGTTGCCGGGGTCGAAACTCGCCACCCTTCGGTCCCTTTCATTTACGGCGTTGCGTGCACGCGTCCCGCGGCCTTTGCCAGGTGGGCGTAGTCATTGTACTCGGTATTTAAGTGGCTCATTTGATATTCTGAGACAGTTTGCATTCGGAAAGCTCGCACGTAGGGAGCCGAGCGGCATCGAGGCGACGGAGTCAGGGATTGTACCACAGTACATCTAGAACAGTAATACGTCTTCGTACAAACTGGCCGCTGCCCATTAGAATGTGCGCTTTCGTACTCGGCGCCATGTAGGCACGTACTGTGACGCACACATTGTCATAAAATACAGGGGCACAAGGGGGCAGTCTGGGCCATGCGTTCGGTGTGATCGCGCATGTACAAGATGATTGCACGTTCGCTCGCTGCTCGCTCCCGCCCGGCACATTCGCGCTTGCAGCCGCCGTTTTAGTTACAACCCCAGCGTCAACGCAAGAGTAGGTTAATAACTCGCCGACAGGCCGCTGATAAACTACTGTTCTGTGTATACTGTGATTGTACGCACACAGCGGACAGGGGGCAGGGCGAGCCCGTGACAGCTCGTGACGTAGCAGACGGCTGCCGCAGACGGACCCACACACGCACACTCGCCAAACCGCGCCGACTCTGCACAGTGTTTATCCACAAATATCCTAATGAAGGCAGCTACAAAAGCGACTAGATTGTTAATTAAGCTTGCTCAAAATGTGACACCCTTACGAAATTTTGCCGAGCGGGAAGCACAGTGCATGGCTTCAATGTTATTGAATTAATTTGTAATCAGAATTCACGGTGTGCGTTCCTGGATGTAATAATGGCGTTACATAATTTATTTACTTACCTTCGCGGGGATACAGTACGCCTGTTGAGGACGCATCATAGTGCTTTAGTGAGGCTTGATTGTAGGTACCGAGTACTTGGAATATGAACCTTTTATCTAGTGAGGCAAGGTTTGCGGATCGTGTGGATATATAATTTACAGATTGGGCGAAATTCTCTAAATTATCATTGAACCGCTAATATTTAACGGAACTAATTGTGATTACACATCATTACAAAGACACCAAAAGTAATTCAAAAGACCCCATCATTAGGCGGCCAACCAAAAGGAATAACCATTCTCTTAATCATTATTCTTAAAGAGTCTTCATTAAATTCCTTTTATCTCCGCCGGGATATTTCCTTCTCTCGGCATCAATCACATTCAGTCCGAAAAACTCGTTTGCTTTATTCTAAACTCTCATAATAGGTAATGAAGGTTCTGATCGCGGTGGGCTGGCAGGCGGCGATTACGCTGAAAGCCAGCACAATGACTCCGGCTGTAGCCAATGTTGAATTCTGAAAAGTTCTCAGTCGCCTAGTAGATACGGGGCTAATTACGAGGAAACTTTTGTAGATAGACACCTGCGCTGACTCGCGACCAGACAAAGACCAACTTATCGCAGACTTACAGGCTTGCACACTGTGCCGCTTTAAACTAAGCTCTAACATCTGCCGCCAAGGTGCTTAATAGCGCAGCAACTCTTCGAAAGTCGCCCGCTAACACAGGAGTCAACTCTTATTCAATATCGACGGGGACAATAACGGCGCAAGAATTGATTTAAATTGTCACTCCGCTCTCAATGCAACATTCATTGCAGTTTTAATGCGTTCCGCTATTCAACTTTAGCTGTGGCATTATAAAAGTTACGGAATAGGTACGACACGCACGCAAAATAATCATAATACAGTTATCAAGTTCGGGCGAAACGGCGGGATTGGTCGTAATGTGTTTAATATTGTGTGCCCGGAACGATTTAGCTGCGGGGGCGGAATTAGCGCCGCCTAATAACCAACGGGACATGACAGCGCAAATTTAGCGTACACTTTTCCAAAAAGTTGTGTGTGTAAATTAAATTACGCGAGACAAGTTCCCGGTAACTTCTCGCTCTCAACGGTGACGTGTTGCTTGGTACTTGGCGGTGGAGCATTCCGAATTCGTTTCATTAAAATGCTGCGTGACCTAATGCTCAGCTATTACATTCTAGGAGGCCTAGCACTGACCTCTATTATACAAGTACGCTGGACTGAAGGTTGTCATCAAAAAAATAAGGCAATTTGATTATCGCCATCTTGGCGCTGATGGCACTGGTGTACGAAGGTAAACGTCCACGGAACTAATAATAGATAATTATGAATTTGTAATGTTAATGTCAAATACAAGCAACAAACGTCAAATTCAGTACCCTTGCCGCTCGAAGGGGCGCTTCAAATCGGCACAATAAACATTTGAAATTTTAGTAGACGTATTCAGTCCAGTGTACTTGTATAATAGACGTCAGCGGAGCGCCAATCTATTCGAACGAATAGCATACAAAATCTTACATTTGACACGACGGCCACCATGTTCTTTTCACTGTAATACGTCAGTTTCATACATTTTGTATTCTGTTCGTTCGATTGGCCACCAATCTCCACCCCATTCACTTGGGCTTGAGACAAAATGTAAACAATCTTGATGTGTCATGATGCAAGCATATCTACGTAATGCTCTTAAAAACAAGAGACGTGTATTCTAAAATACATTAACTATTCGATTTTGATTTTAACATTATATAAATGTTAGAAAAATTAGTACAAAGATTTTGGTGGTTAGAAAAAGAATTTCGAAAAATTATGATCTTGAGGCGGGAATCGAACCCGCGTCCACTGCTAAGCAGAAACCAAAATCTTTGTAAAATACATTATTTATTATAGACAAATAAAATTGTTAGCTGCTTTGAAATATTGGTGTTACACGTTTTTATTTTTGCATTTTATGCTAAAAGACACATCAAAATTGTTTACATTTTGTCTCCAGCCCAACTGAATGGGGTATAGAGGGGTTGGTGTCTTAAAAGTAACAATACGCACCGGTCCGAACTGTTCGAAGTAATTCTTAACGTCTTCCAGCGTTGTGGGTGCTGACAGCCCGCCTACGAAGATTTTCTTTGTCCTGGTCACCATCTGTAACAAAAAGCGAATAATAGTATCAAATACATTAAACACAAATTAGATGCCCTAACGGCTGCGTAATTAGGGACTGCCAAGGTTCTATTAGTTGGTAACGCAAAAACAATTAGTGCTTTTGTTCGGCTACGCACAACAGGAGCGCAATGGTGTATTAATTACTGGTAATTAAATGTTGAACACACCTGGAGTGACGATAGAACAGGAACTGTTCTCAATAAAACAAACAACGAAAACCCTGCACGATAGCAGGGTTCGCCAACCTACAGCAAAACACTGAACCGATTAAATAAACTTTGTTGGTTCAGACCAGTCGGGGAATTAAATTTTTTGCTTAATCTTCAAAACTCTAAAACCCGAGAGACTCGTTAGCCGAAATCCAGTTTATGAAACTCGATGAATATAATCGTCTACGAGTTACAGGTAATATTTATTCAATGCATATTTTAACAATCAAAGCGTAGACGTTTAAGGGAGTTTTCATTATAATGTCAATACAGCACTGTTTCATCTCAAAGGCTCGCCTGCTCTCTCTTTGAATATTTATGCGGGGTAATAACGAGGTAAAAAGTGAATGACAAAACAACAATGGCTGTTGAGATTTAGCGGGGGGTTCGATCGGGAATGTTGCAAGTGGGTGATACCGTAATTACGCCGGGACACAGTCGCCAGATGTCACGTATAATAGGCGACGGGGCCCAAACTAGCCCGACGTTTATGTATCACCTGACCGGCGGAGTCGCCGACAAAACTCAAACAATTAACCCTCGTAACAAAACTGCACCTTTTCACGGCGCTGCCAGCGAAATGTGGACTCTATTTCGATGCGAGTTGGACCGTTATAGAATGGCGGGATCGAAACGGCGCGTGAGGAGGGGTCTTTCTCTTGCAAAGTTGCAATTTGATACAGTTTCCAATCCAAATGATTATCAGCCTGCGGCCTTCATTATTGATGGACGAATACAGGGAAAATGAGCCATAACCCACCACTGTGGTCCAGTGGGGTTTGGTGGGTATTAACAATATGTAATCCGGACCAACGGCTTAACGTGCTTTCCGAAGTGCACAGGAATTCAAGATAATAATTATATTTTTAGTCACCCATCCGACGACCGGCCTTAGCATTGCTTAGTATCTTAGCAGTTTCATAAATGTATATTCATAATTCTTGGAACGAAAATATTAAGGCTATTTCTTTTTAAACAGGACCAAGATTTAGTTTTGATTATGGGCGACTCCGACAGCTACGCCTTAAGGCCATACTCATTACAAAGAGCAGCGAAAGATAATAGCCCAGTGGAAATTGAATAAAACAAGATCCGGTAACAATATATAATGTAAGTAAGTAATGTAACTGAGTAAGAGGCGCGGAGTTCTGGGGTGATCCCAAACGAAATCACACTCAAATGTACGTAAATGATGAGTAAGTGGCATCGGGGTGGGTGGGGTTGGACGTGGCCGAGTAGTGCCCCCACCCTGCCTTGTCCCTGTAAGGCCTGGCGCACATTGGCGGCACGGCACGGCAAGGGATCCTTCGGCATGCCTACATGTAAGCGCACACTGGTGGTAACAATGCTGTGGTATCCTTAAGCCCGAGTTTACCAACACGTAAATCAAGCGATTAAAAGATAACCAGCAGTTTTTGACAGTTCTTCCATATGATAAAATGTCAAAATTTGACGGTTATCTTTTAATCACAATGTTTAAGTGTTGGTGAACTCCAGCCTTAAGCGTGCCGGGGCGTCTTTAGGCATACCAAGGCGTCCTTAATTAGGTCTTGTCTTGTCGCGTTATCTCTCGAAATCCCGAAGACTGCCAAAGCGTACCGAGGGACGCCGAGGCGTGCCGAAGGCTGCCGACACGACATGCAAAGCATTCCGCGACAATGTTTTTGTACCCACGATCTTCAACATTGAACTTTTAACTTTATTTTCACACTCTTTAGTTATATTTTTACTAGTGGTCGCCCGCGACTTCGCTCGCGTTAATGTCGGTTGTTTTAAAGCCTATAAGCCTTCCTCGATAAATGGACTATCCAACATAAAAATATTTTTTCAATTTGAACCAGTAGTTTCTGAGATTAGCGCGTTTAACCAAACAAACAAACTCTTCAACTTTATAATATTATAAGTATAGATTCGTCGCCTAAGAGTACCTTGCCATGCCGTGCCGCCAATTTGCGCCGGCCCTAAATCTCGAGTGTGACAACATTCCCCTGTACCCCCGCTACGTTGTCTCCTCGGATCAAGGTCCTTTTTCCCGTCTTTAATTTTCCCACGCTATATCATTCTTTATTATTAGATTCACAGGTCTTTAGCTCAATTAATTTGGATGGCGGAGACAAAGAAATGAACGGGCAGGCCTAATTGAAAACAAAAGCTAGTATGTCACACAATAAACCTGACAGAATTTATTGGTTGTATGGATTCGAGAGAATCGTTATTAAAAAAAAATCCCACTTACAGAAGGATAATGGTTTGAGTACTATTAATTATTTAAATTTATTGTTATTTAAATAATGGGCAGCAGCGTTCCTGGTACCTGGTACATACTGGTGTATAAACACCCACATTCGTTAACTATGAGGTCTAAAGTGGGCGAGTATATTGCTATATACCAAGCTCATTCCATTTCCCATCATATTTGTAACCCTTTAACGTCTTATACAACACCAGCGGCAGATATAGGTGGCAACCAAACCAATAGCGGTAGGAAAAATTCATGCGACGCCACGTGTTTAATGGCAAAACGCATTGATGCCTATAACGCAAATACGCGGGCTGATAAATAAAAATTTGATTAAGCGCCATTTATAAATGGACGCAAGGGCTGTCCCGCCGGGAGCGAATGTCAGGTGTACGTGTACCGTAGGCCACGTCAGCTGAAACTGTGGGCAATTACCTTAAATGTGGACAACGCAGTCCACTCCGCCGGGAAAATTATTATTCACCGAATACCCAATTTTTGGCTCGCTCTAAATTGGAACACGCTACCTGTGATTGCTTGAATTAATCGCCGCCGCGAATGAGTTTGCCTCGCCAAATTGTTTGAACACTCGGCTTAAGTAATTTTATTCTTGATCCGAATACTTATTATCTTCGCTCGGCGATAGCGATAGAGCGCGCCGGAATCATTGCGCCATTCCGAGATGGCCGAATATAAAAATGTGCGAGAGAGATGTCTAATTAAACGGTTTTTCTGGCCGCGTACAGCGCGAAACGACATTAGCTGGACCCTCGTTAACGGGCACGGTTACTCGCAGTCGTTTGGTCGTGAAAAATACAACAATTTAATTTAGAGCAAGTTGACCGCTGTATAAAAAGCTACATACATCAATTACGACACGGAGGGGGAGGCGCCCGCTACGTGCCGGCTCTCAAGCCCCTTTAACTCGATTCATAATGTGCACCGCAACTTGCCACTTCTAGCGCTGCAGCGAAAATGCACGATTCCATCAGGCGCTATGTAGCGACCGCTGAAAATTATGACAAGCTACAATGTAGCTAGCGGTGTGCTCGGAAAACTTGTATTTTTCTGACATAATATTATGTTGTCTTACACTTGTTGGCTTCTCGGATAAAGGCAGACGCGACACGCGACAGAACGTAAACAATTACGTTGAGGTGTCATTGTTGCATTGGAATAGAGTTCTAAGTCGCATGTCATGTGTGCTTCCATGAAATTATTTTATTACAGATGTAGACTTTTAACGTTCTTTTACGTTTAGTTTGTAGGTTTTTAGTGAGCGAAGTAGTGCGTATTCTGAACGCAAGTTTAATTACGGTCTCACTTTGATTAACCATTTACACTGACAGCGGTTTAATAAGGTTGATATTGAATCGAAGTTTATGATTGTTAAATTCTATACAACACAATAAACACATTTTTTTTTCACATCTCAAACACACATACCCGCACGTACACCTGCATGCATTCACGCACCCACACCCAGGCACTCAATAAAACACATTCCAATTGAGAGAAACAAATTACATCGTCCTACAAAAAGTTTCCACAAAGACGTAACGATAGTACAAGCTTAAATGCGTCCAGGACCCGAGCACAGAGAACCCTTTTGTGTCCAGTTATTTTTATTACTTTAAATCCACTCAACGTTGCACACCTTTTGCGTTCGAAAAAACAAATTACGGCTCTCGAAATCCAGCCGGAAACATTTTCTTTCCCGAGTTCCCTGCGACGCAAAAGAGCGAACATGCCATTTATTGCGGCACTAACTCCAGGGACAATATTAATCAATTTTTACAGAGAGGGAATTTCGGGGGATCACTCGCACAAAGGGTGTGCTCGGCCCTAGCGACGCTGACGCTGCATTTCATTTCTGTTTGCCCACAGCCGCTGGCCGTCCGTCTGCTCTTTGTCTTCCTAAATAAATGCGTGTTTTGAAGCACCTATTTTTCATCAGCCCACCGCGGCCAGAAAGAATTTGACCCCTCGCAATTTCCTGCTTTTCTTTTTTCCCGTTGAAAACGTGCTCTTGTAAAACCTCGCAAGTGTTTCAGATTAAAATTAAAGAGGATGCACGTGTTAATGTTCTCGTACAATTAGGTTCTCGCCAGATTTAATTCTCAGCGTTGTCTGTTCGGGGCCCGTCCGAGACAGTACAATGAGCAATGAGCATTTCGCATAGGTAGCGGTGATCCCGTCCGCTCGTGTAGCGCACCTTATCAGTTTCACGGCTCATTAGGCCCACACGGGCGTCTTCGAACAGATCTGTGCCATTTATAACAATACAGAGATCCCGCAGTTGGTGATTCCTGGGCTTAGGGTGCCAGTCTCGTTGATTCGACGCGAAATAAGCGTTTAGAGTGTCTATATTAGGGGAACTTTGAGAGTAGCGTCAGTGACTGAGAGACTGCGGAGTGATAGGATTGTTTGGTCATGTCATACGAAGAGATGAAAGCTATGTTGACAGAAGAATACTAGGTTTGAACCTGGAAGGACGTAGAAGGAGAGGAAGATCAAAGAAAAGATGGATGGATTGTGTCAAGGAGGATATGATAGCGAGAGGGGTAGGGGTGGGGTGGGAAGAAGAAAACATGTTGTGCCGAAACCGCTTAGAGCGGAATAAGGACAGGAAGAAGAAGAAATGTATCAAAGCAAGACAGTGGTCGCATATTACATGTTAAATGAGCAGCAATGTTATTGCTCTCGACTTTGAGCACTTGCACAGTATTAATCTCTATATGGTTCTGATGTTAGCTGTCTGTCTGTGTTACGAGCTGTTCCGAGAATAGCTGTTGGCTTGTGTTGTTCCAATATCTAGATAATCTAATGACGCACTGCTACTTTCAAACGAAGTAATACTACATTATGAACCCTTTGCTTTAATGAATCATCAAAAAAAAACCTCTATAAAAATAAATTCGCATATAATGTCGGTCTGTTATAAATAAAAAATTCAAACTTCAACACGACGATGGAAATATAACTTTGACTTTGAATTATTCAAAATATTTTCACCAAAAGACTGTATTCATCGAATGCCCAATTCGGGTGTAAACAAAAGTGAATAAGCAAAATACCGATTGCATGCAAACGAACATCTCAGAATTACAACGTGCGCTGAATAAATGAAGCGAGTTAGATGCGTTGATAAGCGCATGAAATATTTAAAGAGAATCCACATAATAGTAAAAAGAAACGAATGAGGTAGGCACGAAGTGGTCCCGATATTGCTTCTTTCACTCTATTACCCGTACGAGGCCCTCCATCGCGAACAAAGGACTTACTCCTTTCAATACGAATGTATGTACCAACTGGAATGGCCTCTAATCTTATTATTTTCGCCTTTTGAATTCTTATAGCTCGGATACTGTCTTCATCGAATCGGAGCGATATGTGTGTCTATGATTATTCATTGCTCGGATTAGAGATAATAAGGTGCTTTCTTTCGTAATACGTATTAGCGGAGTCAGTACATTGTTCGGGTACAATAATGTGGCATGATTTTGCTTTCTGCGCTTGAATTGCGAGCTTTGAAAAGGAAAGTGTGATGACGGCAGAGAATGCAATTGTCACCACTCCTGCCTCTCTCGTGGTTGTCGTACTATGCGAAGTATATAAGTCCCTGGTGCTACCTAACCGATTTCTGCAATTGAAGTTCACTCACGCTCAGGGTGAGCTTTTACATGGGACCTGGAGTAACCTGGTGAAACGCGGGTGTTAAAACACAGCCTTCTTCTCAGGGGAGAAATTCGTGATTTACGTATGTATGAAGAGGCAACTGAGGTGGGTTTAGGTCGTACATGCCGATCTTTTACGAACGTAGAAGTTGCCACAGCCCAAAAAAGTTGCACGAAGCGTTTTCAAGAAAATTTTTCCACCCCCCTCGAAAAAATGTGCCCAGATGCGAGCACTGCTTCAGAATCGAAACAATGGGTGCATTTTAGTCGTCAAAAGTGAAACGGCTCGACGCACTTGCCATCGAAAGCCATTCGAAGCGAAGTGACTCCGTAATATGCAAGTTCGGCTTTTGTACGTATGGTGGTGGATGTATGTGTGTGTGTGTGTGTGTGCGAATACTCCCCTTTATGCAGGGAGTGGATGAAAGCGTGTCGTCGGGACGCCTTGCGCTTTCCCCCCTCCGTGTTAACTGCAAGAACTATGCCTATACCGAAACTCGCTATTGTAAGATTGAAGGTTGCTTTGTTCGAAGCGCTCCCAGATATAAGAGTAAGAAATGAAAGGGTTCTAGCTGCTAATGTTTCTGGCGAATCGCGCTACAGTGGAATACAGCGAGTTGCTTTACTTTTTAGTGTGACTTAAATACGTGACAGGATTGTTATCGAGAATTTCTTCTAAAATGTGGAAAGTGGGTATTTTGTCCAGAACGGACTATCGTGTACAACATCATTTTGTAAATAGATGGACGGCCGTGTTGATCGAATTGTCAGATCGCTGGCTGTCGGCCAAGTAGACCCGGGTTCTAATCCTGGTACGGGCAAATGTTTGTGATAAACACAGACAATTTTGTTCCTGAGTCATGGTTGTTTGTATTAAAATTGGTCCGTCATCTAGTATCCTTAACACAAGTCCTTATGCTACTTACTTTTGGCTAGATGATAGGTATGAGTATGAGAAATATGGAGGCAAGAAAGAAAAGCTTCCTCGCCTGGCGCATTGGCAAGTTTTATACATGAGAATACCCGGAATATAAGCAGTATGTACGGTTTGGGCTATCTTCCTCTAACTGTTGACGAGAAGTGAACCCAAAAACTGAATAAGCACGCCCAAACAAAACAACAGAAAGTGATTGTTCCATAGTAAAAGATAAGGCCACGAGACATTCCGAGTTTTTCCTTTTGCTGCGTGTAATCAAATAAAACTCGATTTTATGTTTCGAGTCAAATTATAAGCCGAGAGGGGAGGGCGGAATAAAAAGTGAATAATGAATGCGGACGCCGAATCCGGGACCGCGCGACCGTACCAATTATTTTGTCTCGAGTGCCATCAACATGGTTCGTTCTTTAAAATTTTCATACATTAAGCGAATGTCGAGAATGCGTAATAAGGTACTAAATGTTGTAAGCCGTCGAGGTTGCCGAGAGCAGACATTAAAACACGAGGGACTGGACAATGGAACTGTACAAGGCGGGGCATTGTTTTGGCATTTTGTGTGATAAGTATTACTTCGCATACTCGCAGTACTAATACTTCGCATTACTCGTCGACCGTAGATGTGTAATTTAGATACTTGGTCGTGTTAAAATTTACATACTCGGTCATGGAGATCACCTTATTTCAACAGCGCCACGTTTCGCCAATTAGATTAGATCCCATGTAATCATTGGTGGCGAGCCTATTGCCATTTATCGGGCACGGAAATCGAAGTACATTGCTAGGTGGCATAAGAGGAACGCTGCTGTCCATTACTCATTGCTGTAACTTAACCCTTAGTCACTTTGTACGACACCCGCGGGAGAGATGGGGGTGGTGACAATTGCATTCTGCTCTGTCGTCACCACACAGCCCTAATTATTATACTTTATTGCTTATTAATTATATAGATCACTAACAAGTCTGAGAAGGTCTAATGCCTATTTACTAATGCCCACCTAGTAGCGACAAAATTATACCATGCACGATTATGTAAATAGAATAGGTATCTGCTAAATAGCACACGCGTGGTAATAACATACTAGTACTACGATTTAGCTGCTACGTTATATACTGCTTCGAATACCGTGTAGGTATATTAGTTTTATTATGTGTTTGACTAACCTACCAGATCCTAATTGAATACTAATGACATATTTCATTGAACATACATTGCTGCTTTGCTAAAAGGTAACTGATAAACGCTTCTTCTCCCTGCCTAGTTCCTAGACTATATGGGGTCGGCTCAGTTTGTTTCCTCTTCCATTCATATCGGTCAGACGTCATCAAGCCATCCACTCCATTTTGATTCATATCATCCATCATACCGTAAAGGTGCTAGTGATGAATGAATGTATAGAAAAGTGGCGGAACGGACCATGTCGAGAGACCGATGAATGGTGAGAGAGATCGGAATGACAACATTCCAATCCATACCGCTCAAGGTTTTGGCTTAAGTTTTACAGCCGGCCGCCTGCCTGACACCACCCCTCTTTGGGTATTCGGTCCTAACTAAGCCATTGATGGAAAAAATAAGTATGACATAATAAGTACTAATGTAGGGTAGTTTTGGAAATTGCCGTTTGCGCGCTGCATTAAATTTAAGTCCGAGAACCTTGGGTCCGAGGTGTATCTCGTATTTGTCTGAGGAATTGTAGACGAGACCGGAATAAGAATTCGGCCCCACATTTTTCTAAATTGGATCAAATTTGGAATTGTGTCGGCAGAAGCAGTGCGTAAAGGTTCGTGTCTATTCGATATTATTATTTTTCGTATTGTGTAAACTCTTAATACAGTAATAAACAATAAAATTCGCGTCAATTTGGTTTTATTTTTTACGCTGGACAGGGAAGCTCTTGGCCTTCATCTCACCTGAAGGTAAGTGAAAAATGGAATCAAGCTTCACCTGGAACCTTCAGCCACAGAGATGCTAGCTATCTTATCTCAAATTGTAAACACATTAATGCTGTTAACATTATTATTATGTTGGCTGATTTTGAAAACGTAGCGGTAGCTAGCCAGGTGAACTTGAAAAAGTACCAAACCTGGGACCTCGGGATCTTAATTCCAGTGCGCGAACCACTAGAGCACGGAGGTGGTAATATCAAGAATAATATTTCCTAACTATCCTGCAATATACATCTAATGTACCTAATTCAATAAAAGTTACTGGAAATTAGCTTAATTATTTGAAATTTCCCTAAACGTTAATCTAAAATTTGATCCAGCATACTTGATCAAAAGCAAACTCAACATTATCCGTTGTTTCCAACTTTAATTAATAGCAACGCAATGCGAGATGTACGGAGCGCGGTCGCATTTCTCGGAATGTTGGTAGTTCTGTCGTTCGATATAGGTAGTTGGCTAACAAAATAAACCCCTCAGTGAAAACCGGTGTCAAGAGGCTATAGGATTAAAGTTAAACTAGATTTGCCCCCAGCTTAATTATACAAAAGGTACAGGAGAAACACTTGTGACAGCGTATTCTCCAGCGCATACGTTAGAAATTAGATAATTATAAATCCTTTACGAAGTTGAATGTCAGATGGAGTTTGACATTAGACGTCTAGATATCAAAGAATGATAAAAGGAAGTTAAAAAATCAATAACATGTTGGCCAAAATGCAGCATTTTACGGAAAAACTCCCATACATACACAAATATCTGTTTTCTCTTAGTCGCTTTATACGACACCCGCGGGAGAGATTTGGGGTGGTGACAATTGTATTCTGCTCTGCCGTCACAACCCGGCACTACGAAATAAACTTTTCATTTAATCAATTTCACCAACTGCGCACCGTACATGTTTTATTAAACCATTATATTATAATGTGTCCGAGCAGTAGCGTCCGTTCTATAGAACGAATGTTATATTTCAAGATTACGGCATCATAATCTCCTTTTGAAATTTAATAATGTAGATCGTACGCAGAGAAATTGCTATTTTATTAAATAGCGGTCAAAGGCAGCTGTTTGGTGCCACGGAACTATTGAAATTTGAGTGTCGTTCCGAATGCTAGTAAAATAAGTTATGGATAAATTCTTATTAAATGCTGTTAAGCGTGATATTTTGATTTTTGCAATAAAACTTTACAAAATAATTTTCAGTTGTTTCATCAAATTCTTAGTAAATTACTGTATTGGTGTATTGTTAGCAACATCTCATCATCATTTTCTTACTCATTTTAATCCCAATTCCTTTTACACCTGATCGTTAGTATTGTTTTGTATATTTTTTATTTGTGTGGTCAAACAGCCTAAAACCGCAAAACCCTAAATGTGATCGTCCCTTATAGTAATTAGCAGAGTGGAGAAATTTACAAATAAATTTTAATTTTAGCTCCAATCGCTGTGTTTGAAGGAACAACGCATAAACATTTCGACAGATTTGCACCCTTCGCCCCCATCGTGTGTATTTGACGCATGATTTATTTCCAAAGGGGCTCGGGATCAATTCAACAAACAAAAGTTTATCTTAGAGAGGAATTAAGTGGAGTAGTTCAGTATTTGGCTCGCAGACGTAAGTCAGTTGCTTTCAAAACACTCAAAAGTTGTACGGTAATAAAAAAGAAAGAGTATTAGAAGCCACTTCTATCAAATCACACATAGGTACTTAGATGTACACACACATTTACAATAAGAGAAAATTAGTTTTCAAACATCTCCATAAATGACACATACTCCACACACATTTTCATTTTCATCCTACTTACCAGATTAGGTTTATAGTATATTATAAGTCAATGTTTTCATAAAAGAAACATCTAATGGGTCTTGGTCGTATTTTATTCTATTGTCACAGTAAAAAAAAACACTGTATACTCGTATATTATTGTGAAGTTATATCTCAATCGTGCATGTAGCCATGATAACAATTTATCTGTTCGTAGTGAAAAAGTTTCGGTAATTCAATTACCTATAAAGCCGACTACGGATCTGTAACACTAACAAAATATAGTATCCTATAAATACGCGTCCAGATAAGGTGGCTTGTATACTTTGAATTTAGCCAGCACTTGAGTCGTGATCATAACCGAATTGTGTTGTTATTTCTGTGAGCGAACCTTGACCGGGTGTTTACTGACTTTCGATTTAAATTAACACGGTAACATTATCGTTCTGTTCCTCTAACAAGGTTCACTAATTGATGTATTTTCTCATAATTATCTTTTTTTTTCAGAAACCAGCGCTGGCCTTTAATTATAAGATGAAGAAGAAGAATTACATAACGAAACACAGAAAATACTTCTAGAAAGTTGTCTTTTCATAATACAAAAGTGATTTTAAAATAACAAACATGGCTGACTTCCTGTTTTTGCAATAATATGTGATGCGTTTTGATTGTTTTGCTCAATATTAGTACTGTACGTTAGTCAACAGCAAGCTAAATTAAACAAAATGAAGCGCTACAGTGAGTTTGCAGCAATCAAATAATAATAGGAAGTGTTTTTTTAACACAAATAATGAAAACAATATAATTATTTATTTAAAATTAGTATTCGTTTACTTCTGTGCAACTGCTTTTATTATTTATTATTCTGTTTTAAATTTATCAAATTCAAATGCACTGAATTCATGTGTCTGTTTCTGAAATAGAAAAGAATGATTGAATAGTTTTTTTTTTAAATAAGCTTTTCCTTTCCATCGCGATACCACTATAAGAGACTTCAACTAAAGCTAGGGTACCTATATTGAAGTCTCGAATCGATCTGTCTTCCCCCTCGTGAAATGAGCGCATTTATACAAACAAATTTTGACGGTCTGTGTTTAAGCACACAGATTTGCTCGCTAAGCCCATCTGTTACTACCTCTACGTTCCTATTATTTATTATAAAATATGTATTTATCACCACACGTATCTATCTGGAAATGGGTAATAAATATGACAACAGTAGCCCTGACCTTTTCATTAAACTCAAATAAGAATCTATAAAACAACCACAACATGTAAACAATCACTTAATATGGTATCCATAATTATAATGTCAAAAAAGTGTGCTTCACAGTAAATATATATACAGTGTACAGTCGACAGCACGTCAGACTGCCACATGGCAAAATTTATCATTCGATTTCGTGCTCTATTATTACCAAGTTAAGCTTGACAATCGATTGAAGTAATTTGACAGTTTTGGGTAGTCTGAAGTGCCGTAGCTGTACATAAAACATCCTCAGACATTGTTGAGCAATGTATACTGTTTTATGCGTAGCTAGACCAGTTAAATGCTCGTCTCGTACTTGGGGTTGGCGACGCATCCGGCTGCAGTCCGCTGACACACCTCAATATGGCGGAGTTCCGTGCCGCGACCGCGAATAGCGCTTTGGAGGCATCGAATATTTTTCGCGTTCAACATTACCTTTGTGTTTGAGAAAAGTCTTTTTCAAACATGCTATGGTGTCGGTAACATGTTTTTGACAGTTTCTTATAAATATATGTTCGGGGAGTGTGACAAAAATGTATTATTTCCAATATACATATTTCTCGGACGACATCAGTTTTTAATGGTCAAATTAAGTTATTTGTTTAAATCATGTGATTAATTACATTCAATTTGTATTGACTCAAACTCGTGAATCATGAGAAGAAGAAGGATATGGTGATTTACAATTCTTCTTAATTTACATTTAGATCAAAATGCTTAAGCATTTCCTAAGGATGGATTTTTGTATCTGTACGAATACTTAGTTTCACCTTTTAAATTTTCGGAATACTTGAAATGTTGAATCACAAAGTATTCACTCTTCTCAGCACTCTATTTTTATCAGTTTTACTTTGATTTGAATGTCACAAAATCTATAACTTGTCAATAAGCTTGACACTAATATTAATTTATCTAGCATCAATTTAATTCACACCAGACAGGTTAGTTAAAGTTCACTGACAATTTTTATTTGTTTGATTCATTTATACACAAGAAAATTTCGTGCATCATCTTTAATTTTTCATTTTGTTATGTGTACGAATAAACGCTCTCGCATGCTCGTATGCTATTATATTTGCTTCGATTTCGAGCAACCAACAAAACGTTACCACCAAAATTAAAAGAACCTCCAACTCTTTTCCCCTCATCAAAAACGCAACTAAAAGTCACATCCTAAACACCGCAAGACGACCCGCTGATAGTGTCGTCTGCAAAATTGAGCCGCGAGCCATGGTCGCAGTTAATTGTTATAACCCCCGTGGGGTGGCTGGGGTGACATTTGCGCGTGCGCACCACGCCCGCCACTCGAGCACGCGCCTGCACTCGAGCGCCCTCCACCGGCCACTCCGAGCTCGCCGCGTCGAATTGAAAAGATACCTACGTCGACACCACACTGCATATTCGCCCGACGTATCAAATCCGTAAAATGCAAATCTATGCAGCGCTCCTCCAGAATACTCAGCCCGGCTGCGGGCTCCATCAACTGCAATATGACTGGCATTAACATACACAAGCAGTTATCATTCACGTCACATGTGCACGGCTCTAAATAAAGTTTTTGGCTGATAACAAAAACTAGATGCGAGAGCCAACACCGATTTCGTCCGGGACATGTTAATAGAAAACGCAAACGAATGCGGTGCGACACGAGATGGAAGTGCGAGGTCACAGGACTGGTCGGGGACGCGCGTTCGTTCCGCACACTACACAAACCAACTCGCACACCTACGTAGCACGTATACTCCAATTTATAATGCGGACAAGCCACACTGAAATGGATTTACAGCTGCAAACCTGCTTGTCTTTGATGAGGGTCTATTTTCAGATGCGCGCCGAGCGCACCGAAACATTCCAATATTTCGAGCCGATATATTATTATTGCGCTCGAATTCGGATCGATGCTATGTTATAAAATTTATTGCGCACTCGTCTCTTCGACGTTTCTTATTTGTAAACAGCCGCTTGGGTAACTCGCGGGCCGCCGATGATGTTTGATGTCTCGTTAAAAATAAAATCGCCCGCCGATTGACACGAATAAATCCGTAACTAATTCGCTGAGTGACACGACGGGGGGACAACCCAGAAATAATTTTCGGTGACGTTCGACGGCACGAAATTTATGATTAAAATTTTAACGAGATTAACCAGAAACGAGGTGAGCGCCGCGACTTGAGATGTGTCAGGGATCGATTAGGACGTTTATAATTAGCTTCTGTTCCGGCAGAGATATGAAATGCGAGAGCGCTAACACACCGGAGTGGTAGGTGGGGACGTGCAACAATTTACTCTATATCAACCGGATAAGGGCGGTTTGGTTTGTCGCAGATTTAGGTGGCATGTCTAACTTTCGTGTAATCCACTGTAGGTAAAGTATACCGCAGTGTCTTTTAGGCACGCCTACTAAGTATGCAAGCGTTTTCCAGCACATCCGTTGTACGCGGTCGCGGAAGGACTTCCGTACACAAAATACTATGTTTGTGTTCAAGTTCTTTTAGAATTCCTAGTCGCAGTGACTCTTCGTGCCGACATGTCGCGACAGCGAATAGAAAATATACTAACATACTTTAAAATTCTGGACTAGAATTAATTTTAGATACATTTATTCTGTGACGGAGATAGTAAAATATACCAACTCATGACCATGGGATCAATACCAATGCCAATTCAGTTATTGGTGTTTCGTATTGTAGTAAAGTTTAAGAGATTGTATAGGTAACTTTAATTGTTACAGCCACATCTGAATATTTTCAACTGTTCCAGAAAACTGTCACAAACCAAAGTGCTATTTTTTACTAAGAATTTCAATAACTAATGTCTTCTATATGACATCAATTGCTTCTTTTATTTAATCCAATCACCTAAGAGACCAACCAAACCTTCAATAACCATTACTCCACTATTATTTACCATTTCCCTATAGTAGTGACGCAAAGCCCTACTACTTGAACGCACTCCAAACCGTTTTTACTCAACGCTGTAGTGGCTTTATAAATGGATGGCGTAGTTCGAGATATTTGCCGTACTAATCTCCATTTTAAGAACGGTCGTACGATCCTAGAGCCTAGGATTATGGAACTTGCGTGACACTAATTAAAGCGGAATTAGAGGCGAGCCTATATCAAGAACCACAGAGGGAGTTATAAATGAAAGGGTATTAAGCGTGTTTACTATTACAACTTAGGTAAATTACCGTTTGGTGAAATATTTTTGGGCGTGATTCCCTCGCGGAGTGTGCCCGGGACCGGCCAAGTTGATTCGTTTGAATTCGCAGACAAAATTTGAGTTTGGAACCATCAACAAGTTCGACAGCCCAAGGAGTTTTAATATCGATCCGAATAAAAGCATTCCGGCCACTAATAACAAAGTTGGCAGAATCAAAACGTTGTCAGTGTTTTATACTGATAATCCTTTGGAAGAGACACGAGGCTAACATAAATCCTACTTAGCAATAACTTTTACCGAATAGACGGTTGCTGGATGGGCCTCAACATTGACGGGCTGGCGGAGTTTATTCGAAGTTTTCTACTTATTAACTTGCCTATTAAAGACTTATTTACGCCAACATTTATGGTGACAGTTATAGATGGGCCGTCTGACTATCATACTTCGGTATTGACAAGTAAAGAAGTTGCTAACAACTTTTCTTCGACTTTTCCCCCGCCCAGTGCGTTGGCTTTTACGAGTATTGCTGTGGAACATGTAATGTTCGGGAAGGAAATATTATAAAAGTATCATGTTTTTGAAATTGTAGGTATTTTATTAATTACCTTCACAATGTTGAGCTCCACAATCTGATTAGCTTTCCGCATTATCTACAAACGCATTATTCCATCATCATTAACATAACGTCATTTTCTCCTTTAAATATTTTTAAATTAAACGCCAATGTTGTATTCTTTTTTTTTTACAGTGTTAGATAATTTTTTGCAATGTTTATACACTACAATAAATCAAAATTATAGGGCACAGTTTTTTTCAAAAAAGCAAACTGGTTTTTTTATCTATTTTTATATATTTTAATAAAGATCGTGTCTTACACCATAAGTCGTGTAGCCGTACTAATATCCATAGATTGCTGTCGCTTGAATATTGATATTTTCTCTCTAACATTTCTTTCCCATTTCTTTGAGCAGCGTGCGGGATTATTATGTTTTTTCTCTTTTGCCACACAAAGCTTTAGTGTTCTCCAGCAAATATTTATAATAAAAATGTTTACTTAAGACTCTCCAAGCTCCCCAAGAAAATATAATCACCTAAGGATACTTCAGGAAAACCCTTTAATATTAATCCGAATAGGCCTTTATTTACGTTTCGTAAGCAAAAATGTAATAGATCGAGCATCAGTTGAGCGTGGTATTGGGGCTGTAAGCTGCGCCCGGCCTAATCCCGGCTAACGTCGGTTAGGCTCTCTACGTAAATTTGTGTAATTTCGTATCCAGGCCAAGTGCCAAGGGAACGTAGCGCCAATGGTGATTGATATAACGCCTTTCCAGACACCAACGCTGTATAAAAGGCGCTTATTGCAATGTTTAAAGCAAACAGTGCTACGAAACGTTGCTCACTAAAAATTAATGATCTGCCTTGATGATCGGGTTTTTTGTAACGTTCTTAAATGGTATCGGTGCTATGACTTAGTGTCGATAACCTGATCAAAGTGTATGTGAAAGCAGAAATCTTTCGAATCGAACTTTAGTCCATAAAAACATTAGCCGAGGAGTTAAAAGGAGGGTTAAGTAGCCCAAAGCTACTTTCTAGGAATACCTACTACCTAAAGAACTTCCGTTTAGAAAAGAATACCCGAAAACAGACCCTGTTTTCTTCGAACTGTCTCCATAGGTATTTGGAAACAATAACAAGTCAGTATTATCTGTTACGGAATATACCTACGTCATATATATTTTTTTAGTTTGTAAATGAGGTACCTACCACTAAAATACAGAATGCATCCGATATTGAAAGTATCTACCAAAGAATGCGTCAATAAATTAAGTCTGTTTTACAATATTATGTCCGCTGAACAAAACATACATAGACTGTATAGAAAATTTTACATTATTATGATAGCCTTGCGTGTTGTGCAGTAACATTAAGTTGCTCTACATTTATTTAAATATAAACGTTGGTGTTCTTTGTACACCTTTGTTGTGATCGATGCAACTCAACATCTGCGGGTGTAGAAGATCTTAATATTACCGTAATCACATTACAGCGCACATTCTATGTTATTCATTAAATTACTAGCAAACTTCTTTACTTTAATAAAACGAACAAGCAAGGCGCACGCCGACTAAAGTTAGTTACAAACCGAAATTAGTTGTCAGTTCCGCAGAGTCGAATCAGGGGCGTAAGTTGGGCTCGGTACATAAATTCGCGTAATTTCGGATCCAGGTTGGGAGTCTAGGGAGTGGGAATAGTGATTGATATGACGTTGCAGGCATCGCCTAGACTAGATGACGTCGTTTGGACAGACAGCGAGTTGCATTCGTAATTTGCGACGAGAATGTTGTATCGCTCCTTCTGGTAGAATAATGTGCTATCCCAAATTAATTCAATATTTATTATTACATTGCCGAGTTTAAAATGTACAATCGTGCTTCAAAAATGTGGTGTTAGGTATTTAAATTGGCGTGGACCAATAGGTTTAGAAACCATTAGGTTTGAAAGAGACAAAATCATTTCATCATAGATAATGCGTATTTATAAAACGTTATCTGTCTATATATCAGTGTTTTCTAGGTATCAGAATAGATTATTCTGACAAAGCAGCAATATGTCTACAGCTGTGCACTAGGCTACGTTATTTAGTTGATGTTATTCAAGCATCGTATGGCATATTTATTTACATTTCACTAAACAGTTCAATGTTTTTTTTTTATTTGGCAATGCAAATATCGATCACGATTTATAATCAGTAAAATTGCTTGTAAAAGATTTATAAGTGTTATTTTAATGTACTTATATGATTTTGACCCTCTCAAAAGGAAATCTAGGAACATTCAAATACATTCAACTTAGCTAGTGTACCCACTCCATAATTTGTATTTTTAGTGATGCAGTTGTCTGCATCACTAAAAATAGGCACAACTTCTCAATTAGATTTATAAATAAAACAGAGTTCATTTGGCTGCTGGATTGTAGTTATTTGTATCTGTACTAATAAATCATCGCGCAACATGCACAGCTGTTAAATCGCAATGGCTAAAAATTGCACCGAACCAAGCACTTAACACACGTCAAAATTTCATTTCTATTCATAGAGTTGAACTTAAAAAAACAGCGGATTTCGTCCACTACGGTTTGCACTATTCACACCAAATAAATATGGCGGAATGCAACTATTTCGACGAGCCCATTGAATGACAGCTCTTGGCAAACGGATTACGCCATTATAATACTCGAAAACTGTTTTAATTGCTATTTCAGTCGCATCGAAAAAAGTCGATTGTGTCAACGTTCAGAAGTGGTGGCTAGTTCAAATACGACCTTATTGTAATGGCGGTGCGAGATTCGGGTTCGATATATTGTATGCTCGAATTTGGATGGCAGTATTAAAAGACGGACCAAATCTCTTGAGTATAAAAAAAATGACAGGAGTGTATCAATTTTGGAAGTTATTTTTTTTAGCATGTGCCGTATTACGCATTATATTCACTCTGGGCCGACTTCCCTTAGGTGTGTTGGATGTTTTTAACGCATATTGAAGATAATTATGCTGTTTGTTGTCAAAGCATTGAACACAACGAATCCGGATAGAAATAATGTTACAAGGTGGTACTGCGATTTGCTTTACAGATTTTGCTTTACAAGTTTTTTAATGTATGGGGCTGTTATATTCTAGTTTGGGGAAAAATATTATGAAAGAAAATTAAGAATAATTATCTATGAAGAATGCTAGTACATTAATCTGACTGATCTTGTGCCAGTGGCTAAGATATCTGACTAAGAAAAATAACAAAAGAAATTTTGAGAACCAACATAAATCTGGGGGAGGTTTATTCCAGAAAGAGAACTAGATTAGCCTCCGAGTACCGGGTGGCGAATATTGTGAAGTATGAAATGCAAAATTATGACGTGCTCTCACTTCGGAAGTTCGAAGCGTCGAACGCTTTAAAATCCTGGTTCCCTTAACGGATTTCGAGCGATCCATCTCCACGGTTTTCTATGGAGGAATTTATAAAGGCCCCGCTCCACAGTCGATCGCTCTTTGGAACCTCCGCTCCGCAGGAACTGAATTTTGAATACGCAAAATCCTGCGGTCGCTTCCAGAGCGCTCGCTCTTCAATTTATGCCATTAGTAGCCTTCCGTCTAGCGAAATGTAATATACTTGATATATTTAGTTGTTCGGTAAATAGCCTCGCCTAGACTATGTACGGTATGGGGAACTCTGTAATTTATTACGGAAAGGTACCCGGGGCGAACGGGCGGGATAATGCGAAACTTTTATTTTGAAGATTATGAAAAGAGTAGACGGTAAAGTTGAATTCTTTATTTCTACCCCCGCTTTAATTTATTGTTAAGAAAGTTTTCTAAAATTTTATATGACAGCGTGTTGATAAAAGAATCTGAGACAAGAGGAAATTTTCGTTGTCTTCAAGTTCGCCGAAACTAATATCAAAGTTCAGACTTTGTCGTGCGTTAAAACATCAAGTAAAAATATGCTTTTGCCCGCATTCTCTTTTTCGGAGCACACACATTGGAAAGTGGGATTTATCCGGCGCACGCTAAGAACTTAATTCCAAAGGCTTAATTTGTTTCAAACAGAAGTTAATTGAGGAGTCCTTTAAGCCGCACACTAGTCATTTGTTTGTACTCCAACAACCCTAATCCCTCTCTGGACCCTAAAAACGGAGCAACAAAACAAACGTCCTCTAGAATGATAGCAACAAAACCTTTGTCAGTTTTGTAAATTACAATAAACCTTCGAGTGGTTCGTGGCCAGAATTCAGGATGGCTTCTCGCCGGAGCGACAATGGGCTTAAGCGCGCCCGGCTACTGCAGATGTGAGCTCTCCGCACCTATTAACCGAACCATTTCGCTGATATACAGATATTATCGGCTCGCCTCCACATGGGCACACAACAAGCAGCGCAATCGATACACGCACGTACTCATAATTCGTACAAAAACGATTGACTGAATAACAACAACGTACCGTATATTATCATAAAGCACTAAGATCGCCCATGATTGCTGCCGAGTAGATTGGCCCGCGATATCGGGCCGCGTACGGTTTGAGAAGGACGACCTCGTTATTATTTGATGGGTCCCATGATGGAAGTCCCCGCGGCACGCAACTTTCTTGGCGTTCACTCGTCAGAATAAAAACGACATTGTATGGTACCTTGTTACCGGCGGCCTCGGCTTGAATATGAATACAGACTGGAGCCCGAAAAGAGACAATCCGGACAAGCGTTGAAGGATTAGCTTTCATCACGCACGAATTTGCTGGGAACCGTTCGCAGGAGTAGCGCCACATGTGTGTGCGCGGACTATGATTGTCGTGAAGTGGCGTCGATAAAAATTGGATTCCTGCCGTTCACCCTGAACGAGCCGGGGACACGCCGAAGATTTACCTATAGCGCGCTCCTATTTACGGACTGGGAAATTCTATTTGCTTAAAGGTCGAATGGAGGCAATATCGTGGCCGTCGCGACGTTGCGGCCGGGATGCAATAAGTGGGCGGCCAGCAGAGCCGTCGCCAATTTAAAGAAAGCCCATTGAACCGAAAGACAAGCGCATTGGCGGCTCACGATCCACGCGCACCCGCTCCCTAAGGCTTCTCATATAATTTTCAATCCAGCGAGCTTTAAAATCGATTGCTCTTTGTAAGTGCTAAGCGAAACAAGGGCCGTCTACCGTACACCTTTGCTGAATTAACGTTTTATTTCAAAGAGGTTAGGCTGTGTAAATTTTATGCATCTACATTACGACAATAATCTCAGTCATTTCACTAATATTGAAAAACGCGGTTGTTGTCTCTTTGAAATTGGTTTCTGGAACGCTTTTAATAATATATCGAAAATGTTAACAAAAGCCTAATTTTCTGCACATACTCATAATTATATAAAGTACGTAAAGATTTTTCACACTTTTTTCTTAGTAGGTAATTTGTTTTATCTAACAACAGGATACACTTTAGCGTCATTTCCAATGATCCTGTTTCTATTACTTTTTATTTTTTTTATTATATTATTTTGATATAATATTCAGTATAGTCCTCGTTCAAAGTTCGAGAAATTCCTGTATATCAACATTAGACAAGTCATGAGTAGATTAATTTAATGGTTATAATATTCTGATCAACAAACTTCCTCGTGTTAATTCGCTATGCATGAGACCATGCGATATCTGTCTTCTTAATACCAGTTTAATGAAAGGGTTGATCGTAAATCTACACGATAGAGCCCAATAACTACTACTGGACTTTAACTCCATATTAATTAATGTGCTACCATCACTTGCAAAGTTTTACAACTATGAGTATTGAAACTACATAAGTAATAAAGTTTCGAACCAAGAGGTGTATGCTTTCAACTTTAATTTCTAAACTATAAGTTTGATTTGAGTTGAAACCGGTTCTGGAAATTCTAAAGTATTGTGCCTACTTTACCTATTTCACCATAAAAATTATACCTATTTCAATTTCATTGTCAGCATAAATTAGTTGGCTGTTTACCACCGAGAGCAACTTATTTCTGTGGTGAAGTCACAATATTGGAAAATCAAGATAACAGGTCGTGAAATAAATCAATCAAACTAATATCTACAGCCGTGTGGTGACGGCAGAATAGAATATAATTGTCACCACCCCAAATCTCTCCCGTGGGTGTCGTACAAGACGACTAAGGATAAATCAGTGATGAGGAATGGGCAGCAGCGTTCCTCTTATACCATCTAGCTATGTACCTACTGCGACTTTTGTACCCGATAAATGGCAATAGGCTCGCCACCTATTACATAGGACCCAACATAACTGTCGAAACGTGGGTGCTTTTTCACCTCTGCCTACCCCTTCGGGGATATAGGCGTGATTTATGTATGTATGTATGTAAACTAATATGTGTTGGATAAGCTACAGCAAAATGGACGGGTATAAGCCCACCTATTAGCAGTAGGCGTTACGTCTCTACCCGCCGTACAAAATATATCTTAATCAAGATATCAGAGGCGAAGGAAATCTGTTTACGTCGGCAAATCTTTACATAATTACACCAATGCCCCGAGAGGCTCCTATCCAATTTGTGTCGAAAAACGCGAATCCAGCCTTCGGATCCACATTAACACGGAAACGGTATGAATTAATAATGAGAACCACAACCCTTAACTCTCCTGGGTTGCATTGAGCATGTAATAACTCCGCAAACAAACTACAAGTAATAATTACTACAAGAACAGCCACTATTACATCGTCAAACAGCTGAAGGCAGCGTCGGACTCCATTTTATATTCAACTAGGACCAATTAGGAGGCAAACAGGCCCATTTGTTTAAACGACAATTTGTTGGTCTTGCGTGCTGGCCTTATGATCTCTACTTACGCAAGAATGCCAATACGTTTCACTGACGTGCTGAAATACTAACGTGTATTGTTTTTGGTAGATACAATTAAGTAATTTGGCCCAAATGGAATATCTATGTTTTGTTAAAAATGCTGTCTTTGTGAATACCATCATTCTCAAAAACACCAAATTCGCGTGACCAATTTCATATAATTCAAAAGCCGTTTTTTATATTTGAAATATAGCAAGTGACAGATTTAAAGTTAATTAAAGAAAAATTCTTGGTAATTTTAAGACAATCGTCTGTCCATGGAACCGTAGTTGATTAATTTTATCGCAAGATTGATTTTAGTAATTAACCTAAATTATTTCGTAATTAACCTAACTTTAGTAAAAAGAATTTCACATTAAAGAAACCCGTTCAAAAACAAAGTCTTAATCTTCAAAAACAAATATTATGTGTGCTTAGTTTTAATTCGCAAGTCTTTCGAACGAAAACAGAAGAAAAGTCTCATGCTCTCGGCGAAAATTGCGTCGCTGAAGCTGCGTAGGAGAAAGCACCAAAACAGAAATAACAAAGTCATCAATTCCAAAACGCATTACCGTTTTGTTACCGGCGAAAACATTGTTACTTTCCAATAAAACAGTACACAAAGTAATGGCACATAGAGCAAACTTTGCGACGCACAAAGACGTCAATATCGGGGGAGCCGATATATCACATCGCAAAGCGACAGAGTTAGGTGTGCGTAAGACATTTAACTTTCATCTATCATCATCCGCGCCTTTCGATCATTAGCAGTGTTTGCTTCTTGCTAAGACGAGAACACCAGTATGCTGTTAGTGGCGTAGGATTTCGCAGTTACATGTCAATTTCACTTACTATTATGATAGTACGTATACTGTTATAGTCTCCACACAACTGTATCTATAGGCATCCTTGGCAGTTATCGAATGACAAACACGGGCAAATATGAAAATAAATAACAAATAATTACTTGATATATATTTTTTATTATTACCGAGAAAAAAAAGTTCAGAAAATTTTCTAAAATAAAATTAACCTGATCGGGGAAATGAAGCCGCGTCCTCCGCATTGCGGTGGAAATTTTTCTGACCTCTGTTCCATTGTAATAAAAACTTAGGTGGAATATTATTGACAAAAAAATCCTAGCAGTTTAAAATCAATTGTATTTCTTTTCCTTTAAACATTAAAGTGTGAAAAAAAAACAGTTGCTTATTGGCACAGACTTGACTTAAAATTCTATTTGATGTTGAATGAACGCCCATTAAGACACACGAGATGTTTTCGCTTTCACACTTCAGTATTTAGGTCCAGTGAAAACTTTCGGAAAGTATGAAGGTTTCGAGAGTCTATATTACCGACAGGTACCTTCGCGCCCTTCCCTAGAGCATCATTCTGGCTATAGCTATGAAGTCTTGTTGACACAACAAGTGTCCGTTTCTTGTAGCTTTGTCGCACTCTTCGCGATGGTATTTTATAAAAGACTATATTGTTTCTGTTTTTACTGTACAAAAATTTGCAATAAATTAGTTAAATTTAAGACATATTGTCATATTCCATTATCAGCAGTTGGCGATTGGTGGTCATGTCAAACGTTTTTAATGAAAATAGTCTTTAAATATTTATTTTGCCAAATATTTTTTTGTATCATTTATTTGATATGATTACTATTGATTGATTAATTAATATAATTATGATTAATTGCATAAATAAATTATTTTCATATATGTTTTTATTTTTACAAAGGATAATAGGTCAGAAAAATTTAGGTTATTGGGTTCCAAACGCGAATTATACTGATTATTTTATTTTCTTTGTGAATTTAACCTATAAAAAATATGAAATATTTTGAATCGAGATTTTTAAATAAATAAATTACTAAAACACGATTCTATTTACGTCTTCTCGAAGGTTCAAACTTAAAATCTGCAGAAAAAGTGCTGGCTAGTCAGTCTCCTTTTATTAACCAAGGGAATTAGTACAATATTCTTTGTGCTGATTGTAACGATAGTCTGAGTGAAAATTAATCAGTTTCTTAGTTTAGAAAATTTACGATTTTGTTGTCACAGCCAATGTAACGGAACAGAACGGAGGTCTAAAACTTAAGCTCGTTTAGAAAAAAATAAACATTGTTATTGTTCTATAAGTTAATGATCTAAAATCTCTATTTAAAGTCGATCAAAATCGAATATCAGCTGCCAAGCGACCTGAGCAATTTTTTTAATAATCCGAAGACGTTCAAAAAGTTATTTGGACAAAATGAAATCAGACGGCGTGTAATTTACTCACGATACCCTCCTTCGCAGGACGCACGCGAACCGAATATTATCAAATTAGAGAAGTGCATGTGAAAATCCAATATTGACTATAAAGCAACAAGTTTTTTTATATTATTTTTCTTAATTAAAATTTTTACCGGAACTTTTTGTTTTGACTATTAAAAGTGTAAAATGTGCTCATTTATACTTATGATAAAGTTACTTGTAGCTCACTATATATTTACAAGTATATAACTTTTTTTACTGTAGGTTTTTTTACTGGTTATATTGTAAAAATATTAAGAAGGTGGCCTAAATTAAAACAGCCAAAATACACATAATAAATGAGACGAAATCCCGAATTTTATTCTAAAAACGATTTCTTTTCTATAGATGGAATTTAGAATTTACTCTATCTAAATCGTAATATTTAATAAAGAGCAAATTACCACTACAATGTAGTCAATATTTATTAGAAAACTTAATCTGTTTGCTTTAGACAGACTCTATCTTCAATAGCTTATTACAGATGCGTCATTGAGACGTCTTGAATCACGAATGCTTTTGCAGAATCAAATCTCAATATTACACCAAGTTTGAAGCTAATATTGGTTTCGATATAACTATGGCCACACACAACACGAGACCAATCCAATCTAAAGGTACTCGTGCGTTCAAATTTTTCCGACTTGAATACGGTGACAGTACCTACGCAACCATTGTTGGGGACGTCATTATTTTCGGCTGGGCGAATACTTTTTGTGGCCGTTTAACGTATTTTAATTTATATTCATTTATGACCAAAGTAGGATATTGTTGTAATATTGACTATGCTATCTGTTAAATTTCGCGCATCTCTTTACTTTGACATTATTGTTTTATCCGTGTATAGGTTGTGCTCACACTACATTATGGTCTTATCTGTCTATAGGTTATGCTCACACTACATTGTGCAACTTTAATGCACAATGTAATGTAAGCATGAAAATACTTTCGTAAACTTCAATAAATGTAACTATGAAATTGGTAAATTTTAAGCATGGTCTTATGTTGTCTAAGAAGACTCAATAAAAGGACTATCGTCACTTTTTTCGAAAAATTCAGGTCTTTTTGAATAAAAAATAGTTTTTCATTTTTGTAGTTTTTAATAGTTTTTTAAACGGATTTTTTAACCAGAATACTTTCTTTAATGAAAATTGCATGAAAACCCATCTTTAGACCGCAATTGATTTTATTAAAAAAAAAAACACGAAAGTCACTTTCCGTGCAATCGCAAAAAAAAAATAATAAAATATTTAGGGTAGCTGTTGCAAATTTTGCGTGCACAAGCACGCTTTTACGGAAAAACCAATTTATTTCACTTCATTCCAGAGCTATGTAGGATGAAGTATACGCGCGGAATCCAGACGTGCAGCCATTCCCATTTAGTACACAAAATTTCCTTGTCATGTTGCGGACGCGACAAGAACGACTGTCTATACAAAGTTGGCACTCGCACGCCCTCTATTGCAGGTGTGTGTATAGACCGTGTCCACTTTTGATTGTATGCCAATTTTAGGAACTAAATAACAGCGGAGGTAGGTACCTAAGCACTTTATCCCGGACTTCTGTGTGCTGTATTGACATAGGATTTAGAGCACATTTTTGTTTGCCTTTGCACAGCATCAGTCAGTCAGGCTTTTACGGTTACTCTTTCTCGGCTTTTACGGTGGGTGGATTTTATCTCCTAATATTTTTAAGCACCGGCATCGGAAATATGCCGTTAGTGAAAAAATTTGGAGTAATATTGTGACTCGTAAATTTTTTCGGCGCTTTAAAATGTGGCGAATTTTTATCACAAAAAAATAGGTGGATCACAAAAATCACAAAAAATGGATTTTTTTTAATACGCTACCGAATTCCGTGATTTGAAATACATGACATTTTATCCAACTCAGTTTATTAATGCCAAAATTAATTTATCAGTGGTATTATAAATTTTGCACACCGTGAAAAATCCAAGATATAAAATAAACAATGTGTCAATATTAATATAAATGAGTATTAAAATTTTATGCTGAATAAATTTGAACATTTTTCAGCATAACATTTTAAACGCATATTTTCGGTCCCGAAAGTCCTGTCTGGCAGTCGTGTGAATTTTATTTATGAGATGTTGTGAAGGTTTTTTTTCTGTTTTAACTTTTTAAAACCTTTATTTTTATTTACATTCGTAATGATAATGAAAGGTTGTGATCATAAAAAAATTTAAGTGAAGATTTATTTCGCTAAGTGCTGCTTACTATTTTAAAAAAAACCAACAACACACAAATTTTGCTACAACTAATACAAACCTTCGGTATAAATTCCCACAAAATAGCGTACCGGTGTAATTTAAGAAAAAGTAGGTAAACTTGAACCTTTCACAGTTAATATCACCGTTACATGCGATTCCACAATTTTATTTCCAGCTATTAGTGTTGAGTCTTATCTTATCGCAATATTTGGGCATAAAAACAAAATTTGTGGTTGTAGTTGGTCGATTTATCGTTCGTAGTGCAACAGCGGGCAGAGGAGTCAGTTTCAATTTTGTCTGTGCGAATAAAACAGGTCGATTGATCTGTTTGTTGTTTTTAGTGAGGGTCGAGAGGAGGGAGCGACCCGACGGCGCCGCCCAGCCGCTAGGAACCACTTGCAGCGGGAGCATTGTGCATTGGGCCCGGCGCGCACTTAACTTTAGCAAACTTCCAAAATAAACTTTTTAGAACACGCGTCACGGAGGCGGCGTCGGCGTATCGTGTGTACTAACCCTGAACGGCGTGCCGGTCTGTCCGTGGGTCTGCTGCGGGGGCACTGTCGCGGTCGCGATCGGAAGCACTGACTTGAGCACTTTGGACATGTAAGTGAGCGGGCACTGTAGGTCGCGCGGCGCGGGCCGGCGTCGGCTCGTCGCGAGTGGAGCGGCGCGCGCGGGTTAGGTGACGAGCGACAGGGCCGCTGCTGGTAGCGAGTGTGCCCGCCGGCGCCGCGCGCCCGCCGGCCTGCCAGCGCGCACGCGTCCCGCCCAACGCCCGCCCCCCGCATCGACCGCCACCACCCACCCCCGCCCACCTCCCGGCCGACTGTTTTTCTCTCACCCGTCCCCACGCACCTGATTTTTTCCGTGATATTTTTTCCCTCCCTTCTCTTCGCGACGCGATCCGTTCGCTTTCATTACGGTTTCGAGTTTGATTTATCACCGCGCTGGCTCTGAAATATTCTTGCCCGTGGTACGGTGTCGAACGATCGCCTCACAATTAGCAACGATTGATCTAAATTACTGGACAGAAATGCACTAGACGCTCGCAGTGTTCCCCCTCCTGCTTATTTGCCGTCTCCGAAAATCAATAACAAAATAAAGGGGACTTTTTAATGTATGTGGATGTTTTTTCACGTTTACACTATTAGTCTCAAAATACGTTTTATTATCATTACAATCAATGAAAAACAATGAAGCCAAAATATACATAAATAAACACAACAAAGTCCATTGCACCGTCAACCCTATCAAGCCATAAATCGATCAGCTCTGGATCGTGTGCCTTGCCCCTAAGGTTACAACCGTAACGCCATAAGCCTCCGTAGTCGGTTACGCGTAGCTCGTAGCTCGTAGCTCCAACTGACCACACGCCCAGTGACGAATGCTCTGATTGCTATTCACGGCCACGATTTCCTGCATTCCCTACAGCTTAACATATTTGGCGGAGATTCAATTTTAATGTTTTCATATTTGTGTCATAACTTTCGGCAAAAGGGAAAACAGAAATTACCAGAAACGGGGAGAGAAGTTATTTGTAAACGGTTGACGTCTCGGTATTTTTATGCAAAGTATGAAGCTCGCTTGTTAGGTACCTACAATTTCAAATTGTTCATGTGGTCGGTATGCGGCATTGTTTCATAGTTCGCGAGAAAGTGATATGTCGGCGGAGCGGGGATTTGGTGGGGCTCTGTATCTATCATGTTCGCCGCAATAAAACTTGCAGGACACTGACAAATGTAATATGGAGTGCATACACGGGGAATAGTGTAAAAGTTCGTCTTGGAACTTTGTATTGTTTCGCAATAGCTTCGGGCTTACACTAGCCGCATAAAATTTGTTTTATAGCTGAAATGTCACTGTGGAGCGTTTGGCTTCAGATACAAATTTGAGCCAGTACTCAACATTGTTTTCGTCGAAAATATTTCCCGCCTATAAGTCGCACCATAAAAATCGTTTCCACTGAAGCGCTGCAAGTTTATTACTTTCGCGGAGCGAAATTTTTAACGTGAAAATAAAACACAAACGTCGCCAGGCGTTCCCCGCTGCTAATTGCGCCTTTATCCCCACAATAAAGTAATATATTCGTGCTTTCAATAAACACTTAATTACCGTGAACGCACCGCATAACAGAGCTATCGTGTCAGCTAACACACACGTCAAAGTCACGACTCGGCGTCGTTCATTAAAAAAGCTCACAACAGTTTGTAAAACATGCTTTTTAACAACGAAAAGGTTGAAATTAAAAGTAATCACCTGCACGGAACGCCGGTAGAGATATGAAAAATAATACGCGTGTCTGCCGGCGTTGGGATATGCGGGTCCGATTAAAGTCAGCATGGCTAAATTCTTAACAAAATTTTATTTTTTTAAGCGGGGATCACGCTTCCTAAACGTGACGTAATCGCCCTTAGAGCCACAATCTTAATCTTGACACAGCGGGGAAGTTACATACTTTTTGTTAAGGAAAAATTACCAAAAAGCGAATGAAAACGTTTAACGTTCGCGGTATGGCTTTAGTGACATCCCTGGACTCCAAGTAGTTTCTTTATACGAGTAGTGTATTACTAGGGGTTATTGGCTATACTGATGGATATCGAAAAAGCAATTTTTTATCTTCCGCTAAATAAAAATTATTAATTGCTTACTGGTTGACATTTATATAGGAAAGCTTCGCTGTACAAGAAACAAGATTTTCTAATACATATTTGTAAAAATATATCCAAATTAAGAATTAAGATCATCGTATATCCCTTAAATAACTCTATTTTATAGGAGGTTATGTGAAATCTTCATTATTTATTACGCACTATATAAATAGTACTGAGTATACAAATGAAATGATAAAAATGACTAAATGGTAAAGAGATCAAAATCATCAACATAATTATGTCAAGTGACGTGATAAAACAAAAGAATAAAATTATAAAAAGAAGAAAGATTTGTCAAGAAAGAAGAAGAACTTGTCAATATATTTTCTACAATTGATATAACTTTAGGCATATTAATATAAAAGTATTAAGTAAAATAACGTAAAAGGTATATTAAAATAGGGAGAACGACCTCTGGATAAGGTAGCCGTCTGCTGTCTGTCGCCGGATTTTAGGGGAGCAATGTCTACAATACAACTTTCCAACATGGCAGAATATCATATTGCTACTTATTCTAGAAGCTTCGTATATTTCATGTTGGCACAACGAGTAGGTTAGTACATTATTGATTTCAAATTTACAACATACATACATACATACATAAATCACGCCTATATCCCCGAAGGGGTAGGCAGAGGTGAACTAGCACCCACGTATCGCCAGTTATTATAGGTCCCATATAATAGGTGGCGAGCCTATTGCCATTTATCGGGTACAAAAGTCGCAGTAGGTACATTGCTAGGTCCTGGTGGTATAAGAGGACTTCAAATTTACAAGACCTTGGAAAATGTCATATTTTTTTTTGTAATAAATTCTACGAAAGCCCCGTAGATAAACAGTCATATTCTTATATCATTAAAACTTTGAATTTACATGTAAATAGATTATTTTGTGTAGATATAATTTAAAGTTCAATATCAATTATCATTGTTCCTTTCTCAGAACTCGAAGTAGGACGGTTGAAATCTCTGTTTTATGATTTATATAATCTATCCCTTGACAAGTTTCAACAAGGTTAGCTATAGATTAGATTTTTAATACTTGTAAACTAAATTATATCATTTGTTCTTAGTTACTGTTTTGTAGTGTTATTGTTTTTGTTTGAATCAATTTTGTTATAAACTGACCATGACTCTAGATTGTAGTAAAGAGAAAATATAGAAAAAAAGTTTTCAATTAAAATCTCAGTAAGAAAGCCAACTTTCAAAATTAATTATTGATTTTACAACCCACGCGTAGTACCTTGAATAGTAGCCTGACCTTTTCATATTAAACTAAACGGAATCAAGCTGCCGAACTTAATATAGTGATAGAAGTTATCTACTTTAAGGAACACTTGTTTGTCATCAAATCATAATAAAGTATTCACCTTTGTCCGTTTACTAGAAAGAGATAGGTACCTACCTATCTTTAAATGAAAAATAGCTGACGATCATGAAGCACATCACTGTGTAGAAAGAAAACATATCTTCTCAAGAATAATAATTATGTAAGACAAATCTGTGTCCATTAAAAATATTTTTGTAAATCAATACGAATAATCTATGCAATTTGTATATCATATGATCTATTGCGCAATAGGTACCTTTTCAAAGAATCAAGCGCCTAAGGGCCGGTTTTTTGATCCATAGTTAACTCAACTAATTGTTAAAAACTGTAACTAATTGCTAAATATTAGGGGTTTAAGTATCAAATTGCCGTTTTGTATGGAGACTTTAGCGAAAATTATTTTTTCCAACTTGATTTTTTGAACCACAAATCTAAATTTAATATAATTTTGTGGGTATATAATGTTTTCTTATATTTGCACGAGCACTACACATTTGAAATAAAACAACTTTAACGGATAAGACTCGCGTATAATTTGGTGTTTGGCATATTAATTTTTTAACCCGACGTTTCGATCACTTTACAGTGGCCGTAGTCACGGGGGGACTAAAGTTGACAGATTGACCTGTTGTTTTAATTGTGGGTTTATTTAAACAACATTAAGGATACCTAGGATACCTAGAGATTTTTTTTTATAACGTTGACGGACTGGTGCCCTTGTCCGATGATCTAAGTGGGACTTAGGACGAGCTGTTTTTGAAGATTTATTGCTAGTGCAAGAAATAAAAATATGATAAAATTTTATACATAAATGTATGTCCTTGAAATGAAGTTTAAAATAAAAAAAGGATAATGGACATAACTATTGTTTTAAATGAATTATACACTACTACTAAATAATGAGGAAACATCGGCAATTTCATACTTGAACCCCTATTATAAGTCTGATACGTAACCATTAGTAACAATTTTAGTTACTAATGGATAAATATCAGTGATATTTAAAGATAAGTAACAATTTTAAAACAATTGGTTAACAGTTAACTATGCATCAAAAAACCGGCCCTAAGTTAAGCCGCCGCCGCATATAACTTTAAAACGCGAAAAAGAATCCGAAAGAATTTTTCGAGTAATACAGAGGTGTAAGTTGAATTAGCGACATCATAAAGTTCCCACAAGCGGTAGCACTGACGATGTGCAACGTTCACTTCACTGGCCACTACGTTTAGGTGGCGAATGAAGCACTTACTGTTAAGTTAACTTACCGTTATTGTTAAGTTTGAGACGATAACTCTAAGCATTCCATGGATTAACGTGCGGGTGCCGGGTCCATAGTGTGGCAAAGAGAGAAACCAGTGGCAGCGCCTGGGACTCGCGACCCAATTGTAGGTTTTACTGCCGCACTCAGAGACGTCAAATAACGTTAATGAGTACTTAACGTCAAAAAATGACAATTCGAAACTAGTCGCTATTCCTGCCGGGTCTATGGTCTAGATTTGAATGAAATTTTTTGACATTAAATACTCATTAAAGATATTTGACGTCTCTGAGTGCGGCAGTAAGAGTTCTTTTGACTACTAGTCAACACTCACCTCAACCAACCTGACCTCTCTCTCTGCCTAGTCATATTTGATAAGATTCCGTGAGAGCCGCCTTAGACACACGCTCCAGTGTAGAACTTACGAAATTCTAGACAAGCCAAGGTCTTTTACAATAATATAAGAACGTGGCAGAGCAGAATATAATAATTGTCACCACCCTCAACCTCTCTCGTGGGTCTCGTACAAGGCGACTCAGAGTACATCCGATCCGATTTCGATATTTTCACGGTCCGTTGTAGCCGTAGAACTATTTCTATGGTAACTTACGCACTACATCCGATCTCTGTCCGAGTTTTCTAGACCAATAATTTTTCATTTATGCCGTGTGGTGACGGCAGAGTAGAATACAATTGTCACCACCCCAAATCTCTCCCGTGGGTGTCGTACAAGACGACTAAGGATAAATCAGCGATGAGGAATGGGCAGCAGCGTTCCTCTTATACCACCTAGCAATAGTACTGCAACTTTTGTGCCCGATAAATGGCAATAGGCTCGCCACCTATTACATGGGACCTAACAATTGGCGAAACGTGGGTGCTAGTTCACCTCTGCCTACCCCTTCGGGGATATAGGCGTGATTAATGTATGTATGTATGTTGTACAGTCCATTATATTATAGGTGCCTGCATTATATTATATTAATAAATAAGAAACTGTGTAAAATACTAAACATAGATATATTGGGAACAGTAAACAATAATTGTCTACATTACGTAATTGCAAATTAAAATAGTTCCGAAACTTGTCAATAGATGGCGCTGAACGTTTTTACATCGCGCTATTAAAGTCTCCCGTGTATAAATGACTACAGTGTATTGATATTTATTAAAAGACTTCTTACAAGCCTGCGCCGGTGTTTTATTGCGAACTAACTCGTCATCCCTGGTTATAGGGAAGGTTATACATTGTTCCTTCGAGCCGGATATTTTAGTACTGGCGCAGGCAGGTTTTTTGATGTTCGAGAGACGTCACGGATAGTGGATCGCTATCGCAAACGTGACGTATTTGGCTGAAGCTTGGCGGAGAAGAACGCTTAAGTCAGTCAGACAGCGGAAAAGCTGTCAGGGCCGCAGCCGCTTACTGGTGGCTGGTGGAGGAGCAGGAGTTGGAGGCCGCAGCCTGGTGGTGTCAGATGGCAATTTGGAGGCAAACATAATTGGAAGTTGGTGTGAGTGAGTGAATTGGTGAAACAGTGAGTACTTTTATTTGTTTACATTCAAAGTTTGGAACATTTTAATTTTAAAATCAACCTTATTTCAAAGACAATTTAAACTTAGAAAATTTATTGTTAAAATTAACACTTAGAATAATTTCAATTTTATAGTTAGGGACTTAGAATAATTTTAAGAAAAACGGAGGTACGGGGAACCTATGCCCGATTTTTGTTTATGTTAAAGGTGTCCCAAACACTTTTCGTGTTTTATATAATAAAGAAATCTTGGTGTAGTTACAATAGTCAATAATTTAATTTGTTTTGATAAGTTTACAATATGGAGTGCTTAATTAACTATCAAAATGAATTATATTCTCGGCTTCTGAAGTCAAAGGTAAATTTTAAAAAGAGTCCTAAGGAGCGTATAACTAAGGACTATTTAGATGGTAGATTAGAATTGCTGGAACAAATATGGTTCGAGTTTTCGGCGGGCCATAAGGAATTAATGCGGACTGTATCGTCCAAAGAATTAATAGGTAATACATACATTAAAGAAAATATATATGATAACGGGGAAGAAATTTATTTTGAATACAAATTAGAATTAAAGAGTTTAATGTCTAAGTTTAATACAAATTTATCTAATCAAACAACTAGTAACACGTCTTCGTCATCAAATGTAAAGTTACCCAAAGTCCAAATACCTAGTTTCTCCGGGAAGTATTCCGAATGGAATACTTTCCGAGATTTGTTTTATTCTTTAATACACAATAATATAAGTTTAGGAAACGTACAAAAATTATTATATTTAAAAGGTTATTTACAAGGCGAAGCGGAACAGCTGTTGTCTAATATTCCAATTACCGACTGTAATTATGATAGGTGTTGGAAGTTATTAGAAGAAAGGTACAATAATAAAAAATATATATGTCAATATTTATTGAAAAAATTGTTAAGCCAGAAAAATATAGTTTCCGAATCATCAAGTTGTTTAAAGGAATTAATCGATACAACTGATGATTGTTTGTCGGCTTTATTTAATATTGGTGTTGATACGACTAATTGGGACGTATTAATTATACATATTTTGAGTTTAAAATTGGACCCCGAAACTAGGAGACAGTGGGAGTTTAGTGCTACAAATAATAGTTGGGAGGAATTGCCTACATATAAAGAATTTCAGGACTTTATAAAAATTAGATACCGAGCTATTGAATTCTTAGATTCTGGATCCAAGTTTAGTAATAAAAATAAATTGCCTGTTACTAAATTTAAATCGTTGCATAGTGCTAATCAGCTTTGTCAGTTTTGTAAAGAAGAACACAAACTTGGTACCTGTAAAAAGTTTATGAACGAATCTGTAGATTCGCGACGTGAATTCGTTTTGTCGCATAATATATGTTTTTGTTGTCTGGGAAGCAATCACTCTGCCAAGTATTGCCAAAGTAATTATAAGTGTCGTTTTTGTAGGAGAAAACATCACGTTCTGTTGCACCCTAGGAGTAAAAGTAATAATAGTATAGAAGCCCGTAAGGGGCAGGTTACAATTAATGATGAGTTAGACTCAAAACCTAGTACCTCTTCAGGTAAGGAAAACCCTGTTTCTGTAATTTCTTGTATTTCGACAAGGAACTTAAAATATAATCAGGTATTACTAGCGACCGCATTAGTAAATACCATGTCGAAATATGGGAAAATGTACACTCTTCGGGCGTTATTAGATCAGGGTTCGCAGACTTCTTTTATTACGGAATCAATGGTTCAACAATTAGGCTTAAAGAAAATTCCAGTTAGAGGTCACGTTTCGGGAATAGGTGGAGAAGGTGGATTAGTATCCAAGGGTATGGTAGAAATAAAACTATCCTCACGTATTGATAAAAATGTTATTATTGATGTCAGGGCATACATTTTAAAGTCCATTACCACACTCTTGCCTACAAATAAAATAAATGCAGTGGAATGGAAGGAATTTAAGGATCTTATTCTTGCTGATCCCGGTTATTATACATCGAATCATATTGATTTGTTGTTAGGTTCTGAAGTATACAGTCAGATTCTTCAAGGTGGTTTAAAAAAGGGTTCTAATGGATCACCACTTGCTCAGTGTACTTCATTAGGATGGGTTCTTTCAGGCGTCGTTGAAACCGGTGACACGCCATCTATAAATATAAATGCAATGCATTGTCAAGTAGCAGACAATAATCTTATTAAAAAATTCTGGGAACTGGAAGATGACTTACCAATGGCGAAGCATAAGTTGTACACTGATCAGGAGAAGCGTTGCGAAGAGTTGTTTGAGAAGTCAACACACAGAGACGATACTGGTCGATATATCGTACGTCTTCCATTCAAGTCCGATGCCGTTGAAGTCACCGATTCCTTGAAGATAGCTGAAAAAAGATTATATTGTTTAGAAAAAAGACTGCAGTGTAACACGGACCTGAAAGAAAAATACATAGATGTTATTAACGAGTACATTGAGATGGATCACAAGGAAGTAATACCGGAATCAGAGTTAAACAATCCTAATGCAATATACTTACCACATCATGCCGTTATTCGAGACGACAAGGATACCACGAAGGTGAGAGTGGTTTTTGATGCCTCCTGTAAAGGTAGAAATAATAAGTCTTTGAACGATAATTTGTTAGTAGGTCCAACATTGCAATCAGATTTGAGGCATATTGTAATGCGCTGGAGAGTAAATCCTATTTGTTTATCCGCTGATATTATTAAAATGTATCGGCAGGTGAAAGTTGATAGTGAAGATATCGATTTTCAAAGAATATTATGGAGAAACAATATAACGGATAAGATTAAGCATTACAAAATGAAGAGAGTCACATTTGGCGTGGCATCTGCTCCTTACCTTGCAGTGAAATCCTTACAACAGGTAGCTGTGGATGAAGGTGATAAATATCCCATGGCAGCTGAAAGAGTAAGAAGTGATTTTTATATCGACGATTTTATGTCAGGTTGTGAAAATATAGAAGAGGGACTAAACCTATACAAAGAAGTTAATGATTTGTTAAAACTGGGTGGTTTTAATTTACAAAAGTGGACTACTAACAATGAAGAGTTAATGAAAGCAATGGAGGAATATGAGAATAATTTCAACAATGATAAAAGTCAAGATAGCTTAAAAATAAAAACAGACGAAATAATGAAGATTGTAGGACTTACCTGGAACCGTAGTGAAGATGCATTCCGCTACAAAGTGGACGTGCCTGCATTAGAAGAACCTGCAACTAAAAGAAAGATTATATCGGATATATCACGCTTTTATGACCCCTTAGGGTGGGCGGGGCCTAGTATTATAATAGCTAAAATTATGATACAAAGGCTGTGGTTATCAGGTGTTGATTGGGACGAAACAGTACCAAAGGAACTTTTGAATGAATGGCTGACTTATCGTCAGCAGCTAATATTATTGTGTAATATTAACATACCACGTTGGAATGGTATAAGAGCTGGAGATTACGTAGAACTGCATGGATTCTGCGATGCGTCGAAAGATGCGTATGCAGCTGTTGTTTACTCGCGAGTAGTGAACTGCAAGGGAGAAATACATGTTTCGTTGATAGCCGCAAAGACAAAGGTTGCGCCGATAAAGCAAATCTCGATTCCGAGACTTGAACTATGCGGTGTTGTGTTATTAACTCGATTAATGTCAGAAATAGCTTCAGTACTTCATATAGAAAAGTTGCATGCGTGGACGGATTCGACCGTCGTTCTTGCATGGTTGAACAGTACACCTAACCGTTGGAAGGTATTTGTGGCCAATCGTGTATCTGAAATTATAACTAATTTGGATACTAACCATTTGTCGCATGTGACGTCAAAGTTCAATCCAGCTGATGTGGCTTCCCGTGGATTATATCCTTCGGAATTGCTAAAGAATGAATTGTGGTTTAAAGGTCCGGAATTCCTGCAAAAAGAAAAGATAGATTATAAAAAACTTAAGGATAATAAAACGGAATTAGAAATTGTTAAGGTTAAAGTTTTATGTGTTACAGTAGATGAGTTTCAATGGGAAAGATTCTCATCACTAAATAAATTAATTAGGGTTATAGCGCATTGCAAACGTTTTATTAAAAATGCTAGGATAAATAAATCGGAAGGAGTTGTTGGCTTTTATCTAGTGCCGAGCTTAAAGCAGCAATGTGTTTTTGTATAAAAAAATGTCAAGCAGAAAATTATTTTGAGGAAATAAACTTATTAAAAACTAATGTTAACTTACCGAAACGAAGCAGCCTTCGGTCATTAAATCCGTTTCTTGACGAGGATAATATTTTAAGAGTCGGTGGTAGATTGGAAATGTCTCAATTTAATAACCAACGTAAGCACCCTATATTGATTCCCAAGAAGGCTCATTTTACCAATCTTCTTATATGGGATGCTCATAAACAAACTTTACACGGTGGCCCTCAGCTTATGATGTGTTTTTTACAATCTAAGTATTGGATTTTAAGTATTAAGCAGCTTGTTAAATCGATATTCCGTAAGTGTGTTACTTGCGTTAAGAACACCGGTAACACACAAACACAGTTGATGGGACAGTTACCTTCTGTTAGATTAGTTCCTAAGCGACCATTTAAATCTAGTGGTGTAGACTACGCAGGCCCCATCCAACTGAGAACATCAAAGGGTCGTGGTCACAAATCATACAAGGGCTACATATGTATATTTATATGTATGGTAACTCGTGCCATACATTTAGAGGTAGTATCCGATCTTACATCGGAAGGATTTCTCCAAGCATTTAAACGCTTTGTTGCTAGGAGAGGGTATTGCTCTCATCTATGGAGCGATAATGCTACTAATTTTGTTGGTGCTGCAAAGGATTTGAATAGTATGTTTAATTTAGAAAGGAATTCAATGTTGAAAGAAATAGGTGAGGCTTTGGCAACAAACGGATGTACTTGGCATTTTATTCCTTCTCGATCCCCTAATTTCGGCGGGCTTTGGGAAGCGGGAGTCAAGTCTGTCAAATATCACCTCAAAAGGGTTATCGGTCAATCAACTTTGACATTTGAGGAGATGACAACGGTATTGACTCAAATAGAGGCGTGTCTAAATTCTAGACCTCTATCCACGCTAACATGTAATGAAAATGACGATGGCTGGAGTATTTTAACACCTGGACATTTTCTTGTTGGTGAAGCGTTGGTTACACCACCTGATAATAATTACGAAGATTCCAACATAAGTTCCTTACGTAGGTGGCAGTATACTCAAAAGATGCTACAGGATTTTTGGCGCCAATGGTCTCATCAGTATTTGACAAAGTTCTATCAGCGGTATAGATGGTCGTCACAGCATCCTCAGGTAAAGGTTGGAGATATTGTTACTGTAAGGGAGGAACACTTACCTGCTGGTCGTTGGCTTTATGGCAGGGTGGTTGCTACTCATCCTGGAAAGGATAACGTCGTTAGAGTAGTTAGTTTAAAGGTAAAAAATAATATTATTAAGCGACCGGTGTCTAAGTTGTGTCTCCTACCTGTCACAGACTAAATTTTAAGTGGTTTTGTTTTTAAGTTGTGTAACATGTTTTGATTGTTATACTAGTTATTAATTGCAATACCTGTGTCATTTACTGTTAATTATAAAATGTACTTACCGTTCTCATGGTGGGCGAAGTAGTATTAAACACTTATTTCGATGTATTAAAGTTTTTAGAAGGACGAAGCTTAACTTGTCCTTGGTGGGCGATATGTACAGTCCATTATATTATAGGTGCCTGCATTATATTATATTAATAAATAAGAAACTGTGTAAAATACTAAACATAGATATATTGGGAACAGTAAACAATAATTGTCTACATTACGTAATTGCAAATTAAAATAGTTCCGAAACTTGTCAATAGATGGCGCTGAACGTTTTTACATCGCGCTATTAAAGTCTCCCGTGTATAAATGACTACAGTGTATTGATATTTATTAAAAGACTTCTTACAAGCCTGCGCCGGTGTTTTATTGCGAACTAACTCGTCATCCCTGGTTATAGGGAAGGTTATACATATGTAATTTTTCACGGATTCGGATCGGGTTTGGATCGAACGTAGTGTATAAGCGCTCTAAGGCTTTAAGAATGACCACAGTGACAAGCTGCGCACGACAGCTGTCATATTCATGCATATCTTTATCTATCCCTTTCACACACATCCATCTTTAACATTTGCTGCTTGCTGTTACAGGACACTCATCCAATGGCGCACGGACTATACTATCTACACAGTACTGCAGTACATAAGACGTTTTTACACAAAAATAATTGCGTCATGCTTACATATCGATCTCGGTTACCGAGTTACACGTACTTTCGCTTTGAAAACACTTCGCATTGTGAGTTTGATTAATTGTCTGCTTCGTACAGAGACAGCCGTTGTACTAGCGACGGAAGCACGCTGTGTCACACCCAGATACTGTGAAAGATTAGCTTCGATTCCAACCCGGGTTCGTGTTTACACTTAATTAATGTCAGGTCAGAATGATGCGAGAAAGTACCGGCTCTTAATTAGGAAAAATCTTCAGCGAGGATTTTTTGCAGTGTGACCTAAAAATCTATTGCGACACGATGAGTGGGCCGTGGAGTGGAGTTGGATCGTACTTTTGAGCTATCCAAGATTACAATATTTTATAGTACATGAGCACCTCAGAAGAATGTTAAAATATAAACCTATTATACTATGACAAAATTAACTTTTATAAACTTCCTTTCCAAAACACACGAAGAGCGCACAATGCTTGACTAATGCCAGAGAAACATTGTGTCAATTTTAAAAACTTTCGAAAGAAAATAATTGAGCTGCCCTCCGCGGGTGGTTGCGAAATTCTACTTATATTTTTGCATCTTCAAGTCAAGCACGTATCTTCTAAACTTGTAACAAACTTAATATATTCCCTCAGTACTTTTACCGTTATAATATATCTTGAAAGTTTTTATCCCTTCATCGTATATTAGATTTCAGTATTTTTCTTTTTAAATTTGAAATGTTTCAAGATGTTTCCTAACTGTAATAAGAAAAGTATTTTAATTTTTTTTAATGCCAGTACTCGTATCGTCATCACATCACGTAGGTATCTTTATACCACTTCAACAGCCTGATAGTGAAAATTTCCCGTAGTTTATAATATTTGGTTTTTAAAGTTGTCGGATTTACTAGAGTAGCCACTTTAGGCAGCTTTGGGCTGACTTCCCTTGTTGATTTTCCCGACGTTTCGATCACTTTACAAAGGCAGTGATCACGGGGAATCTTACGCGAGCAATTTCAAATTTATAGTAAATTGGCATATTAATATAAGAGTATAATTAGTATCACGTTTCTATATAAGAGCAAATTGTGTACTAATTTCTACTACAGTTCCTGTATAAGTAAAACGGAGTTCAATATTCTTACCCTGCAAAAACTATAAAGTCTACTTAGAGTTCCATAAAAAAATACAATGGAAAATGTGACTATACGATTTGACATTTAATATTTTTATGTGGACGAAGGAAACTCTTAGCCAATTCTATTCTAATAAGGGTTTTTGACAGATTGTGCGGTACCTAAATAGCGGCAGTGTTTGCCCCAAATTTCTCTTCATTTTGACTATTTCAACATATCACTAATATTTATGTTTTAAATATTTCAACTTAACGCCGATAGTTCTATAATTTCCATTCAGTATCAGTTTTCGAACCAATCCTTATTTCCCTCAGACTCATCTAACAGATTAGTATTAAATAGTTCAGCTAAAATCGCCCCTGAAACTTACGACACCGATAGCGGATTTTCGGAGAACGTCTAATGCACCAGTTTGCATTTAGTTAGAAACATAGCAATGTCAGCAACATTCGAAAATTTCCAACAAAGCTATGATTTGTAAATTTAGCTTTGAGCTTAAAGGGATCGTATGTTTATTAAATGTTATTAATATTGGAATTGATATTAGCATGAATATCTTTTCTACAATAACAAACCCTTAATTGGATTTGAGATGTGTTCAACCAATAATAATTGTTTTTTTAATGTTTCCTTTCAGGGCTTTTAAGAATACTACAGGGGCAGCCAGGACCAATGGCTTTACGTGCCGTCAGAAGCACGGAAGAACTCGAGATAATTATATTCTTGGTCACCCATCCAATGAACGCCCTTAGGGAACAAGCCAAGCTTCTCAAACATTTAATTTCTCACTTCATACAATTTATGAAATAACTCCCTTAACATGTTTATAAATATTTAGTGAATTTATATAGACAAAGAATGGTCTATTCCGTATCTAAATGGCCGATGTTCCGTCCAGTTAAGTGCGTAAGGGGATGCGCAGTCAGCACTAATTGGAACACCAATTGCTACTAGTGACGTCAAATCTATCGAGTACACTTTCACTCGATAAAACATACATAATACCATCTAAGATTAAAAAATCTACTACAGTATATTGTATAAAAAAAAAAAGAAAACAATATTCTAATAGAAATTTCGAAGAATAGGTAGGTGATTAAAAGTTTAATAAAAGTAAACAGGTATATGATAAGGGCCGAAGATGGATAATCGAGCTTCACCAGGAAACTTCAACCACAGAGCGGCTGGGTATCTTATCACAAAAATTATCGGAGCACAATAATGCTGTTATCATTATTATTATGACGACAGATTTTGATAAGATGATGATATAAGATCAAGCAGACCGAGTACAAATTCGTACTCCCCTGGGGATCGAACCTATATACTACGCTGACGCCCAGAATTGTTTCTAAATGGCCGGTGTTTCATCCAGTTAAGTGCGTACGGGTTGTGCAGTCAGCTCTAATTGGATCACAATCGGTACCGGTGACGTAAAGCCTGCCGAGATACACCGCCATTGATGTCTCCTTTGGGCTCTTGAGATGCCACGCTCTGATAAATTTAACCGGTCCTTAGGACATTCAATTGTGTCCCTGATTTGTTTAAGGCGTTTTCCTGGACTTTGGCTTGATTATTGATGCTCTACTTTTTGGGGTAAGCGAATCTGGTGGATTTCTTTCGCCGATGCCGATAGTCTCCGAGAAATTACTTCGGGCAGCTCGTCTAGCGAAGTTCCGAGCTATATCTGTGTCTTACGTATTTCTATTACTCTCTAAGAGGGTGCCTCATCTGTAACTGTAACTCAAATAATAAACTTAATTTAGTGAGATTTTAGTGTTTTGATGTTTCGTTGTTTGTTAACCGACGAAAAAACGGAGGAGGTTACTCAATTCGAACCCGTATGTTTTTCTATAGTATTTTATTGTATTTCTTTCTATATGCTGTTCTTCTTTCAATTTTTTTCACTTCCTGAATGATCTCACTTAACTACCTACATGATATCACTTCGTTCTGAATAGATGCTGGAATGTATTTTCTTTGTGATGTATAAGCCTACCAGTTTGTATACGAAGTTTATAGATCTCGTAACGCAGGGAATTAGACATTAACCCCGCAAAGTTTTCGTGGCACAATCGGCCAATTCCATAGAACAAAACAGATAAAACTCTCATCAAATACAATCAGCGGTTGTCTGGACAGAGCTTAAAGCACTAGGCCTCTGTAACCCCGCTATTTCCTCTCGGCGAATTTCATTACCACTAGCTTGTCGAATAATCCCGACCGGGCAAGTGCCTTAATCTGCCCACAGTCGGTTCAATTCCAACTCTTAAACGCACCACTCGCTTCATTTTTACTTATAATCCATTTTTAATTGCCTTCCCACTGCGCCATTATTAAATTCTCAAACAGAAATTAATTACAGAGACAAGTTCTGAAGGCCGCCAATGTGACAATAGATCTTATCGGTGTTAATTTATTAAAGAAAGCCGAGTTCGGTACACTTTTGTTTCTGATTGATGTAATTCTTGGATTAAGACTTTCATAAATAAGCCCAGCAACAACACAGTGCGCCTGGCAGTGATTACATAAATCGGGAATAGGACAAATTGCATTTATCGCAACAGTAGTTTCAAAACCAATTAATTGGCAATTGAGGACAGAGTATAATCCTCGCATAATCTGAAAAATAATTGGTGTACTCCCCTGATAATATCGCAATACATTAGCTACAGTTTTATCATACAAACGGTAAATACGGATGGATAGGTTCGGTCGCAGGGGAGCGATATGATTCGTCGCGGCGCTACTGCCTGCGAGCCCGCGCCTTAATCGAAGACTGCAGTTACGATTAGTCTATGATTAATGCTCGCACGACGCCATCTGCCGAATTAATTGCTTCATTTCCTCTCGACGGCACCAAATGGAATTTTGTATTTCGCACTGTAAAACGGTCCCCGTTTTTGTTCGGCACTGTATCTACACTTGTTCAGGTGCTATGGAGTAGTGATTTATCGATGCTGTGCACTTGTGTTTTTACATCCGCCATTTTCCCTTTCGCTTCCAGCTACAAATTAAGCATCGGTGATCCTGATTTTGGGGCCATTACTGTATTTATAGAGGACGAAAAAACAAACAACAGCATACGGGCACGGAATTTAGCGCCTTAAGAACGAGTTAAGCTCCTTTGTAAGCATCGAAACTTTCACAAAAGAGGGCCCGCATGATTTGTGAATGCGTGTAATTTTTCAAACGTCATATTTTTTGTAACAGTTTTTCCGACCTTCCCATAACTTTGCTATTGTGTCGAAACGACTTTTCGGTGTGTTTTTGCCTTTTTCTTAGTGCTTTGTTAAGGAAAGTTCGATAGTGTTGGACGCGAGCACCGGTGGGTTCCGTTTTCGCTTAATAAAATTCAATGTTCCATAAGGATTATTGGACTTAGTTCGTTGGAGTTTGTTCTTACATCAGTGTTGGCCGATCTCAAAAGCTTAGAACATTCGCTTTACTGTCAGACTTTTGTTCGTTTTGGGATCTAATCTTATTTTAGGTGTTGCGTGAAACTGTTTTACATTTACCCGGATAGAGATCTTTTTGATACAACTATCGATGTACCTTAATCGCTTACAGCCATAATCTTATAATTTAATAGTTAAACTTTTCGATCGTGACAAATTCTTCAGAAATCTCCTACTCATCTATTCTTGAAAAGAACTGACATGTTAGATTGATAGATTGACATTTAATATCTGCAAGAGGTTAAAGAAATTATTAATACAAAATGGGATTCACGTATTCTCGGTACCAGCTTCTCAGACAAATGTAGTAGTTTCTCCAGAAACTCGTCAATCCAAGACAAAGGCTTACCACGTTTGACATCATTAATATCCAAGGATTGTGGGTAGCGAGGTATCCTAGCTCTGGCAACGATGCACTCATATTTCCGGATTCATTCTCTTGCTGCATTAACACAAAGCACATCCAAATGTCATCGTAACACTCGCTACTCCGTGAAGATTGTATTAGACAAAGAGGAGGAATGAGTTTGCAGACAACTCAGTGCAACCGCCTGTGATGTGTATGGCTATAGTTGTCTTTACATGTTCGAGTTTATGTAAGCCTGGCACTCAAAATAGGAAAATAGGACATCTATAGGCCAAAGATAATATCTGTAGGATAAAGGCAATTGATTGCATATCGGTAAATTATTCGATTTTAATTTTAACATTATTTAAATGTTAGAAAAATTAGTACAAAGGTTTTGGGGTTAGAAAAAGAATTTTGAAAAATTATGATCTTGAGGCGGGAATGATCTTGATCTTCCCGCTTCAAGGTCATAATTTTTCGAAATTCTTTTTCTAACCCCAAAATCTTTGTGTCGGTAAATGTCAAACACAAAACGTAAAATAGTAAAGAGTTACTTAAGCACATTTAAAGTTATGCAAGAACATAACTTTTTTTTATAAAATATATCACACAAGCCGTGTGGTGACGGCAGAGTAGAATAAAATTGTCACCACCCCAAGTCTCTCCCGTGGGTGTCGTACAAGGCGACTAAGGATAAATCAGCGATGAGGAATGGGTAGCAGCGTTCCTCTTATACCACCTAGCAATAGTACTGCTACTTTTGTGCCCGATAAATGGCTATAGGCTCGCCACCTATTACATGGGACCTAACATAATTGGCGAAGCGTGGGTGCTAGTTCACCTCTGCCTACCCCTGAGGGGATATAGGCGTGATTTATGTATGTATATCACACAAAATACTAGAAAAAACCAATTCATTTACGTAATTCATAGTTTTGTGTAAACCGAACATTCATAACAGGTGACAGGTATTAATATTTGTACCATAAGTAGCAAATTGCTGGAAGATATTGAAAATTTAACGGCAGCGAACAAAATAATTTATCGTTAAACTCTTAATAGGTATTTGATTCAACTCAAAAAATGATTGATGATTCCATCCCAATGAAGTAAACTTTATTTTAGAAAAAGTAGGTTCTGTAAATTCTTCGAACAAATAACGTTTTATCTTCAAACTTAGCCCGGGGTTAAGTATTAAAAAAGGATCTACAAAAGTATACTCGGCCGTGTGGTGACGGCAGAGGTAATTGTCACCACTCCTATCAATTGTGGTGTAATACAAGGCGACTAAGAGTTTTTAATATAGCCACCAGAAATCGGGAACGCCATTACGCCATCTAGCAAATTACTGCGATTAAAGTTCCCAGTGAATGGCAATAGGCCCACCCTCATAAAATGGGACCAGAAATATCCTGACAAAACGCGGGTTTTTTTGAGCCCACACCTTAGGGGGTGTGATTTATGTATGTATGTTTCTACAAAAGATGATAAACTACATACGTGAACAAAAAAAACCGAATTAGTAAACAGGAATATTTTGTAACTATGAATCCTTAAGTTAGCCTTGAAACTATATACGTAACATAGTAGCTAGAGTGCGGGCCAGATAAGTCCGCGCGTGGTCAAAATTGGAACTAAAAATTCGTCTGCTATTTTGTTTGTCTACAAGTGTCAATGTTAGCGAGCAGCGCCACCCCTCGCGCGCAGACTTATTTAGCCCGTACTCTAGTATGCTTGATCTGACATTACGTAAACTAAGCCATATTTATTCGCTAAGGCCTGCCATTCGATAGATGGAAATATCTTCAATTCCTCCGTGCTACGAAAGGCACATTAGGCCGTTAGTCCCTGCTAAATCTACAGGTGTAAAGTGAATGTAATATTTATTAATTAATTATTTATTGTTCCATGCACAAGAAAGGCCTCTGCCATACCAGTTGAGATAGGTGATTATGACATACCTATTTAAGTTACATTACCTGCCGCACTCAGAGACGACAAATAACGTTAATGAGTACTTAACGTCAAAGAATGATAATTTAAAACTAGTCGCTATTCTTGCCGGGTCTATAGTCTAGATTTGTATGAAATTTTTTGACATTAAATACTCATTAAAGTTATTTGACGTCTCTGAGTGCGGCAGTAAAAGTCATTAGGTGTAGCTAGGGTTGTATTGACACTTACGTCGTAACTTTAATGTCAAGCCTGAAAGTGATCGAAGTATTCCAACATGTTAGACACAAATAATGCAACTCATTCCGAGATATTAGTCACAAGTGTCAGTCAGCTCGTTCAACACTCAAGAAAGTGGTGACAAACATTATTCACATACAACGTTCTTTTATATTTACACGAGCAGAATACATTAAACATAAAACATATTTGTAATAATAATAATATTAGTAAAAATTGTTGATTTCTTTGAAAAAAATTACATACGTACATAAATTACGCCTATATCCCCAAAGGGATAGGCAGAGGTGAATTAGCACCCACGTTTCGCCAAGGAGGAAGCGGGTTCTATTCCCGTATCAGGGAAAAAAATCGGGAAAAATCTGACCCCCTTTTCTTTGTAATAAAATTAAGTATTCTACTTACTATGACGACTGTGCCATTTACATGGCTATTATTTAGCTGTTATAAGCATTGGGGTGTCATTTACAACCTTACTCGTAACTAAGATCTAAGTATGAAAGCCACAGAAAGTCATTATTCTACACTTTATGATGGTCACATTGAAAATCAAAAACTAACAAATAAAAAAGCAAGTTTTCAGACTACAAAAAAAAATCTGGGTTGATTTTCATTACTAAATTTACGCATTTTCCCGCGCCGAGGATCAGTCAGGCGAGTGTATAATCAAATAAATGTCGCCGAAAGCCTTGCCCTTGTACTCCGTATAAGACAAGCGGGAATGAGACCGTTAAGTCTGTGGTGCGCTACAATGCCGAAGACATAATTTTCCACCTGCCTCCGTAGCACGGGGCGTGGACACATCTCCTCCGGGGAAAGAAAATCTTTTCCTCTCGCTCTAATTCCCATAAAATCCCGAGACAGAACACTGTCAAGTGGTGGAGAGAGACTTGTCCACTTCCCCGTGCTAGGCCCGCTGCCCCCGAAGCTCGAAGTGGTTGCTCATGCGTCACAGTTTTTTCTTCACGCAAAATTTATCTTGTTTTACTCTTGTTTCATATTTAGTTGATACACTTTATCTCAGTTAAGCTTTTCACAAAATATGTGATACCCTATATGTTTTAACGTCATTAGGATGGTGGGGTACTACGCTGATAGTATAATAATATAATTTCAAACTCTTCGGTTTAAGAAATTTATAAGTGTGTGTTCTTGGTTTTACACTGGTTCTCAATCGCAACTTTTAAAATAAACAGTTGAAAAGTAAAAAAAAAGAACTAAAGCTGTATCTGCTTGATAAATCTTTTGGATGATAGCTTTGATTAGATCCGTAACTTTGTTTTATATTGTTAACGGGCAAATATTTGCCAAATATAGGTACCAATATGAACAAAGTTCTTATAAATAAAATATTTGTGATACTCACATCCATCATCATACCCAAAGTAGGTGACGTAGGCACTTGTGTTAAGAATAGATGACGTACAAATTTTATACATAATAGTTGTATATTATGTAATACTTCTATTTTTTCCTGCTATGTGTTCCTATATAATAATAATTTAGATTTCCCCCCTTCTACCTAATATACCTAATGGTGACAATAAAATAAAAACAACCAGTTGGACAGTAGTAAATTTATAATTTCAATTTAATACCAATTTAACACAATTTATAATTTAAAATTTACATTCAGTAGTAATTAAAAAGAACCAAGACCAAGGAGTTCGGGTGGAGTCGTTCTGGTCGATAACGAGTGGGACGAGTATATGAATCTAAATGATATGAATCTACCTATATCTATAGAAGTCTATCTTTATCTCCGAGCCTTCAGCCGCCTGGTGGTTAGTAAGGTACCTGACTGTAGAGAAGTGTAGTAGGGAGTAGCAATTCCTCACAGGATTACCCGCTAGGTCCAGTCCACAATCAAGACAGCTTTAACTGGAGTCTCTTTACTCGTACCAAAGGACCCTGAAGTTGTGCAATATAAAACGTCTCAATATATGCGAAACACACCCTAATCAAAAGCCTAAAATTGACATGAACACCAACTAATATACACAGGTTTCGCTGAATTACCACCGACGAACGCTATCGCACACGTTCGAGCCGGCAGCAAGTACCTATGAGGTTAAAAAGAAACGATATTAATAATCAATTTAGATCAAATAATATCGAAAATCGCCAAAAACTCTACTTTGAAATTTTGTCCATACAACTTAAGGTATCCAGAGAATTGTCCGAGCAACGGTTTTTCAACCGACTTTGCCGATCCAAATATATGCAAAATGATGACGAAACACAACAATTACGGCATTAAATTATGTACTTAATTTACTTTCGAATTTAGAACAGAGAAAAAATGACAAGACGAGACTTTCCTATTATGACATTTCATTATGTTTACCTTTCGGGTCAGTGACACAGTATGTATTCCTTTTAATAACAGCTGTTATTCGGAGAATCACTTTCTTGCTCCGATATAATATTTATAAAATTCTTCTGAAATTTGGAAAATTCCACCAAGGTAAGAAGACCATCAAAATTTTACAGCGTCTCGCTAGGAATTTTAAAACGGAATGAAATCCACTTCCGAATTTCAAAATAAGCGCTCGTCATTGGCCGTATAGTTTGACAATCGAATCTTGAAATTTTGTAAGGCTACTAGGCCGGACTAGGGCAACGATTCTGTATCATACAGCCAAGATAACATTGACAAATTGACAATTTCTTCGATCTCTAAAAAATCTATTCTAAGGGAATTTTAGGCAACAAATGTGACCACTGAAGACCTAACGAAACCTAAACGCCGAATAAATACTAAATAAAATCCTAACCTGCCAAAATACAACATTATTGTCTGGAAACCAAGGAAAAAGTAAAGTAATATTTTTTATAACACTTGGGGGTTATATAACCACCCAAACCAAGCAACTCTTATCTGAACTTTTTCCTTTTTTTTTTTTTTTTTTATAAGTCCCCAATTATGCCAATTTCTCTTTGCAAACCCAAAATTATTATGACAACTAATGTCATTGTCACTGTCAGTCAGTTTGTCAATTTTGACTTTGACGACTTTGACAAGTGACAAAATGACAACGTTACAATATCCCCTTTCCCTCGAAAGAATTCACGTAAGTGAATTCGTGCTTGACGCCCACGTCAAACCCGAATCCCGTTACCTTCCTACCTATACGACTGAAACGGATACTGAAAACCCCCTAAAATAATTCTTTTGCCAAAAAAAATTTAAAACGATTTAAATTTCCGAGAACTATAGTTCGCAAAACCCAGCCTGATCGATATGACAGCAGGCAACAAATATCTAAATGCTATAAGTGCGAAAAGGATAGACAGAAATGTGTACGAGTATGACAGCTGTCATACCAACCACCCCACATTTCACAAACCATAATCCCGACTATAGTCCTAACTTTATTAAAATGAAACGTGCAAAAACACTAAAATATATCTATTTAAGTTAATCAGTATGTAAAATGTTAAAATGTAAAAGAAAATTTCATTCCACGGTAAAAACCGAATAATAATATTGGAATAATTAAAATATTATTTCGCGATACAGGCATGCTTGAGAGGCACAAATGTTCGCGAGATAATACAAAACAATGCCACCAGATGGCGACACAACTCACAAAACCACAAAGCTAGAAAGCCTAGTGTTGCAAGTTGTAAAATTAACTCCACGCCCATTTAGCCGGTGCCCGCCCTGTGTCTCGGTTTAAAACTCTCTTGTGTATTCCCCAAATTATAAATGTTAGAAAAAGAATTACATTACAAAATTTGGAAAAAAGTTACGTTAAGTGGGAAAAGATGGGAAACAAGAGAATCTTAACCGAGGCACAGAGGTGGTGGACACCCGCCGCACCAACTGTTGTTACGAGTGCTATTACCCACGTTAGTCGACTCTTACGACATGCCGGGTGGAATTATGGCAGTGTAGGAATTCTTACGCCCGCCCAACACACGGGGGAACCATGAAGAACCATTGGCAGTTTTAATGAACTTACAATTCATTAAAACTGCCAATGGTTCTTCATCTCCTGTCACTGGCTACATGTTTTTGCCGGTAACAGTTGATGGGAAAACTTGTGTAGTTAAATTTTATATAGTACCAGGGGTCACTACTGGTCTGCTTTTTGGTCTAAATTTTTGGAAGGAGTTTAATATAGCACCAGAGGTTTTAAAATTATTGAAGGGGGGTGAATTTTTTAATGTAAATGAGCAAGTAAACACTGTTATAGCTACTGATATGGCATTACATGATTTTGATTCATTATCTGAGGAGGAGCATAGGCAGGCTAGGGAGGTCATCTCTCAATTTGAAGATATTTCAGCTGAAAAAATAGGTTTAGGCAGGACACATTTGGTTAGTCACATAATAGACACCGGTGATCATGCCCCCATAAAACAGCGCTATTATGTGGTTTCTCCTGCCAAGCTGGCACTGATGAATGAGCATTTGGATCAGATGCTTAAGGATGATGTGGTGGAGCCTAGCAGCAGTGCTTGGAATAATCCTGTCACATTAGCCATGAAAGCTGATGGTTCTTCTCGCTTCTGCTTGGATAGTCGAAAGCTTAATTCAATTTCAAAGCATGATGCTTATCCTATGCCTTATATAAGCCATATTCTTGACCAGCTTAGGGATGCGAAGTACCTCTCTTCCATTGATTTAAAATCTTCATTTTTTCAAGTGCCTTTGCATGTAGACTCTAGGGAAAAGACAGCTTTCACCATTCCCGGAAGAGGTCTCTATCATTTTAAAGTTATGAGCTTTGGTCTTACTTCAGCTCCGGCTACACAACAGCGTTTGATGGATCGCTTGTTTGGCCCAGAGTTTACTGGTCCTGGAAATAATATTAATATTAATTTAACTAATAATAGTAATAATTTAATTAGTAATAATAGTAAATTGTTCGTCTACCTCGATGATTTAATTTTGCTAACAAGCAATTTCCAGGAGCATTTGGAGTTGCTCCAGTTGGTGAAGGACAGGTTGAGTCATGCTGGCCTCACCATTAACATGGGAAAGTGTCAGTTCTTCAGAAAACAGCTTAAATATTTGGGTCATGTAGTTGATGAATACGGTTTGCGCACTGATCCTGAAAAGGTGAAGGCTATAGTAGATTTTCCCACCCCCACAAGTAGAAAAGAGGTGAAGAGCTTCTTGGGAACAGCATCATATTACCGTCGTTTCATTGTAAATTTTAGTAACAGGGCAGGGCCGTTGAATGCTCTTACATCAACTCGCAAAGGCGCTCCACCGTTCAAATGGTCAGTCGAGGCGGACAGGGCGTTCAACGACCTAAAATTGGCATTAACCACTGCACCAGTATTAGCATGCCCCGATTTTTCCAATGAATTTGCAGTGCATTGCGATGCATCCGATTACGGGCTGGGAGGGGCCTTGACACAAACCATAGACCATGTCGAACATCCCATTGCTTTCTGTAGTCGATCTCTTTCGGCAGCGGAACGCAACTATTCAGCAACTGAACGGGAGGCATTAGCAGTGGTGCATGTCGTTGAACATTTCCGAGCGTATTTAGACAATGGCCGTCCTTTTAAAATTATTACAGATCATGCTAGTCTGAAATGGTTTCTAAATCTTAAGCGATAGCGTTCGTCGGTGGTAATTCAGCGAAACCTGTGTATATTAGTTGGTGTTCATGTCAATTTTAGGCTTTTGATTAGGGTGTGTTTCGCATATATTGAGACGTTTTATATTGCACAACTTCAGGGTCCTTTGGTACGAGTAAAGAGACTCCAGTTAAAGCTGTCTTGATTGTGGACTGGACCTAGCGGGTAATCCTGTGAGGAATTGCTACTCCCTACTACACTTCTCTACAGTCAGGTACCTTACTAACCACCAGGCGGCTGAAGGCTCGGAGATAAAGATAGACTTCTATAGATATAGGTAGATTCATATCATTTAGATTCATATACTCGTCCCACTCGTTATCGACCAGAACGACTCCACCCGAACTCCTTGGTCTTGGTTCTTTTTAATTACTGCTGTATGTAAATTTTAAATTATAAATTGTGTTAAATTGGTATTAAATTGAAATTATAAATTTACTACTGTCCAACTGGTTGTTTTTATTTTATTGTCACCATTAGGTATATTAGGTAGAAGGGGGGAAATCTAAATTATTATTATATAGGAACACATAGCAGGAAAAAATAGAAGTATTACAATTATGAATATTGAAAATGTATGTCACATAGACATTTACCTACCAAGATTCGAACCTGGGACCTCGTGCCGATAGCTAGCGACCTAAACATTCTACTAAATCTAGTTTACCTCTCTCAGTACACCACTACCTTTAGTCCAATTACAAAAGAAGAAAACAAAACAGCGTTAGCGCTATTCATTCGTCCATCCAAACAAGCATTGCGATTACGTTAGTCAATAACGATAATTAACACCAACACAGCGAAATCAAATCGATTATACACCTAATTCGTTATTGAGTTACAAAGCAAAGTGATTAGGTAAATAAATAAAGGCGTTGCCGATTACGATTACCGAGTCGAAACGGCTGCTCGATTAACATAATCTCGTTCCGTAATAAGCGAAGTTAATTACGTAAAAACATCAAGCGGCGTGCGCGTTGGAAATCGTACTATTCGAACGGGAGCAATTCGATTTGGGAGGTGTACACTTTTTCGGGGCCGTTTTTCGAACTATGTACATTCATTTACACATAATAATTGTGCTCGGTCGCGGGTGCCGGCTCATTAGCATATAAACGAGAGACAAAAAGCAAGCGTCCGCCATTAATCAGGAGAATGGAGCAACAACACTGGCTAATACGTTTATCAAGTTTAATTCAATAATCCGCCGCTCGCCAGCCCCCGCTTGGACTTTTCGCAACGTGAAAAATAAGCGGGAACTGAACGCGCGACCTCACACCCTAATCCCAATTAATTGCGCTACTACCGAGCAAGAGGTAACTTCAACTGCTCCAGTGAAATATTCACTGTTCTCTTGTGGTACACTAGAATTTGGGGACGGTTTGTTTGCGCGAGGTTGAATTGAAATTACGTTTTTAGTCAACAATTCGACTAAAAATGGCTGAGCAGAGAGAGAAGTCGGGGTGGCGATGGTGAGTGTTGCCATGTTATGAAGCCACTGACTTCCAAAGTCAAAGTCAGACTTTGACTTTGGAAGTCTCTCTCTACTATACTACAACCCTCTCTACTATACTATGGACCAGGCACCCGCACGGTGAATCCATGGAATGCTAAGAGCTTTTGTCTTATTTACGTCTCACAGAGATGTTATCATCATCTGATCATCGTCTTCCTAGCCTGTTCCCAGTTTATCTCGGGTCGGCGCAGTATGTTTTCTCTTCTATTCATATCGGTCAGACACCATCAAGCCATCTAATGATAATAATTCATCTCGAGACAGTTGCTAGTAATTAATGAATATATAGAAAAGAGATGGAATCGAACATGTCAAGAGAAAATTTACTTTTTGTCGTTCAAGATCGCTTTTTAAGATATTGACGGTGTATTTAAATAATATGGTCATTTTTAGATACTGACGTTGTATAATTATAAATAATATAGTCATTCGGTTAATATGGTCACTTGTATCTCAGAAAGTACTTGACTAAATGCAACAGATTTAACTTTTTTTAATATCGAAAATTCGATCGTCAAATGAGTTTTAGAAACTTGTTTTATATCCGCAACATCATAATTAAGCAAAATTATTGTACCGCAATATTACCGCATTATTAGAATCAAAAAGAGTACCAATTTATTTAGAAAATGTAGTTTTGCGTATCAAATCTGTGTTCATCTAAATGTACAGGGAATTTGTTTTATAGCCCAACCACGCGTTGGATAATAATACCATGTTCCGAGGTAAATGGCGCCGAAAAACGAATGCTGTGCGGCCAATTGAAACCGTTGGATGTTATATAATTTTTATTTCTTTTTAATTGAATTTCCGCTATGTGAACACCAGGCTATTGCACTCTTTGATATTTTGACTGGATATTTTATTGCTGGCTCAGTAGATACCTATGTATATGTTGCTGCACATAACCTATATGTATTTTTGCTAGAGTCTTATTGAAGCGACAATTAAAGAGTTAAGCTTTATTGCAAAAGTTTTATGAATCTCTCTTTTATTTTATATGTTTTATTTCGAAATCCATTAGTGGGCACTACTAGTGTTATGATTTCAAATAAATAAATAATTCTTACATTCAAATCAGACCTAAAGCGCTTATATTGTTGAACATAATGGACAAAATAAAAATATAATAATGGATGGAAAAATGTAAAAATGAAGTTTTTCCTTTCTCTTCATGAAATTTTACTCTGTGGCCTTTAAAGTTAAGCCCGATTAAAGTTCCTCAGTAAATAGGTAACTTAATTTAACTCGTGTATAAAATTACTGGCCTCAAGAAATACCTCTCAAATTATATATGCTTGTTACACTATGCGAACATACTTGAATAGGCAAAAAACTTCCACACAAGGTAAATTCAAATTTTTCCAGCAAAGATTTAAAAGCAACTTTAACTTCTTCAAATATCCCTGAAGAGCGTAAAACTATCCGTATCCAACAGGTAAGTGATAAATCTAGCAACAAAAACTGAGCTAAATTATTGCAACGCATAAATAAGACACGACACCGTAGCTTGTTCTACGAGATCTTGCACATTTGTAGCAAAGTGTCTCCATTGGAAACTATACCGTGTCAGCAGAGCATAAGGTCTGTTACACTTAAACTGCCGGGTTCAGGTATCCACGTACTAAGCGCTCGACTTTGTCCGGTTGATAAAAATAAATTGAATGAAGTTCTTTTTTGGCTGACCACTTGCTTTTTGCTTGAATGACGTAATCATTTATACATTCCGCTGCTCTTCTATGGGGATATTTGACCCGTCGATGATTAAAAGAGCGGAAGATGGCATAATTCGCTGTGGTAGTTTTTTCGTACTAATCAAGTTTAAAGAATATAATTAATTTTTTAAGCATTAATGGTTAATCATTAAGTATTACATAAACAACGCCCATTTATCCACCAAAAGGCAAAGGTATATTATTAACACTTACATTTCGCCAATTATCTTAGGTTGTATGCCGTGTGGGTAGACGGCAGAGTAGAATACAATTGTCACCACCCCAAATCTCTCCCGTGGGTGTCGTACTTGGCGACGAAGGATAAATCAATGATCAGGAATGGGTAGCAGTGTTCCTCTTATACCACCTAGCAATAGCAATGTACTGCGACTTTTGTGCCCGATAAATGGCAATAGGCTCGCCACCTATTACATGGGACCTAACATAATTGGCGAAACGTGGGTGCTGGTTCACCTCTGCCCCTTCGGGGACATAGGCGTGATTTATGTATGTATGTATGTCTATATAGTTTTGTGTGGCAAGTGTATTGCAATAAATTGGGCACGTAAATCGCGGTGTTTTGTTGGTTGGTATAACAGGAACGCATCTGATCTTTCCTAAATACTGTTTAAGCTATAGTCGCCTTGATTGATATATTGTCATTCTAATCACTCCCTTCGTAGATACAGTCCTTTGGTCTCTCGATACGGTCCTTTCCACATCATACATACGAACTAGCACCTTTCTGGGGTGATGGATGATATGAATTCAAAGGAAGTCGATAGCTTGATGACATCTGACTGATATGAAAGAAAACGGAAGCGCGCTAACGCTTCGATCCTAGATAGTCTGGTATTAGGATGTTAATCTTAATGTAAGACTGTACTTCACTTAAGACAAAGTACATACAATCATACATAAATTACGCCTATATCTTGAGGTGAGGTGAATTAAAAACCCACTTTTCGCCAATTAAGTGAGGTCCCATGTAATAGGTGGCGAGCCTATTGCCATCTTTAATACAAAGTCACTTTCAATAAATCGAGTGATTCATAAATAAGCCAACATTAACTTGCAAAGTCTTACGCTCAAATTTGGCGCATCTAAAGTCCTTGAAACTATTATCATAATTTCTTGCTAGCATTTTGTCAAGGCATATTCCGGTCCTAGGAAAGTTGCGCCAGTTGCATGCATGTGCGAATCGTTCTTTCCTGATTAAATACCTTGTAAGTGTGTCCCTTGCATACGTTGCTATGATGTGTAGCAAAATTTTGTACGAAACTAACTTATTAGCTGCATTATTAAATAATATCTACAGATTTGTAGTATTAGCAAAGGAAATGATGTTACTGTTTTCATGTCTCGACGCCGATAATCGTGATTATTAATTTTTTTACAAGGTTAAATTTGCCAATTTTTTAAGGCTTTGTTATTTTTGTGTTAAGAAATGATGTTATAATACTAAGAGTGAGAATTAGTCAAGGTGATTCAAAGCTTGTATCAACTCTATCCCTCTATTATCCTAAGGGCCTGTTTCACAATCGACAAGTAAGTTCGAAGTAGCTTACTTTGCAGTTCAATTGACATATATTTCATATTACAACCGTCAAATGATCTGCGAAGTAAGCTACTTCGAACTTACTTGTCGATTGTGAAACAGGCCCTTAAGAAAATATTCCTCCTGTTAACAATATTTTAATTATTGCCTACTTTCATATTTTAATGTCTACATTCACGACTAATATCGCAAAGGTGTTTCTATATATAATAAGCTACTTAAATATTTACCAAATTTACCCTTATTCCAAAGGACTAAGCTACACCGTTTAAAGTAGTCACCTGATTTCCTGTTATTTGTACTAAATTTAGCTTGCGTCTTCAGTCTTGCGGAATAACTTTGGTGTAACGGTTATTTTAGGACCAATTTCTTGTGCTAATGCGTCTGACCAGCGAACCGTAGACAATTTAGCCGTGATCGAGTGACTAGCATCTTAATATTCAAAACTTTAACAATTCAAAAGAACTTAAGCCGAAAACATTCCGAGTGTGTAAGGGTAATCGCATGCTCATGCTACATTCGGAGATTAAAATCAAAAAGTTTTACTTAAAAACAAAATTTTTTGCAGGTAGACGTTATACTTATAGTAAGAAAGTCGTCTACATAATTATACGAACTGAGCACTATGTGGAAGGTTTTAAATTCACCATTTTTATAATATCATCACATTTTCATCTGGAAATCCCACATGAGCGATTGCTTTTAATTTAAAAGAGCACCTACCTCCTGTAGTCTGCAAAATTCCAAAATCAGCCACAGCCCCACTTCTAAGACCGTTTGCGATCCAATTTCATGCCTTCATGAGCTCATGCACCAATGGGCCACTACTGGAGAAATTTCACTAACGCAAACTTATGATTAATTGAGGCAATGGCTACATTGTCCGGGGATTAAATGGCATTGTTCTACTGACCATAATTATTTAAATTGCTGTTTGATTGTGCACTCAATGGGCATTATTAAAATACTTGCCGCAGAAGCAGTCTTGGATATCTATTTATATAGGTAGGATAGGTACTTCGTTTCTGAATAATACACTTGTGTGGCTTCTGGTAAGTTAAAATAACGTAACTAGGATAGCTGCAAATTGGATACCTTCATGAAAAGATCTCTTAAAAGTATTTAAGCTCATGAAATTTAAAGCAGATACAAAGGTCAACAAGTCAACGCTAGAACCGTTGGATAGAAACACGGCCGCAGCTGTAAAATAAACGTCCATAAAACTTGCTCTGGACTTTGCATTATTCTGTAATATTATAAAATATAACAGCAAAGGGTTCGCCGAGCACTCGTAATCTACGGTTTACTCGGTTTCAAACTACACATATTTGATGTGGAACGACTCTGTAATTCGTGACGTTTTATGTGTGACCCAGCGTACCTCCGCCCAAAATAATATTTGTGTATATTCACGAAATTTCAGCGGCAGTTTGGACTGCATAAAAGTGATTTTGTTACGGCCGCTCACGTTGAAAGTTCCAAATTAAAATTTAGCCACTGTCATTACTTAGCCACGTGTTGCTTTATCAGGGGAAGTACAAAAGCGTGAGTTTAGATTTCCGTTGAAACAATGCTCGTACCCGCTCGCGTTGGGTATTCCTTACAACAGTTCTGACTTTCATAGCGAAGACAAAGGGACTTCCTACGTCCCAACAAAAACTCATCCACGCCAGATGATGTGTCTATGGCGAGAAATTGCGAAAAAAGCAAGTACCCCCCCAGTAGGTACGTACTCGCGGAATTTTAAAGCGGGCCGTGTTTTTCTACGTCTTGCGTTGAAGAAAACCTTAGCGGATGCGAGAGGATAGACAAAAGGACCACTCTATACTTTGTTAGGTATCTGGTGTGAGTAAAGGCGAATGTAGATGAGTTCTGCCCGCGCCCCTCTGCCCCCCTGCTTAACTACTCGTACAAACACAAAAGTCCTTACATAAATCTTGTCCTAGCGCGAACTCGAGCGGCAAACTCACCTCTCGAGGTAACTACGCACCTCCCCCCTCCTCTCACCCAATGTATTCGATAACACAACAAATTAGAATTTTGTTTCGCACCTCCACGTATATACAATGATAAAAATGTGAATTTATCGCCATAAAGCTCTAAGCACAGTTTATTGAGTTGAGCGTGAGTGGCTTCTTTATTTTTAAGACACGTTTGCGCGCGATTTATTAGAAATTACTTTGTGTGGATAAGTAATACCTTTATAAGTGTGATATTGCGCTTGTGAAGTTTAATGAAAATATATTTCTTACGGCTTTCTGCTTGTTTCGTGGATGTTTTCGCTGGTTCCCGGCATAATTTATCTCCCTTTAAACCTTTCTTTACTTGAGGTTTCACAAGAAACAAAGTTGTGTAATGATACTTTGTAGGCTATGTTTTTTCGAACTAGACTTGTTTGGTAATGGCACTACTTTTTAACTAAAGGCATTTATAATAAAGTATATAGGTACTGTTCGTAAGCATTCGTTAGCGCAATATCTGATGTCGTATCTGTTTTAATCTATATTTATCAATATAATTAAGCGGCTACCTGAAGATTCTTGATCAAATAAATCAAGAGGTAAAAAAAAACACTAAGATGTTTTAGGTCTTGCTATTTTTAAATGAATTTCAGCGTTAAAAAAGGCTTTTATTCTTCGTAATTATATTAATATAACAGAAAGCCGACGCCAGTGATAGCAAAACATGTTTTTTGCACAACACAAATTAACCTGCTTAAGCATTGATAATGGGATTACGGCCTTGGAACAACACGGCTGATAACTAATCCGAGTCAATAACAATAATAGACGAGGTGGCGGTTGCAAACTGGGCTTTACAATCAAGGGATTACAGTCCACCTTTGCCTGTGTACTAACACCGCGGTTAATTCCTACATACACTCCTGAATATTCCGGTAACTTTTATGAGAGCGAAACCACCTTACACGCGACCCAGGATTTAATTAACGATTTCCTAGTAAGTCATCTTCAGGTGCCGGGGATAAATTGAAGTTGAATATAATGAGAATTGTTATAAGCATTGTGTAAGAATTTCATTATGCGATTCATAATTGGAGATGCGTACGCGATGTTCTAAGGAATGTCGTCAGACTTTTTTCCAATATTCAATAATAATAGGAGCCTTATTTAATTATTTGTGTACTAATGTGTTGTTCCATGATTAAATAACAACAATACTATTTGAAAAAAAAACCACACAAAAACAACACGTCAACTTTGAAAAACTACTTACGTAATTATCTGAATATTTTGCAATAAACCTCTATATTCTATTCGATTTTAATTTCAACATTATATAAATGTTAGAAAAATTAGTACAAGGAAAGGTGGTTAGAAAAAGAATTTCGAAAAATTATGGTCTTGATGCGATTGAAAATCTTTGCACCTCTATATTATTTAACAAAAACTATTTTAAAATTACTCTAAAGACCAAATCATATATAATATCTAGCTACGATTCAATATATATATATGAACATCCCAAATTCTTTCGGGATCGATCCAGAACATTCTATTGTCAAACTGCTCTAGGCAGGCGGCTGACCATAAAAACCTAACCAAATAGTTTTTATGGCCGGCCGGTTGCCTGACACCAACCTTTCTTGGTAAATCTGTGCGTGGCTTAATCAGTCACTAATGCGCGAGGGACTTTAAAAGCTGATATCAAAAATCAAAATCATAATTCATAAGTCGATTTGGTGTAGTGAAAATTGTAATCTACTCTGCCGTCACCACACGGCATTCAAGCATAACCTATATTTTTCAGTTGCGTCTCTCTTGTATTAAATTACGGATATGTACAGGTCTAAAACTCCCTGAGTCGCCTACTGACACCCATGGCTTCTGTAATCACGACCTTTCATGACATCGTGAGATCTGTAGTAGACGTGGGAGGCCACTGTGTGTTGCGAATGGTGGAAGCTACCTACCTACTTTATCTTCATCGCAATCTTAGTCTTCATCTTATACAATGTTATTCAAATCATTAATGCAAAACACTTATAAAGGCCTCTTCCAGTGCATGGAAAATAATCTTCATCTTATCTCATTCAAATCATTATTACAAAACAGTTAAAAAGACAAGGCCAATATTGTCACCACCCCAAATCTCTCCCGTGAGTGTCGTACAAGGCGACTAAAGGCGACTAAGGATAAAACAATGACGAGGAATGGGCAGCAGTGTTCCTCTTGTACTACCGAGCAATGTGTAGTACATTGCTAGGTAGTACAAGAGGCCGTTTGTGCCCGATAAATTGCAATAGGCTCGCCACCTATTACATGGGACCTAACATAATTGGCGAAACATAGGTGCTCATTTACCTCTGCCTACCCCTTCGGGGATATAGGCGTGATTTATGTATGTATGTATATAAAAAGGCCTCTTCCAGTGCATGGCAAATAGTAAATCTGTGTAGCATTTGAATAAAGAAGGCAAGTTGTCAGGAATATTCGTGTTGATTAGCGAGGGGGTCCGGAGATTGAGCCCGTTCCGTCCCACGGCCGTGCATCAAATATTCTACAAGTTTATTCCTACTAAACGCTTCCAATGAAAATGAGACTATAAACTTTCCAAGCGACGCAGAATGATTCTATTACGAATATGAAATGTTATTACCTCGGACGGATTATAAGCAGTAGCAGGTTCTTACAAATGAAATTGCTTCCCTCCTTCGGAATCCATTTTCAGGATGAATGATATAATTCGGAGAAGAACACTTTGTTAGGAGGTGGTGTTTGAGACAATCTGAAATGTCTCAGTTTTAATATTATGTAATGATTAATTCACACATGTATAAAATGGTCTATCCCTGTCACGAACAGAATGGAATTGGAACGTTCCAGGTCTCTATACATCTTTCCGTCACTTTTCTATACATTCTTTCATAATTGGTACCTTTCCGTTGTGATGATTGATATGAATTAAAAGAGAGTTTAATGGAAAAAGAAACAAATGGAATGGAACAGGACATCAAGATGACGATGGTAGGGTGAATTTGTTTACACATTGTTTATTTATCTCAAAACAATCTTCGTCGGTTTCGCTTGTAAAATATTCACGCAGATACACAGACGAATCTCGATTGTCAACTGTTATGGTATTCAAGCGGTCGAACTCCCAAGGGCCCTATATTGAAACAAAATGTTATTGCGGAATTGTACATCGCTTATCGGTGTTCAGTTAGCGCAAACTTGTTGGTGTAAAGGTAATTTGATCAGTTCTCGATAATAATACAGATTCGGGCACAAATGGAAATTTGAAAGTTTGCTCGGAACTATTCGCAAATGGCCATTGTTACTGCTATTGGTACTGCTATTGGTTCCTATGAAAGTGGTGGGGCTAATCTTGTTACATTTATCGAATCAAAGTTTACATAGATACATACATAAATCACGTCTATATCCCCGAAGGGGTAGGCAGAGGTGAACTAACACCCACGTTTCATCAATTAGGCTAGTCCAATGTAATAGGTGGCGAGCCTATTGCCTTTTATCGGGTACGGAGTTTCAAACAAAGTTTACGGGCTCGTCTTAATCGAGAATTAGCAGTTATTGTCTTATCACTGTGGATGGGCTTTGTTTAAAAGCCTAGCTATAGTTTTCAAGCTAAGAACGAACAGACGAGCCTTGTGTGGTGATGGCAGAGCAGAATACAACTGTCTTGCCTTAGCCTTTAATATCTGCCCTGAATGTCGTAAAACGAGACTTACCCCCGAATACTGACACGCAGCTTACTTACCATACAAGTAATGTATTGGAACTGTGTACAAACCTGGAACAATACAACATAACTTTATAGTTCGGAAAATAAAATTAAATATTATAAAATCAGTGCGTAAGCACATTATTTCTTAATATTATAAATGTCCAATAATAAATAAACACAATTCTAAAGTTACGTTTACTTCTTTAGGAACGATTATAATATTCTTGACATAGATTGATAGACAACATATGGCAAAGGTGGTCGCCGACATCCGATAGGACATGGCAGAAGAAGAAGAAGATAATATTCTTATTCTTTCTAAGTGTGCTACGCTTACTAATGGAAGACTAAATAAGTGCAAAACTGCTGCTGGAGAAATGAATTGCTCATATAAAATATTCTCGCCATACAAATGAAATAAAAAATAAATATGGATATACCTAATAAGGTATTATTATTTTGATTTTTATTTCAACATTTTACTTATAAATGTTCGATTCCCGCATCAAAATTATAATATTTCTTTGTGAATATAAAGTATGATTGCATACATCCATGAATCGTCAAAAAAGAAATACGTTTCACATTGGAAATACGCGTGTCACAGTCAAAATGTTTCCGATATTTAAGGCAGAATCTACGCCGTCCGGTCGTAAACTACCAGGAGGCCTTGTTCTGAGGAATACAGACAAGAAACTCATCAAGCTTTATTCGTCTTTTCACATGAAATAGGCACAATCATAATGAAATAAATGTCACAAACTGTACGACTTGAAAATACTACTCTTTAACAACATTAATACACATTTTTTAAATGGATATGTTGTATAAATTTTATTTTTACAACAGAGTTTTCTCTGATTTTCTAAATTATGGCATTTCATGGGGTGATTTTATTTTAATACGAAATGATAAACACTAGAAGCTGCGATTGGGGTAGAAAGAGTTTAAGCGCCAAGGGCAAGGTCCGAAATATATATCAAAGGCAAACTAGTTAACACTTTCTCCTCCTACTTACAACATTAACAGTTACTTTAAACTGTGTTATAACAATAGCCAAGCTAATTGTTTCGAGTAAGAACAGCGGATAGTTCAGTTAATAGGCACACAATTAATACTGAACCAACTTTCCTTGGTAGTGACAGTCGCGAACAGGTTCAGATTGCGCAAATCTGTTGTCTTAGTGGATTTTATTAAATTTCTGTAAAATTCAATATGATTATGATTTTTTTTAGTAAATCGACCCTTCTCTTTTCAGACATAAGAAGTAATTTATTTTTTAAATTCTTTACTACCTACAAAAAAAATTGCAAACTGGAAAGCTTTAATAAAACCGTTTGATTATTCAGTGGTGTGTGCTACAAAAATTTATTTAGTAAGTATAATTTTAATTTAGTATGGAACTGTCAGATATTTGTTCATCAGTAGCGACACTACCAACGAATAAGTTAAGTTGGTCGCAATATAAATTTTGCATTTATAAAAAGACAAACCAACTCAAAATACAAATATCTGTAGATCTTAATTTAGCGTAGTGTGAAAAATCACATTACGCTAAATAAAAATCATTTTGGCTTATCATTATTTTATAAAGACCAAGTAAATTTACGACTATTCCTAAATGCTGTCGCACACACTTCTTAAAACCTAATCCACTTTATTTAAAGCACATCTATTTTCGCCCTAATACTAAAACACGCCAACAAAACGCTTCTCGTCACAGATTTTAAGACTCATTTTGTACACGCCTGTACAATTGACAGTCGCAAATTCAATTGGGGATCTCTCAATCATATCTGTTCAAGCGACGAGCGGATAACGAAGCGATCGTTGATCGCCTCCGGGCCCACAATGGCCGCGGCCTAAGCCCTGTGCAGCGACGCGTAAGGGCCTTAGAGGCCCCGGCCTGCATATGACAGGTCGCAGTAACAAATCGCTTAGTATAGCTAACCCTTTGTTTTTGTGGAAGTGACTAAATATTAGCAAAATAGCGGCTCAGCGTTTTAGAATTTCACTATCAACTAGCTGACCCAGCCTACGTTGTTATGTCAAATAAATTATCCCGAATCCATGGTTCCGATTTGGTTGCCATGGTTACGTCAAATGTTTGACAGGAAAGCAGTTTATATGGGAAAATGAATTGTTGTTTTTACTATTTCCCTCGCAATTTTTCCATATTTTCTCATCTTTCCTGCTTTGCCTGGCCCAAGAGAAACATTTCATAACCAAAATCAGCTAATCATTCTCGAGTTTTAGCGAGACAAACGCACAGCAATTCGTTTTTGTATATAAGAAGATTGTTTAAGTTGCGCAATATAAACAACACATACATATATCGCGCCTATATCGCCGAAGGGGTTGGCAAAGGTGAGTAACACCCACGTACCGCCAATTATGTTAAGTTCCATGGTAGCGAGCCTATTGCCCTTTATCGGACACGAAAGTCGCAGTACATTGCTAGGTGGTTTATAAGGAACGCTGCTGTCCATTCCTCACCACGTTTTAACCCTTAGTCGCCTTGTACGACACTTGGGATATTTGGGGTGGGGACAATTGTATTCTGCTCTGCCTTCACCAACACGGCATCAGAATCTGAAGGTTCCTCTCTTCTAGACATAATGAAATATCCTATTATGTCCGACTGACCGGTTTGTCCCCTATAAAATTAGTATTTTTGCTCCCGAAGAAGGTATTGACGAGAAAGGTTTGATTAGACATTTGCTTGTACCTTATTCAGTCGTAATACCAATCCAAGGCCATGCTAGTGCGCAAATAATCCGTAAATAATACACCAGACTTCTCATTTCGTCTAATCTTGGCCGTGATATGATCAGATTTAGAGACCAAGATTAGACGAAATAAGAGTTTGGTATTATACTTGGTGTATGTAGTATGTACTTTTAGTGTTAATGCAGTTGTAATAGTTGTGTCCAGCATTTGTTGCCAAACATTTAGAGCAAATTACAGACAAATAAAAAATATTCAAGTTTTTTTTATGACATGTTGTTACTTCGATAAGTCAAATCGTCTCTATCGACTCTGATCAACATCTACCAATTTAAGGTCGACATTTGATTAGCGAAATTTTATATTTTTCAGAACATGTCAGCTCTTGACTGTAGTAAAACGCAAAAAAATCATCCGATTTATGTGACAATATCAATAATCGCTTTCAGAAGGCGGTACTTAAAATAAAAAAAGACCCGAACTCTCAATTCCTCACATCCCATTTAAGGGGTCCCAGTGTGCTATTTAAGACAACACTGAAGGAGCAAGCATTTTCCCCCATTAATTTCTCCACGAAGACTCCATCAAAGGACGAACGAGGTCTGATTCGCAAAAAGCTTTGATTAAAATGACAATCTCAAAATTCGAAGTGAGAGATGCTCCCCTATCTTTTTAAGCGGCAAAACGGCAGGAAAACATTATTCCATCCAGCAATTTTAGTAGCCACAACGTACTCCTTGACAAATTAGATTTTTGCCGGGTATTCTTGGCTAAGACGAAATTACTGGTGACTTTGAGTCAAGTGCAGGCTTTTAAACGTGAATTAGAGGCCGTGTCACTCAAGCGTTAATGGCATATTATGACAGAGTGGATGTCGCTAGCAAAAATTACGTGGCTAGTCTAGTTTTTGTTAGACAAGCCTATTTGGCTGGCGGGAGATTTTCTTTTATTTTGCCGATGACGGCGTTTTCTTCGTAATCCTCGTGGCTGTCTTCTCAATGCGAGCGTATTATTTTAATTCATTGTAACTAATAATGAACTCTTCACACTTAAAATCAGATTTAACCCATTTTAATAGATTTTTATTTTTGACTGAATAGAGTTTTTCCTCGAACACTTGCCTAAGGAACTTTGATGCTGTCCGGTGAGTATTCAATCAGTTACTTAAAAACGGAATATCATTTTATTTAACTAGGTATGTACCCGATGGTAGCCCACATTTCAGACAGTGTACAAAAATTACTACCGAATTTTAATTTTAAATAAGACCGTAAAGAAAACTAAGAATAAGCGTTATATAAACAGAAAAAAAAACAGAAGACGAATTGTACTTTAGAAACGGGTTCGACGATTCCAACATTCAGTAGTATACCAAAAATTGTAATATAACTAATCTTTCTCATTAACATTAACACTTCATTAACTATAGCGTTAAATCTAAGTACCTAAAGTACTACCTACATATTATGCGACCGCTGTCAGCCACAAGATATGTATTTGTTTTAGGCGAATTTCAAAACAAACAAAAGCGTCCAAATGAAAAACCCACCGCGAAACAGTCCATTTAAAATTTAAAAAGGACTTTGGGTCAAATGTCTTTCCAACAATTGAACTGGAAAACGTTGTGCACATAAGACTTTTCCTTAAAATCCGCTTAGTGAAATTTTCGCCGGTTGCCCTGTTTTGTTTTGTATCTATGGTGTGTGTACGGTGTGTGTAGCCGCTGCTGCCGGCGACCGCTCGCCATATGACGGAAGTTTTACAATGTTTATGAGCACCATCGGGGAAGTGTACATAAATTGTGACGATTGTACGCTCCGAACGATAACGACACAATGGTCCGACCGTATCAAGCTATAATTGCGGGTGTATAGGTTGAAATTGTGATATTCTGTATCCTGTGCGGGAAATCGACTAACCGCATTGTTTGAATTGTTATGTTTTAAATAAAACATTTTTATGTTACGATACGTAGGGGATAGTGGTCAAATGCGCACCCAACACTGCCTGAAGCGGGTATTGCCGTGTAAAAAACTATTTGCCGATACGCAAGTCAATAGAGGTGTGAACTTTAGTTTCTTCCTTTCATCTCTCCTTAAGAGATTATAGCAGCTCTGGGCCACCTTCTCCTACATCGAGACTGCAACGTTACACAACTTGGCTGGCTTATTTATATTATGCAGATTTGCGAGTCGAAGTCAAAGCATCTGACTTTTAAATGTATCTATAAAGTTTTACCTTCTTCCCGATATCGAAATCGAAATTCGTATTTTTCACGAAGGAATGCTTTCATCCGATCGCAAACACAAAATTTAAATAAATTTACAAACTTGCAGAGCAAAGTTCGAGTTAGCCGACGATATGCAATGCTATCAAAGTTTACGGCCATCCACAATACAGTAAAGACTCCCGAAATCATTTTGAATTCAGTATTAATCCTCGAACTGGGTCCGAGGCATCGCTCCTCCATACTTTGTGGGATTTCGGAAAGAAGGCTGCTTCGAACTTCTGTCCCGACTCCTGTGTAATCTTCTTATAAAAATAAACTTTTGCATTAACTGATTTCGAATCAGGGCCGGGACTTTGCCAAGGTGAGCTCATACTGTCTCCGAAACTTATTTAGTCTACCATGCGTAAAATAGAAACAAGCAAATGCATGCTTACGTAGTTTTTATTAGCGCGGATAGACTTAGGAATTGGTGACGAAAATGTTATGGATAATGTAAAAGTTTGTAGATAAGGTTTCCCTGGGCTGTGTGCTCAGCAGAGCTGAATATGACCAGGCTCAAGTAACTTTGCAGGTTATGCTATATTATTATGGTCCGTACTCTTTTGCTGCTTAATGACACTACCCCGAGCCTGCCTATGTTCTTCCAGAGAATGGTCATTGTAGCTAGTAACTTTTTAATCGGTGATGGCATGCTTATAATTATTTGCAGGACACTTAAGTGAAATAAGGAAAGCACTAATTGGCCTAATAATATTTAAATTTGTGTTCATTATTGTTAATTTCTTTTTTGCCAAATAAACTTTATTTCATTTCATTTCATTTCATTTCACTACCAACATGGACACAGATAAGTCGCCTCTGTTTTTCTGCTGTATTCATCTCGAATACTAAGTATATATAATTATTCTGTTAACAATCAAAAATGTATTTATGCTACGTCCATCTTGCCTGCTTTGACAATAAAACTAGTACCTACGGTTGGAAATTTCACATCTTTGAGCAGCTCGATGACGTAGTGGTTTATCGCAACTAAGCAATGTTTGCTAAGCCCAATCATTAGATGGGTGACTAATCACCGCACCACCTGCTGATCAGCATATAACTTATTGTCCCTAAATTCTTCCATCGTGTCCCAACAGTCAGCCATTAAAGAAGTGCTGGTTATAATGATGTTGATGATGATGAAATTTAAACTTCAAACCGCCAGTGCTATTAAAATAAAACATTGTGGCTATCGACAACTCAAAAATTTGATCAGACAAAAGTTGGCAGCACATTTTACAAGCTTATTTCCCTTCGAAGGAACGAGCCTCCGCAAATGAGAATATCCTTCATAATTATTCAATTACAGAGTTAATAAGGGTTTAACCTCTTACTCCCACTGCTGGGAAGTCAACGCGCTAGGGGTAATTTCGGATTCATTTAAAATTATCTTAGCTACTTTTCTTGTCCATAATTAAGGATTAAGTTTGGAGCTCAACTAAAATAATAATGTCTTGACAACGAAGTTTTATATTATCTTACCTCAAGGAAGATGATTTTAGCACCAAACTTAGAGCTATTGGTAGATAATAAACCTTTGTCCGTGTGTACAGTCATGGCTTATATGAACAGGCGACAAGTTAACTGATTTGTGCAATCGGATTCCAACACTGACATGTTGACGTAAAGTGCAAATTTGCTTGAGTAACGTTGACGATTTGCGGTACGTGCGTTTTGTTTTTAACTATACACACTGTACAGGTTGATGAACTTAAATTTTAATGACACCTTGTCTAATAAATAAAACATTTAGTTCCAGCTCTCTGTAAACATTCTATAGAAAAATGTTGATAATGATAGTAACCACTGTTTATTAAAATAACTAGTTACTAATAAAGAAAATATTATTATTGTGACGTTAATAATGGAGTCTCTATAAAAGTTTATGGTAAGGATTATGGTAGGTAATAGAGAAATATATCTCAAGTTTTTGCATGGGTTTTACTACCTGCCTGACACTGAATTTTACCAAAGAGAGTGATTTTACTAGAGTAGGTACTATAAACATAGGCACCATCTTAGGCATCTGCCCGGATTGCAGAAGACGCGAGTGTGATACATTATATTTTAGATATTTTATTTTATTTTTCTTTGTAGGTACCTACTATAAAGTCATTACCTTTAATCATTTAGTACTTTGACATCGTCTTCATAATAATAAGGGGTTCTATGATAGCGCTGTGGCACTTGGACTGCAATTGCATAAACTAAGTAATGCTCGCTCTAAAGCTGACCATTCAATGGGTGACCATAAATAACTTATGCATTGGGAAGGCGTGTGTCGTAGTAGCTGGGATATTAAAGGGACGGAAGAATGATGCGAGGAAGATCGCCATGATTAAATATAAAAGTAGTTTTAATACTGATTTAATGCTGGTAGTTGATTGTCACTTTTTTAAGCTTTCTCATTATGAAATCTATGTATCTCGAGTAATATACATACATAAATAAATCACGCCTATATCCCTGAAGTGGTAGGTAGTGAATTAGCACCCACGTTTCGCCAATTAGTTAGATCCCATGTGCCATGGCGAGCCTATTGCCATTTATCGGGCACAAATGTCGCAGTACATTGCTAGGTGGTATAAGAGGAACGCTGCTGCCCATTCCTCATCACTGATTTATCCTTAGTCGCCTTGTACGGCACCCACGGGAGAGATTTGGGGTGGTGACAATTGTATTCTACTCTGCCGTCACCACACGGCTAATCGAGTAATATAGAAAATAAAAATTTGTTTCCATCTTTCGTTTCAGAAAATAAAAACGCGTCTCGTACTTGTACCGATGCCGAATGTAATTAAGTGCGAAGATATCCGAAGTCTGCTAGAAGGGCCCGCCGGAACCCTCTTTCGGTCTGCACTTGAAATCTACAAGTGTTACGTAGACAGCGGCTGTGGTGCGATCAAAAGGTTCTAAGTACACCTAATTGGGGTGTGTATTTCGCATTTTCATATTTGAATAATATGTATTCCGAGGATTTTCTGTTTGTTCTGTTGTTGTCAATTCATTCTTTATCGACTTTCGTCGGGTACTTGAGATGTTACATGAGTATAGTCTTACACAGGGCGAGACTATTTTTGGGACTCTTAGGATGATGTTGGGAGAAGTGTGTATGAACGTTGATTATCGTAAAAAGGAGAGAAAGACCAAAGAAGAGATGGATGGATTGTGTGAAGTAAGAGATGGTAGTGAGAGGAGCGGAGGTAGAAAACATGTTATGTCAACCGCGCATAGAACGGAATAAGTACAGAAAGAAGAATAGATTCTAACGACCAAAATCTTTGTACTAATTTTTCTAACATTTATATAATGTTAAAATTAAAATCGAATAGAAGAATAGAGTTTATAGGATATTAGAATAAGTTGTGTAGTATGAGAGCGTTTAAGAATATTATTGTAAAATAATTTATAACAAGATATTTAGCAGCCATTGTAAATAAACACCACGGAGAAATATACCTACCTACATAACCTATCTTATAATTTCACAAGACCAAAGATGAAAGCAAAGGCAACCTTCAAATATCACTGGGGATTTATTAATTATATTAATACTCAATAGCCTCGCAATCAATTAATAATACCGGACCGACGTAACTTATATCGGACTTGTGGTATCCCAGCACATACCCGTTAAATAAACTAACAAGGGAAACAGACAGAAACATCGAACCCAATCTTATTACGGTGCCCTAACATATATTCCACATTACATTAATTTCTCCGGAGACGTCTCACAAACTAAGCAATAGCAGCTGCCCTCTATGGTCGCATGTTTATTGAGAAATTGCCTAATCTCGAACAGCTACAAAACAAAACCACATCGGAAATGTTGAACTAAAGTATTTCTTCTCTCTAAGGATGTTAGTGGTGGTACCCTTGTTGACGCTAACCGATCACACCCCCAAGGCTCCGGAATTACTGGGCTGATTACCCCTCCCCGCCGCCCCCGAGCGTCTTCTGCCGCCCGCGATGGTCCGTCGCCTCTGGCCCTGCGTCAACTACTATTTGTGTTTCCTACTTATAATTTGCGCCTGGCAAAAGTTCGACAAATACCAGTCACATTATTAAATATAAGAACACTCGCCGTCAAGTCCATTGCTCAACTTCTGTAGTGAGTTCCGCGATCTTTTGTTATTGTATTAGTTCAGTCTGTGCTCGCGAAATGAAACGGGAGGCCCATAATTGGCCGATCAAAGTTACTCTCAATTTATGACGGGCAACTTTACAATGTCTAGTTTAATAAGTAGTCCGCGTAACTCATAAAACGTGGCGTAATTAATTGCCGCCGAGCTTAATCAGTAATAAATATTTATGTGCGTATGTGTGCGTGTACGGAGAAGAAAGTAAATTTTAATTTATCGCCCCCACTGCTCATTCTCATTACAGTAAGAGTCGAGTAAAGCATTTTACTTGGTTACGTCAAGTGCTTTCCCTAGTACATAATTGAATATTCAACTCGAGAACTTTCGGGATTTGACGCTTGATTTGCGAATGAAAATGAGATAATGGGTGAAAGAAACCACCGCACCATCCCAAATACACGTCTCAAAGCCTCGTGAGTGCGCGTTTTACATATTTTTCTTTAAACAGCACGCAGTATTCCGGGGAGAGCGTGTATCGTCTTAACTGGATAAATAATGGGGCTCAAATGTGTGCATGAGAGACGTGCGGCATCCCAACAATAGAGCGCGAATGTTAATATGACATAGGCAGCGCATGCCGTGCCTGCATCTCGTATTACAAACATCCAGAGCGTCCGCCTCATTTCATTCTGTTCGGAATTGTGTCCGTCTGCGCAAGACATTGCTAATTTATTTCATTGTTCACAATAAACAATGTTTAATTGACTAATGTAATGTATTGCCGCCGCGTGGTGACGGCAGATTAGAATACAATTGTCACTACCCCAAATCTCTCCCGTGGGTGTTGTACAAGGTGCCTAAGGATAAATCAGTGATGAGGAATGGGCAGCAGCGTTCCTCTTATACCACCTAGCAATGTACTGCGATATTTGTGCCCGATAAATGGCAATAGGCTCGCCACCTATTACATGGGACCTAACATAATTGGCGAAACGTGGATGCTAGTTCACCTCTGCCTACCCCTTCGGGGATATAGGCGTGAATTATGTATGTATGTATGTTTGTATGTAAATATGTATTGGAAAAAAATATGGTTTGCGTTGAAGACGATTTGAACGATTTGATTTGAACGACAAAAGAGTAGATGATTTTGTGACAGCTGACCGATAAGTATTGAAGTGTAAAATTATTACTAACTACGCTGACCCCAGATACAGGGAACAGGATTGATAAATAAATAAAATATGCTTTAACAATGTTTCTAGATGATTAAATATTTTATTCATTTCAAAACAATGTCGGTCAAAAAAATATGTCCTGTGACTTGTGCGGCTGTCTCAAACGACGGATACAGATATGTAGATCCAAAAAGATGTACACTGACTTATTAAATTAAGCATTGTCAAGATCTACGTTTATATTTAAAGGAAAACCATTAGAAGGAACGCACGTTTTTTCTGTAAAAATTGTCTACAGGAAACATTTACCCTAGGCTGATAACTTTAGTACGGTAATCACAGTTCACTTCGATCGATACAAAATACTACCCCTGATGAGCTCAGCAATATCTGTAAGTAGCCCAAATTAAAGTAACGGTTAGTTATTATGGGGAACACCTATCATCCACTGCGGAATAACTAAGGGTCGTCATCGTCTGCCGTGAGGGGCGTTTGTATGGATAGCCCTACTTGCCTAGCCTTGTTTTCATTCTTATGTTTGAATATTGAAGAATTAATAAGTTCATCTGACTGTAATAATAAAAAAACAAGTAAAACTTAGGTATAGTTTATTCATATACAGGGGAAGGTGATTAAAAACCGCCATGTTGCCTAAAGCACTAATGCAATGCACTCGGCATTCTCCTAAAATCATTAATCGGAAAATATGAAAATTATTGTTTACTGCCTTTGCTCAAAAGTTCAGTCATTGTAGCAGAGCGAGGATAAAATAGCATATTTCGCTCTAGAGAAAACCCTTTTTTATTTAAATTTTGTAAGAAAAACGTATAAGTTTTTTTCATATTTAAAATAATCATGAACAAAGATTAAAAAGATTAACTGTTTCATTAAGAAGAAAAACAACTCGTTAAATAAGCAGAGATTATAGTTTATTTTTGAGATATTAAATTTACAATACATTTAATAGGTATTTCACACAATACATTTGATATTGTATTGGAATATTTTAGTTTCTCGCAATCGTATTGAAAAGTAGCATGTTACACACGCAAAAACCCATTATAAATCGGTTTACATTCGGAATCCGAATAGTGGAGGGCGAACCACCAGCAACAGCATACCCAAAATGATTAGTGGGAGCCGGCCGGCTGTAAAATCTAAGCTACAACCTTGAACAGTAGTTTGGAATGTTCTCAATGTTGTCATTCCAATCATTCTCCGTTCATAGATCCACACTATTTAAGACTTTGTCTTTATAGTATTACTCACGGCTGTCTGCCTGATACTAACCCTCTTTCACCAACATCTTTTGAATACACAGTCTTACATTGTTTTAAAATAAACATCTACGGTAGAACAGTTAATTCTATTATTATGGCGCATGCAACTGCGCTGAATTATCGGTAACTCAACAATGTAGTAACAATTACTTTGATGGCAATTATCCCGTTTATACCTACTAATTTTTACGGCTGCACGGTCGTGCAGTCAGGAGGTAACTGCTTAACGAAACTTTATGAAACTTCTCAACGTTTTATAAAGTTTATGAGAATTGTTTTGTCATTCATCGGATGGCAGGCATTGCAGGAACAATTGAAAATGGATTAAGGGTGCCAGACTCATATTATAAAATCCCTATTATAAAACATGCGACTAAAGTTAGTCATAGTTTGAAACTGATGCTGTCACTTTTATTTGCTGAATGAAAGACAGAGTTAGCATCAATTTTAAACCATTCCATGTTTTATTCTAAGAGGGAGGTGAACAGTGTTGCAGAGAGGGAAATCAGGAGCAGCGCTCGGGACTTGTGACCCAAAAGTAAACCTTATGGGGGCCCTTCACAACATGTCAACACTCACCTTCGCAACCTCGACTTCTTGATCACACGTTCTTGTGCATAACTTAAGCACTAGACAAGCCCAGGGGGCCTACCGCCCAACTTGATTGCTGATGATGAGCTATATTGCAATGCACGGCTATAGCAGCCATCCTGAATTTTTAGGCGGCACGGATTTTATGCCAAATTCATACAAAATCATTGGGTGATCATTCGTTCATAAGCCGTGTGGTGACGGCAGAGTAGAATACAATTGTCACCACTCCAAATCTCTCCCGTGGGTGTCGTACAAGGCGACTAAGGATAAATCAATGATGAGGAATGGGCAGCAGCGTTCCTCTAATACCATCTAGCAATAGCAATGTACTGCGACTTTTGTGCCCGATATATGGCAATAGGCTCGCCACCTGTTGTTACATGGGACCTAATATAATTGACGAAACGTGGGTGCTAGTTCACCTCTGCCTACCCCTTCGGGGATATGGGCGTGATTTATGTATGTATGTATGTATCATTCGTTCAAAGCTATTGCTGATAGTTGAGGTACATTTGGTGCGAAATGACAGCATGACGTCATAAACTATAGCTTTTGCTTTAGCAATCGAGTTAGGCGGTAGGGCCCCAGGTCTTTTAGTAATGTATTTAGCTGCTCCCACGTCAACAGCATACAAACTAACAATGTAGCCACCTTTTGGTCGGGGTCTGGTTGGTCAACATTTATCACGTCATCTACCCGTGTTCCTACTAAAAGTGAGTGTCGTCAGAGCAAACGAAGGCAAACTCCTGGAAATATAATTATTTGCTTCTCTAATACAAGAGAGATACAGCTTAAAATTATATTCCTGCAACAGTAAATATTATTTTCAGAAATTCTAGTTTTCTAAGAATTATTTGAGTTTGATCTCTCTTGGTATCAAATGAGCGAATTATCACGCGTTCATTTTGTGAATTATCATGCTTTCGTTATGGGTCAAAGCCGAAGTCAAAATTCGTTTAATCATCTGGTATGATTACAATACACTTATGAATCGTCAAGAGGCTGACGACGGTGGTGTAATAGGCCGGTCTTTAAAACAGCCAAATCCTAGAGCAACAGACAGGTGCAATATCACTAACTCCAAATATGTTCTGAGCTTGGTTGAAAGAAAAATGACAGTAAAGTCACTTGATTTTGATGACTTCAATTACTTTGCTGGGCTTGTCATTTAAAAGTTACTCATTGTATCTAGTCTAGTTGGCCGTGTGGTGACGGCAAAGTAGAATACAATTGTCACCACCCCAAATCTCTCCCGTGGGTGTCGTACAAGGCGACTAAGGATAAATCAGTGATGAGGAATGGGCAGCAGCGTTCCTCTTATACCACCTAGCAATGTACTGCGACTTTTGTGCCCGATAAATGGCAATAGGCTCGCCACCTATTACATGGGACCTAGCATAATTGGCGAAGCGTGGGTGCTAGTTCACCTCTGCCTACCCCTTCGGGGATATAGGCGTGAATTATGTATGTATGTATGTCATTGTATCTAGGCCACAAACTGTTTTAGTTGTATTTAGCAATACTTCAACTGTTTCTAATTAAGCACAAAGTCTTCGCATACCTACTTAAGTTAGACTTACCGTGCTGTCAAAGTACAATTTGAGAACATGTCAAGGAAACGTTGTTCAAAACTCGGGCTGGGTATAACAAGTTCATTATTCAATATTTAGCACCTAGCTTAGAAGTGTTTTCAACGCAAAGTTTTAATACATACATAAATAATAATAATTAGGTAAATTAGCCAATACCGTTAGTGATGGAAGAGCAGAATACAATTGTCACCACTCCCATCAGGCATTACTCTTATGGTGCAAGATAAGCAATATACTACGTGGGTGTGATTCACCTCTGCCTACCCCTTTGGAAATATGAGTGTAAAGATTTTGGGGTTAGAAAAAGAATTTCGAAAAATTATGATCTTGAGGCGGGAATCGAACCCGCGTCCGCTGCTATCCGGGCAGGTGCCTGACCGCTCGGCCACCCAAGACACTGATTAACTTGCCGAAATTCTTCTAACCTTTACACTTCACGCTGTAAGCCAACGGGTTTAGTTTAAAGAATTTCGGCAAGTTTATCAGTGTCTTGGGTGGCCGAGCGGTCAGGCACCTGCCCGGATAGCAGCGGACGCGGGTTCGATTCCCGCCTCAAGATCATAATTTTTCGAAATTCTTTTTCTAACCCCAAAATCTTTGTACTAATTTTTCTAACATTTATATAATGTTAAAATTAAAATCGAATAGTTTATAAAGCAAACCCAAGCTTAACCGAACGCACGGTATTTGTAAAAATATCTGCTTTGGAATGTTTGAAATTTATTTCTACATTGCGAGGGTACTCGTTGGCTTACAGCGTGAAGTGTTAAGGTTAGACGAATTTCGGCAAGTTAATCAGTGTCTTGGGTGGCCGAGCGGTCAGGCACCTGCCCGGATAGCAGCGGACGCGGGTTCGATTCCCGCCTCAAGATCATAATTTTTCGAAATTCTTTTTCTAACCCCAAAATCTTTGTACTAATTTTTCTAATATTTATATAATGTTAAAATTAAAATCGAATAGAATATGGGTGTAATTTATGTTATTACGCCCATCCATCCCATTGGACTATATTGCTAGGTGGTTTATAAGGAGCGCTGCTGCCGATTACTCATCGTTGTATTAACCCTTACTCGACACACAAGGGAAATATTGTGAGTGGTGACGATTGTATTCTGCTCTGCCGTCACAAGACTTCGCTCAATGGTGTCTAAATGTGACCAGAGATATCTAAATACAGTTACATCCTATGCATTCAACTGTGTCTGAGGTCTGTGGTTTCAATATTTAGCTGTGTTTAAATGATAAATAATAAATATTTTTACACTCACACCTATCATCTAGCCCAAAGTAAGTAGCCTAAGCACTTCTGTTATGGATACTAGATGACGGACATATTTTTAATATAATTATGTATATAAATGTTGAAAATATACTACATAAACATATACACAACCATGACTCGGTAACAAACATTTGTGGTCATCACAAAGTTTGCCCCTACCAGGATTCGACCCCGGGACCTCTTGGCCAATACCCAGCAATGCATTCGACCAAGGCGGCCGTCAAAATAATAGTATGGTAAGTACATGTTTTGCCCTCAGTATCAATCTCGCCTGCTCTTCCCCTAGGTGCCACATTACGGAAAATCGGCATGTGAAGCATGTGTGTGTATACAGTACAATCTTCAAGGCGTGATTATACTAAGTCAGACAATAACGCGAGCGAGGCAAAGGAACGCGTTGCGTCCAAAAGTAAAGGTGCACATTTAAAAGATAGATGGCGTCATTCGGATAATTCTGTTATCAGCAGCGAGAGGGCGCCCCTGCGCTCGTATACTGAGACGACCGTTTCCTACGACGTTAAGTCCTTATAAAGGTAACTGTTCCACTGAAAAAGTCCTATTTCTGTGACAAAGCGCGCTTTTAACCACCCAAGTGAAAATTCTAAGATATTCCGTGTTTGTGCCGTGGAATACCTGATTTTTGCCGTGAAAGAATTCGGGCCCATTAATTCCGTTACTAGGACAGCAGAAAGTAAAAGTAGAAACACAACAAATTGCACGATAATATCGCGGCACACAGTCAGCAAATTACGAAGTGTAGTTATCTCACGGGACAGAGCATCGCATAAGCATAGTAACGGAATTACTTTGTTCCGAAGTTTAGATTTATTGGTTATTGCGTTTCTTCGCTCCGTAGCTTTTAGTTGTTCTTAATACTAAATCATATCAGTGAACTGCTGACGACTGAGGGCGAGATAACAAAAATAAGCTCAGCGAGTTAGGGTTCCTGTGCAAAATAACTGTTGTCGCTAAATCATTTTTTTAATAAGTGACGTGTCAACGGAAAGCTGTAAATTAACAGAAACATTACTCTTCTTGAACTTTATTAAAGAAGACGAACGGAATATTTCATTATTTCGCGTTGTTGTTGCGCGAAAAAGCTGAACATTTTAATAATATGCGGCCACAATTCGAATTAAGGACTCCAAGCTCACATTTCGGCTGGAAATGACACATTCGTTACCAACAATGGGACCATTTTATCGGTTCGATTCCCCCATTCATTCCGCCATGCAAAAAGTAATTTGAAGTGCCGGAACGCATGAGTGCTTAGTATCTATTTTCGAAGGAACGCACTCCACGATCCGTTAAATCAGAGTTGAAGTGAGTGAAGCCGACTTCCCGCACATGTGTGTTTCGTTCGCATCGCCTCACCCATGTCGCGTGCTCACAATAACATCTTGTACCGACTCCGAATCGCTTTAAAATAAATTCGAAATAATGTATAATTGAAAAAAAAAATACTTAAAAAATAATATTGCCTAAAACTTATTTGTTTTCTAACTGTCTTTTCCCATATCAGCCTTCGAGCGTGCTAAATAGAAACGAATATATCTGTAAAGACTTTATTAATGGGGGCCTTAAAAGTCGTAAAGACAGAAGAAGCCGTTCAAATGGAACAACAAAAGAAATTACTTAAATTGATTAGCAACCTTATCTCACGATTTATTAGACTCGCTAGCATTGAATAAATTTATGCGGACCACGTGGTTTCAACATAGCCTGACCTATTGAAGGAGCAAGGTGGATTCGCTCTTCGAGTGGCTAGTAACAATGACGACGTAGATAAAGGAGGTCGATAAAGTGAAATAGCAACGTGAAAACGTGGCGAGAAAATAGCATTATTAACCTCCCGGGTATAATACGCGCGCCAGAACGCCAGATATGGTAATGATTATGTAAATTCCCTTCTCACAGGTACATCTCAAGAACGTTATATACTTATTAAAACCAAGATTGCAAGACCAGGGGGATTGTCTCGCGTAAAAACTTTGTCCGAGCGCAGAACGCTCATGTGTTTATCGGCGCTCAATTTTTACGACACTAGTAATTCGAATCTCAGGTTTCATGAAATCGGAGCACCGACATTGCAGTCGTACTTGGGGACTCAATTTTCAATTTTCTTAGTTCCCCCCGAAGTAGGGAAGCATTGTATGGCTAGATTCTTATCTCTCAAAAGCTATTTAGCCAAATGGAATTTACAGAGCCCGCACTGCAGTTCGAAGAAGTACATTGTAATATTTAAAATCTGGAAATTTGAGTCTCTAAATCCGGCCATTGTATTTATGTGTTTGAGATTTCTCAAGACTCCCTTTCCTCAGTGTAGTTCCTTTATTTCAGCACTTCGCGAAATTGTCTGACATTCTGCGCGATCTCTTTGTGATCAAGTATAAAAGTTTGAGTTTGTGATGCTACAGTTTGCAGCTGTAACTGATAAACACGCCTAACAATTACACAGAAGCGCTGTTGAAAATGTTTAAGTTAAGCACCTAATTGAGCCCCGTTAATCAAGAGCACAAAGTTTTCACAAGTGCTTAAATTATTTACCTCAAACATAAAACATCGACATTCAAAGCATTTCTGGAATATTCCCGCTTACACAGACACAGTTGGAACACAGAGTGAATTATGCGAATAGAAAATATTGAGAGCGAATGGGGAGCATCAAAAATACAAACGGTTGAAACTTGTTAGTGAACTTAATGAGGGAAGAAACTGGAAATTAGTGGAAGAGCGTCACGAACGTATTAGTACTTTTAATTGATACCTACTAAAGGTATTTGTTCATATTTATTCTAGCTACCGATTTTGACACAGAGAAATTAACCTTTACCTTGGATTTCTCGCCAAACCACCAGTAAATCAAACTGAAAAGATTTCTTGATATATTTTTTAAGAAAATATAGCATTAAAGTCCCAAATTACAAACGGGCAATAGAAATTTTTGAAAAACTCAAACTAAAAAAGCAGTCTATACTTTGGAACTATTACAAATCCAAGCAACACCATCAACGCAAAAGAATGATTGTAATTGCCTCCGAATATTCAAAGCAACTTACTAACTAGCTATTATGATAAACAAAGGTGCACAATAAAAATTTCTCGTTATTACTTCCACCGGTCAAAGCTGGGCTCCATTCAATTTTTTCCTTCCGATTACACACTATTTTTGATTATAAAGGGCAATTAAGCCGATAAGCCAGCATGCTGCCCTAATTCTATGTAGAGTGGTCGGTGATATGGGTGCTATTAATTCACCCTTTTTTATAAAGGTTTTCTTTCTACTACGCGGAATCACTTGGTGTTTAAGCTGATGTTAAGTGAAGGTAAGGATGATGGTCGATGGATAATAAAATACAAAGTATTTAAAAAAAATATTCAAATAATGATATATTTTTTTAAAGCCAAAAATTGTTAGGTTAGATCCCGTGTAATAGGTGCCTATTGCCATCTATCGGGCACGTAAGTCATCGTACAATTTCCTAGGTATAAGAAGAACGCAGCTACCTATTACATGGAATCTAACATAATATAGATGAAATGTTACTATATACGTAATATTACTATAATAACACCTTCGGGGATAAATAGTCGTACAACTTATGTGCCATATTTTTTGCAGATTGCTCTATGTTAAAAAGCACTAATCTTTTCACGCCTATTCACAAACGCGTAAGCAAAAAAATAAACAAAGTTAAAACAATAAACATTGCTGCACCTCATAAAAGTGATTGTATAGGGGAATGAACACTTGGAGAATAAAAATGTACAGAAATGGAATGTTATCCCGCAAAAGCAATGTATGCCGCAAACAGTAAAAGAAAAAATGGCAAATATGCCACTGACGAAGTAGCTGAATCGGTAAACAGTTCCTGCAGGGACAGTCTAGTACGAACACATAATTTGGACTCGATGTGTATTCTTATTCAATGGTAATATTATTGTATCATCTTCTTAATTACACTCGGAATCGTAGGACTGTATCCATACAGCTTTTCGAAACAGATTAACCAAAAAAGTTTGAATGCGAATCTTCATAAAATTAGAATATGGAAGATAAAAGCGTCTTATGAAAAATTGGCTAAATCTTTTGGCGCCCAGTTGTAAATGTTCCAATTTCGAAATGCTATGGAGTAGAAAATATATTAGTAGTTTTCTTTTGTTTTATTATCATTATAATAAGGTTGTAAAAAAGTAATGTAAGTATGCCACTCATTAGCAATAGTCAATGTAACACTTGTGCTTATCTATTACAAAGATGCACACTGTTACAATTACCCCCTTTTCAGTGCAGTGACATAAATTAAGTACCTCACTCTTTCCGTAGTCCCTTCCATTATCTTTTCCGTCTATATTATAATAAATAACAATTTCATTTGCCCGTAATACGTTTTGATAAAAACACCTACCTACGAGGGTACAAAAGGGGCAGAGAAAAAAATTGACACTAGATATAATAAAGAGATTGGAAAATAATTCCGGCAAAAAGCAAGTCGCCAAAGCTCAGGTCGGACACTCAGTAAAATGAAATACGTAGCCGGCACCAGCCTTCGGCAAATGGTTTAATATCGAAATGTGATCACTTAGCGCAATCTCTTACAAAAGAGAGAGAAAAAACAGGAACAGCCCAATGTACTTAGCTACCACCAGAAACCGAAAAATGTATCGATTTTCCATCGCGCCCGCACAAAAATGGGAAAGGATTGATGGCTCCTCAACACTTGCACAATCCCCTATTTATACAGACATGATCAAAGACAGATGAGAGATTTGAAAGATGAGAAATTTGCGCGTCCGCTAGTTCGTTTTTCACTTTTCATTTTACGCGCGGCGATTTTTCTCTTTCCGTTTTAACAAAGCCTTTTCGGATCGGCGGATTACCTACTAAATTCTGAAATCGAAGGGCGTATAAGATTAGGCTACTTAATCAAATAAAACTCGTGTTTAGCTCCAATCCTGGACGTACAGTTCCCGGATCGGCCATTAATTTGAGCATTAAATATAGTCGGTTCAATTGATTAACCGCCGTTTGAAGATCGAGACTTGGTCGGTGGTCAGTCGTAAATTTGTGATTCGCCGGTTGCATATTCTATTAAGGACAAATTGGAGCGGGCGTAAACGAATAAAATACTTATTTATAATTTTAGACGACTCATATTTACATCTCCGTGTGGTGCTAAGCTAAGCCGTGTGGTGACGGCAGAGCAGAATACAATTGGCACCACCCCAATCTCTCCCATGAGTGTCGTACAGGGCGACTAAGAGTTAAGACAGCAATGAGCAACGGGACAGTAACGTTCCTCTTATGCCATCTAGTTATGTACTGCGATTTACGTGTCCGATACAATAGGCTCAACGTGGGTGTTAATTCACCTCTGCCAACCCCTTCGGGGATATAGGCGTGATCTATTTATGTATGCAGGGACTTATATTTACACCTCCCAGTTTTGTTACAGTGGCAATTTAATAATTCAGAATGTTGGAGCGGCCATTGAATTCCTCATCGCTGCAAAAGCATCCAGGAGGAAAATATTTACGCTTTTTCGAAATGCAGAAATCAAGTAACAAGGAATCGGTTTTAGCGGGAGGAGCGTTAGGGACCGACTGTTGAATAAAACGGGAGAGCGCCGAGCGGTAATAATACTTACCTTCCTGAGGTATGAGTGGGAGATTCGCATACTGCAATGCCGACTATCATTCCGAATGGCTGTAGTAATTACTTGGCCCGCTCTCCTAAGAATATTTTTAGAGAGTAATCGTTTATTAGGACGCTTAAGACAATAATGGTCGCCTTTTAGTTCTTTCCCCTCGTCCCGCTCAAATGACACCCTGTCTTTGGCAGTATTTCAAATGGTGATTGTGGTGGTGTAGCATGCGCTCAATTAGTTTTGACACTCCTAATGAAACAAGCGTGGTAATCTTAATAATTATTATAGCACTTTATAATAATATACAGAAATCCATACAGACATAAATCACGCCAAAAGTAGCCAATGACGAAATAACACCTGCGGTTCACCAATTAGGTTTGGTCCCACGTAATAGGTAGCGAGCCTATTGCCATCTATAGGGAACGCAAATCGCAGGATATTGCTAGGTGGAACGCTGCTGCTTATTAGTCATAAAAATCTCGTGTCACAGTGTTTGTTATCTAACTCCTCCGAAACGACTTGACCGATTTTTATGAAAAGATTTGTGTAAGTATATTTTGGTAGGTCTGAGAATAGGTTATTTTCATACTATTTTTAGCTATTTTTTATACTAAATACAACGTTTGCCGGTTAAACTAGTTTTTTAGTAAACATTTTCAAAACAATATGCAGACAAAAATTACAATGTCGTTGTTTTGCCCGGTAAAGTCCCCAACCTAATCAGGGGAAGCCCCGAGTGCCATTCGGTTGCCCCTTTGATCGCTATGGGGCTTAGATTCTATGCAACTTACACGTAAAATGCAGTGTTCTACTGGAGGTTATTTAATTTTGTGCCCCTTTGTGAATTCGCCAGTGCGCATTTAAAATGGAGATTTTTTTTGTGAGACTCCTACTGTTCTATACGAAGAGAACGTTCTGCTGAGTGAGACTGAAACAAATTGTTTTATTTCCAAACGAATTTAGGCGCGGCGCCGTATAATGGGGTAAGAAAAAAACCCACAAATAGTCGAAGTTACAAAATAATTTCAAATATTTACCGGGAGAGAGTAGAGGGGAGAGAGAAATAATATAATTTTATCACAGTCGGATCTGCGGCAGGGAAGCTTATATCCTTATTTATTTCCGTTGGGTGTTCGGCCACTAATTGCGACTCGCTACCCAGTGATTTTCCACGATCTCGCTTCTTATTGTAATTACTTGCAATATTTATGCCTTGCTCTTGGTATTAACAGGACTATATTTTGTTTGGAAAGCAACATTCATCTAGTAATAGTTCTTTAATAATGGCCCAATAACGGTTGGTGTCAGGCAGACGGCCAACTGTAAAACCTTAACCAAAACCTTGAGCGGTATGGATTGGAATGTTGTCGTTCCAATCACTCTCTACGTTCATCGGTTTTTCGACATGGTCCTTTACATCTCTTCTCCATAAATTATTTCATCACTAGCACCTTTACAGTGTGATTGATGATATGAAGCAAAACGGAGTGAATGGTTTGTTGACGTCCGATCGATATGAATGGAAGAGGAAACATATGACGACCCCAGATAGACTGGGAATAGACTGGGCAGGGAGAAAAAGAGCTTCCGAGTGATGGGTGATATGTTTATTCAAGGAATGTATGGCATGGACGTCAGCCCATCTAACAGATTATGAATGCAAGAAGAAACATCGTGATGATTTCTCATAACGGCTCATTCAATCACTTGAAACGTTTGCTAACACTACTTGTTATTGTTGTTTGAAATTATTGTTTTGGGGCTATACGACTGTTTTCCGTAAGCAAATCATATAATATATACAAATTAACAGTAATTTTGGAAATCAGCAAACTAGAAAACATACAATATTTGCACAAATCACGTATATATCCCCGAAGGGGTAGACAGAGGCGAATTACACTAGAGAATCTCTCAAATTATATAATGTTTGTTCAAAAGGTTCCACATAAATGTCGCAAGCCAATTCATGCGCGAAGTAAGAACGAATAAATTATCCTCACGTCAAATTACTTGTCTACGACAAATTAAGCACGGTTTATCATGTTTAATCGTGCACTCTCATCGTTATAATAAAAACATTTCCCAAACACTCCCAACAGCGGCATTTTATAAAATACTCGCTCGTGAAAACTGTGTTTACTGTATGAATAGTCAAAGATTGATAGATTGCTTTTATTGCCAAACAATCTCATTGTCAGCCAGTGTTTTGGTGTGGCAGGGAAAATGTATACTACTGAATTGCAAATGCGACTGATTGGATCTCCCAGGCAGCCTGTATGTAGTTCTTTATTGATTTCTCGTGATATGTATTCCGATAGGTAATTAATTATGATATTAGCTGTTGCCACTCCTGGCACAGGCTTATTACAAAGTATTAGTAAATATTTCACAGCTCGTTTAGTAATGTACCACGGATTTTAACTTTTTTTTTGGGAAATTTTCCTGAAAAAATTGTTATATTTAACCTTTAATCTGACAAAATAAAGTCAGGAGGTGCTAAGACATGATTTGACCAGTAAATTTATTGATACAATGATATTTTATATTAAATTTATAATATCTTCACCAGCGTTAATCAGATCAATTCGATATATCTGTGCACAATTTGTCCTTTGAGCCTGTTCAACCTAGAATAAATGACGCAGTATACTGTAATAGGCCATGTGTTCAAACGGTTACAACTGTAAAATGTTTAATACATACGGTATGTTTACGTCTCACACATTACATTTAGACCCGCATTACAGGGCAATTTTCTATACAGGCTTCTCTAATTTTAGTAAATGCCATCAAGCAAGTTGTACGGAGAAAGCCCATAAAAAACTAACATTAAGTGGCACATATACCGGTAACCGATAGCACAGAAAGAAAGTTATCCCCAGGTATTGCGTGTGCATTATTATTTCACGTTAGTTGCGTTTCATTTCACGCACAGATCGAGCCAGCAGTAATTCCGAGCGTTCGTTTAAACATTGATAGCACGTACGGGAGCCGATAACCCTATTTTGTTCGTAATAGAGATCACAATCCAATAACATATTGGAATGTTGAGGCTCGCTCGAACGATATTCAAATTCTAAGCAACCCGTGGGAGATATGGCAGAATTAACTTGTCAGTAAAAGTATTAAGTGAGACCTACAAAGTAAGGCATATAAACAACAATTCCTCGAGAGCAAAATTGTCTGGGTTCATTACGAAGATTTGCATTTACCGGAATTAGAACCCGGGGCTTCTTGGTCGATAGCCAGCTTGATCTGACCATTCGACCAAGCCGGTCATTAAAAGTATATTACCATACAGAGTGACTTGAATCTTTAAAAACGTTTTTAAAGCTGAACTCCCTGTCAGTCTGTCCCAATCCTTGGATATCAAAGCAGCGAGTGCTGTTTTGGGAAAATAACCCTTAACAGCACTCGCTGCTAGATGAGAAGAAAAATCTTAGCATTCCATGGATTTACTGTGCGGATGCCGGGTCTATAGTGTAGTAGAGAGGGCAGTCAGTGGCAGCACTTGGGACTTGTGACCCAAGTCACCACCCGACTTCTTTCTCTGTTCGGCCATGTATGATAAGATTCTGTGAGACACACGTTCCAGTGAAGAAATTACGAAAGCTCTAGTCAACTTAAGAACTTGAAATTTATTACGCAATATAGAAACTACATAAATAAAATTCCAATAATGACTATAATACACCCCGATTCCAAGAATAGCAATAAAAGTTTATGGTCACTAATCGCCAGGCTAAGCGGATTTAAACGACATAATCTGGTGGAGTGAATGAGAGAGTGATTACTATTGCGAAGCTCAATTTCTACTTTCGGCTGCATTTTGTAATTGGAGTGCCATATGAGCAGCGCCGATTGAATTATTTGAAAATGCGGAGCGGAGTGGATTTCCGACAGCCAGATGAAACAGTTATTGCTATCTCTGAATGTGTGAGGATTTAAATTAGATTTTTGAATGAATGAATGTTCTATTTTTCAGCTACCATGCTGTGGTTGCAAGAGAATATAAAGCGGCGTAATATTATAAATCATCTCAAAAAATTAACAAAATAAATATTTTTCGAACTATTCACGTCTCTATTGTATTGTAACTCTGTCATACACATGATGGCCGTGTGGTGAGGAAGACAAGAATAAAATTATCACCACCCTCTCTCGCGGGTTAGGGGAAAGGCGTCATTTATGTTTGTATGTATGAATGTCATACACATAAAGTTATGTTACTTCCAACAGATTTCGATAGATACAATTTTACATTTTTCAATTTGAACTAACTAGAAATATTCAAATGTATATCTAAATCAAAAGAGCTATTGATTATACTTAGCTAAACCTGACCCATTGCTTGTAATATACCAAATACGTGTCAAAGTTGAGAGATAGGTGGTGTTTTTCTCCTCATTGCGGCACTTACAGAATACAGAAACGCTACTCAAATTTTGAGCACTGCTTAAAAAGTTAAGTGGACAATCCCTGTTAGAATTCGTATGAAAAAACGTCAATGTTGGCAATACTTAAATGTTAAGCAGGACTTAAACTTTGAGTGGCGTTTCTTTATTTGGGGGCTAGTCTTGCGCTCCCATATTATGGTGTCCGTGCTAAGACTTAGTGGATATAAAGGGGTCACAATCCGCAGCCTATCTATTATGGTAGAATCCCTCGATAAAACTCTTGAAACCGATATCCGCTTCATCCGTATAGAGAGAGAGACAAAGCCAAGCGTCGACAAACTACGATATTGCATGTAGGTATTCCGAGTAAGCTTACCACTATAATACGCGATGACAAAGCGCCTTGAGCGTACGTTTGAGACAAACTTATTTGTTACCAGTCAGTGGTGCACAGGATATTTGTGTCGGCACACTGTTCTCTTTGACAACCTATATAAAGCTCAGAGTTGGGCGGCCTTATGAATACGTCGGTTATAAATCGCCACTTGTCACTCAGGCGATTACTCGGCGAGTCTTGCTGTAGCGTTTGAGGGTGGAAATTCGATCGGTACCTATCTACTACATTAACTCTTACAGAAGATATATTTTCCACGACAAAATTGTCTAGTTCAAAATATTGCGGACAAAATCCTTTGAAATCCAACCAATGATTCAACTATCACCATAAGGTACGACATACATAGATACATAAACTGCTCCTGTTTGTTTATTCCCAAAGGGGTAAGACTGGCACCATCATGTTGTTCACTGTTAGGGCACAGCCTAGGCTTTTTAAAGATGTAAGAATATAGGGAGAATGGGCACACACTACGGTGGCCCAGTGCGAATTTGTGGGTATTAACGACTGCATTTATGCAGACGGGACAAACGGCTTCACGTGCCTTCCGAAGCACGGAGGAACTCGAGATAATTCGGTTTTGGTCACCCATCCTGGCCTTAGGAAATATTACTTAGTTTGCGCAATCACAGACCGAGCCAGTGCGCTATCGAGTTCCGAAGCTGGCGCCATCTTTGTTATTTTTTCGCTCCCAAGCCAGCATGGGAGGTAAATGGATAATGGTAATGGACCCAAATAACAGCTAACCACTCAACCCCCTCACGATAATAAATCTTAATTAACAATTCGGAAATTTAAAGCGGAACTCATAGTTATAACAGGTGTAGCGGTTGGTATCACAAAATCTCATTTGATTGAATGATAACAGCCGCAAGACACGACTCTGTTTATGTAAATTTGACTCAGTTATTAGACCCTCCTCAGACGATTAACAGGCGCCCGGCCAAATTGAGAGCTTTATCGGAGCCATTCTCATTTCACTCACCATCATAGCGGCGAAAGGCGTTTTTTAAATCTATTTTGAATTAATTATGGGCTTAGCATTCAAAATATTCTATTTTGTGTGGTATATTTTCCCCGTTTCTTGTTACAAAAACCAAAACAACTGAATGCGGATTAAAACGGGTTTAGTTCACTCTTTTATAAACACAATTGAAAGATTATGAACCTTATTTTATTTATGATTCGTATAGTGTGGTACGCCGCGTGGTGACGGCAGAGCAGAATACAATTATTATTGTCACGACTCCTGATTTCTCCCCCTGGTATCGTACAAGGCGACTAACGGTAAAGACAGCGGTGAGTATGGGCAGCAGTAGTAGGTCCTATATTCTTCAAGGTCTAGCATATTTTCTTTACGCCGAAGAGGAACGATAAATGGCAAAGGCTATCTATTATATCATTATCGGAACTAACATACTTAATTAGTGAAACAAGGGGCATCTTTTAGCTTACATTTTATTTTAAGCACCTTTGCCTCCCTTAGAAGATATATAAAATATGCGTGATTTATGAATTTACGTCATTTAACTTTATCAGTTCGCTTAAGATGTTTATAGACAACGGCAAATTGGTGAATAAAGAATAATTTAAATCAAAAAACTTTATAACCAAGAATGTGTACGAATTGGCGAAATGTGGGTGCTAGTTCACCTCTGCCTACCCCTTCGGGGATATTTATGTATGTATGTATGTATGTACGAAATGTAATTTTCACATTGAAAAGTTAACAAATAAATACTGTCCTATAATGAAAGACACCCACATCTACCCGCATTGGTGCGTTATTACAACAAACGGGAATTCGGCAATGAATTAGGGAACGCGCCCTTGGTACGGCAAAGGAGTGAAAACAAAAGTGTCAAGTGTAATATTCAACTAAAATAAAGCAATCAAGATCTACAAGACCTTTTATAAAACAAGGTTCAAGTAGAATTCCCTCAAAAATACCATAAGGCCAAGTCGTTACATTAAAGTGTGCTGCGCGAATGTGCCTTAGGCTGAGTTCAGACTGTAAGGAAAATAATTTGGGGTCATAATCATCACAGCCCTTTATTATCCTCACTACTGGGACACAGGCCTTCCCTACGGGTGGAGAATATAGGGAGAATAGGCCACAACCCACAACCCTGGCTCAGTGCAGATTGGTGGGTATTAATAACTGAAGATGCAACCGAGACAAACGAATTAACTTGCCTTTTGAAGCCCGAAGGAACTCAAGATAATACATTTTTTGGTAACCTATCCAATGATACGGCCTTAGCGAACATCGCAAGCAAACGCACGCCGAGCCCGCTATGCCGCGCACTATGCTACGCGCTATGCCGCCATCGCTATCGAGGTACTAGAAGGCACTGATATAAAAAAACGATACATTAAAAACGGTACATTTGTTTTAGTGAACTGTGATATATGTATAACACGGCTAATTTGATAATTTTGAGTTAGAAACTTAGTATTGGTATTTTTAATGCAGTTACTCAACTTAGTTAAACAAATTTTTGATGAAACGAAATCCTATGCAAAAAACTTGGTTTTTGTAATACACCTCCTTTATCTGTCTGACACCAGCCTTAGAGCTCCGACGACACAGCGCGCGGCCATTCCGTAGATCATGACAACAATACAAAAACAATTCCACCACAATAGGGGTAAGCCGCCACTTTTATCGGGCACCCATTGAGACTTAATAAATTTGCATACCGAAAATTACAGGTGGAACGAAAACCTCGTGCCAAATTGACTGTGATGTCCATTAACAACGCAGTTGGCTTATAAGCTGCAAAATAATGGGTATGACTATAAATTCTGCTGTTCGTCACTCAAAAGGAAGGCATAAAAGTACAAATAGTAGATGCCTCTAGCAAAAGGGAAAGGACTTTTGCCATCTATCGGGCACGAAGTTCGCAGTATACAGAAACGCTGCTGGCTATGACTGGCTGACTCAGCCCTTAGTCGCCATGCACGACACCCGCTGGAGAGATCGGGGGCGGTGTCAATTGTGTTCTGCTCCGCCGTCACCACACGGCTATCAAGCCATACCCGCCCGTCTTATCAATAAAGGCGATTGTAATCTAAATAATACCTACGCACGCACAATAGGAACAGAATATTTGGATTACGCTCTCGTGCGGAGGCTGTATCGCGGTCTCGAATAGGCACTTATCGACACCGCAATGAGACGAGGTTCCTGGCTAGATCGCGCCGAAGATTACGCTATCACGGCCTATACGCGACTCGCTTTATGCCATAATTGAATTATTACTCGCTCACCGAGGTGTTGGTGCCGATATTTATGGCACCGTAAACTGTTGATGTTGAAAATCAACGCAAATTGTGAGCTGATGGCACGTTAACCGCCCACGGTGACTTTTTAGGGCTACAACCTGGTGAGTTTACGACGGAGCCGGCTGATAAGTGGGCGAGTAATTCGATTTTGATCGACTACTATGATTATCTAATGATTTATTGATTATTTTATAATTATGATTTTTTCGCTTTCTTTTGGCCAAAGTCTGTATGATACATACATAAATCACGCCTATTTTACAGACAAGAAGGATTTACATGGCGGAAGTGAAATGGGAAGGAAGGCGGATCTTTCATAATCAAATTGAAAGTATATTAAAGAAGGGCCAAGGGGCCTACCGACTAACTCGATTGCTGATGATAGCTATATTGAAATGCACTGCTTACGGCTATAGAAGCCATCCTGAATTTTTAGGTGGCACGGATTTTGTGCCAAATTCATACAAAATCATTCGGTGACCATTCGTTCAAAGCTATCGCTAATAGTTTAGGTACATTTAGTGCGAAATGCATGACATCATAAACTATAGCTTTTTCTTTAGCAATCGAGTTAGGCGGTAGGCCCCCAGGTTAAGAGTACCCGAAAATCGGTTTAGGGCATGCATGAAGAGATTAATGAGATTGGATGAAGCGAAAGAAGTATGTAAGAATCGTAGGAAATGTAAGAAGTGATCTCTGCCTACCCCTGGGGGAGAAAGGCGTGACATATGTATGTATGTATTTTACAGAGGTAGGGTAGGCAGAGGTGTATTAACAACCACGTTCCGCCAATTATGTTAGGCGCCATGTAAGTAGGTGGCGAGCCTTTTGCCATCCATCGAGCACTTCAATCGCAGCGTTATCTTAATGTGGTATTACTAGAACGCCGTATATTACTCAATGCTGTCTTAACCCTTACTCGTTCACTCTAGCGCCACTGGCGAAAGAGTGGGAGTGGTGACAATCTGGTAATATTTTGTTGACTGTCTTATTTCTCAATGTAAGTAGAGCAGTTGGTGGTCACAAAGCAGTCGTATAAAGGTTCGATTACTACTATAGGGTAAACGACACGACATACTGTGTTGGCTTCCAAATGTGCAAAACACTATAAACAAAATAGAAACAGAATCACACTCTGATATTAGGTGCCCGATAATTTTATAAATATACGTTAAAATTAAAGCAATAAAGATAGCCCATGACGCCGTCGCACTTGGGCAAGCTCACGGCCAATTTTTTATCGCGAGAAAAGAGCAGATATATTTTTAATCAATTCCCAGCCCATAAATAGCAGTTACCCGCTAGCAGTATCTCCAAAAATTGCAATGAGAGTGATAAATTATTATTTTTTGTTCGTTCGCTCATCCCGGCAATTTACATGCGTAAAGGTAATACGATATTAAAGAAAATTCGTAATAAAATGATAGCGGCACACGTAATTTCGGAATACGGGGTCTCGAGTTCCCGCTGATAGAATTTGCCATAGCTCATTAGCTTTGCTGAACAGGTACAGGCTTTGCATGTAATATTATTATGCACAAAAGCTTGTTTTCGAGAAAGTATTTCGTTCCAGCAATTTATTGTCTATCACGAAAATAGCGTTAAAGTCTCGGGTAATTTTACATCTAAGACAAAACCTTGAGCTGTACAGATTGGAATTTTGTCATCTCATCACTCTCTCCGTTCATCGGTCTTTCAACATGGTCCTTTATATCACTTTTCTATACATTCATTAATTAGCAGCACCTTTGTGGGTAGTTGATAATAATATGAATCAAAAGGGAGTGGATGGCTTCATGACGTCTGACTGATATGAATGGAAAGAGGTAATATACTGCGCTGACCCCAGATAAACTGGGAACAGGGCATACGTAATAATATTATTATGTAAATCAGGACTTTCTCAAAACACCTCTGCTAATTACATACATATATCACGCCTTTCTCCTATAGAGGTAGACAGAGATCACTTCTTTCAACTTACTCCGATCCTTATATACCTACTTCTTTCGCTTCATCCAATCTCTTTAATTCCTAAATAAGGCTTTTTTCTCAACTATCTGGCAATTTTACCATAATTAGTTGCGGTTTTCGAAACTAACTCTTAAGTGCGTACTAAGCGCTTAATGAACAAACTGCAAGTGACTCGAGGGTAAGGACATGACTATGTCAGGAATTTATTTAATAGACTGCTTTAGAAACACCGCCGCTCGAAGGAGAATGCGGTTTACAGGTAGTTTCTCAGGAGAAAATGTTATTCGTAATGGAATATAATAAGGATGATATTATTATAATAATGGAAAATTAGGATATATGAAATTATTTCTGAAATTATTTTACCACCAAATATGTTATATTTACAAGAGAAACAATTAGAAGAATAAATTCTGTTATCATTATGAATGCAGTGAGGCAAAATTTTTATTTCCGGTATATCCGTCCGTTAAGTGTGGTTCGGAATGTTGGAATGTAAAGAGTACTCATGAAAGAAAATATTGTGCAACAGACGTGATAATGTTGAGATGGATTTGCGGTTTGATAAGAATGGATAACGAGAGGAATGACTACATAATTATGTTGTTGCTATAATGTGTCTGTAAGTATAATCACCAAGGAAACTATATTCACGGCCTAAAATCGTCATAGCACCAAATCGTGTAGTGAAAGTTTGTGTGTACTGAAAAAATAAACTATGTACTCCATATAATCACGTGTGAACAGTTCCAGCGCCACAGGTTTTGAAAGTTCTCCAAATGTCAAGCCGCGTTTGTCGCTGACTGTACACCGCCGTCGATACTGACTTTGATAAACGAGGCAGTCAGTGTCACCCCACTAGGAAGCCACGTCACCTACTTTGGTGCATTGCGGTTCAGATCTTACCCTATCCCTGTTTACACCCGATCCGCGTAGTTTTTATGACTGCCAAACCAATATTACAACCAACTAGAGTGCTTATGGTAGGCCTCTATTTTATTTGATACAGTTTATTGCAACCGAACGGAATATTGCCGGGGAGCAATCTCGATCGCCGGCGCTTTCTCAGATTTTGCTGGGGGCTATGTTTTGAGAGGATGCCACAGTCGACCGTAGCCGGGCGAAACGAAAGCGCTCAATTGCCTTAGTCTTTTGAAATCATGGTCAGTTTTGAGGGGTTAATTGTGAGTCTTGTTCACGGGATTTTTAATGGTGATCTTGAGAGTTCTCACCCATAAGAGTTCCCAACAATTTGCAATTGTGCATGGATGACGTCTTCTTCGCGATTCGTTGAGCTGTAGCAAATTTCAAACTGTTTGAATACTCAAAGTCAAAGGGTCAAACTCAGAGTCAAAGTCAACGACGTTGAAAAAGGTAACTTGTGTTTGATAAAATAAAATAAAAAATGGTAAAAAGTTCAAACCGAACACACAAAGATACCCACTTTGTTCGTATTTCACGAATACTGTAGGTATGCGAGATAAAAACAATTGAGAGAGCGAATAACTGAACTATATTGGTCACAACGTGAATCGGTGCGAGGCGTTTGACAGGAACAGAATAACCGGCACGGTTAGCGAGAAACAATACAGGGTACGATATTGAGATAAATCAAATTTTCGTATTCGCATCGAGTCGCTATTTTCTAATATTAAGATCGCGAGTCGCGACGGAGATTGCAGCTCACCTCTCGAGATAGCCGGCAACTCTTAAAAATAGAGAGAAGAGTACAGGGCGTATTCAGTTGTCATATTTCACAGCCTGGCCGATTCTGTATAAACACGTCTCGCGTTCAATCATCCCGCGATAGGTAGCGACGGTACGAATAAATCAAGACATTCACTTTTTCACCTGCCAGACACAAAAGCCTCGCACTGAAACTTGATTCGGGTTATTTCTGACGAAATATCAGCCTATTTGTTATACTATTGATGGGGACGCACGTGCGCTGCGTAAGTTTGTACTTGTTGACGAGAGGGATTGAGTGAAAATTGCTTCCCTACAATGTGCATAGAATTTGATGGTAACCGCTTCGAGTATGCGCGCTGCCGCTGCGGCTGGTTCGACAGCGATATTGGCGCAAAATTTGTTTGTATACTGTCGTGGTATTTTCGTTGTTAAGGCTTGTTAGCGTTAATAAGTTCATCTTCTTCAACAACTTAACATAGATCAAACTGTCAAGTCACAGGTGTTAGTTACCTATAAACAACTGTTTTCTATAGACAGATAGATCGTCAACTATAAGATTAGAGACTAGTGCAAATATTACCTTACTTACCGTCAGAGCCAAATCCAACATCTTAGCAAAGAGAGCTATACGATAATGTCACAAATGCAAACACCTCCCATTCTGTCCAGTGTGTACAGTCACCATAATAATGAAATGAGCCTAATTAGGTATGTTCACTGCAGTATATACTGGCAAAGAGAGCGATGAGCAATGGGCAGCAGTATTTCACTTATACCATCTAGAAATCTATATCTATGTATGCATGTCGTGCTCCTGCAAATGTAAGAAAATATTTCACCTAGATTAAAACACGAAATTGTGCGAGCGCCGAGCAATTCCTACGGTTGCATTGACAAGCCCCGATCTACTCGGAACCGTCCGATATCGCTCGGCAAATAAGCGTGAGCATTTGCATAATATTGAAACGTCAGCGATGTAGACGGTGGGGGCTAATTAACGTAATTGATCGGCTTGCCGCTACCACATGAGTAGATAAACCGAACAGAGTAAAAGCTTCCCAAGAACACTGTCGCACAATAAGTCTGACAAGCTCGTGCGCGCCCGCGTGATGCGAGGAGGAGCGAATTTTCCCTCCTTCCCGCATCACCCGCCCCCGCTAACATCTTAAGTGCCCCGTCCCCGCCACTGTCTCTCATACCGCAGGAGGGTCACGCACGAACTTGTCAAACTATAACCCTGACAATACTGTTTGGCTGTTTGTCATAAACCGGTTTTTTCCAGTCTCGTCGCGTGCGACAGCGGCCAGTGGTAACGCATACATGCCCTGCGCGCTTATAGTAGTGCAACCGATTCGCGCGGTTGTATAAAGGTTATTCTCTGTTCCGTTTATTTACTCATGTGTTGCCGCTACCCAGGAATCAATCGCACGTACCTACCGCCATTGATTCACATTAATTACCGAAGTGTGTGTCGCATATCGTGCGCTCGTATAGCGACTGATTATTTTGATGGACTACCCACCGATGCCCGATTATGGAAACGAAACAAGTGAAAAGCTTTCAAGCAAATGCCTAATGAAAGCAGTGCTAATAATTGGATACGAGCGTTTTAAAATATCGCCAATGTTTTTTTGTTGATCAGTGACAGTTGATTGTGCGATTTTCATACATAAATCACGCCTTTCTCGCCTAGGGGGGTAGTCAGAGGGGTTTGAAGGCCCACGTTTTGCCAAATCCCATGTGATAGGGATGAGACTATTGCCATTCATCGGGAACTAGAATCTCAATTATTTGTTAGATGGTGCACCAGAAACGCTGCTACACATTCCTTGTCATATTATAACTCTAAGTCGCCATGTACGACACCCACGAGAAAGGCAGGGGTGACACACGGCTCGGTTTTCTTAACTATGTTCGCCAAAATTATATCGTCTCGAGATCATCCATGCTTAAGGCAATTTTCCTAGCTGCATCCTTCATGCAGTCGTTAATACATACTAACAAGCATTGTAAAGTGATCGATCACGAACTGCTCCTACAGTACCTACTAACGCATCACTGCAATTTATTTCTTTAGCTAAGCAAACCTGCGTTTTAGTACCCGCTCCATACCCAGTTCGGGGCACCCAATACATAACCCGCACACTCCTCGACTCCTCGCCAACCAACAAATAAAACGGCACATCCAAGCCGAACAGTGTAGGCAGCTAATACCTCCCATCTCGAAACACCGCAAACAACTAAGACTCCGTTTCAAAACACACAACTTTGACATCTGCCAAACCAAAACAAACACAATCCGGAGGAAGGCGGCGGCACACACCCGACTTAAATCAAATAACTGTATTGCTTTTAGCTTTGTAAAGCTTCAAGTGCAAAAGCGTCAGCGGCGGATGTTCGCCCCGTCCCAGACTGTAGTCTATGATATTGGTCCACGCCCTTTACATGTTCTCCGGAGATAAAGACGGCAGCACGCGAGCGCTGACACGCTCGCCGAGTTATCACGGCCGTGACGAGCCACCTAACTGCTCCAGTGTATCCCTTTAATTGCCTTTTTTTCTGGAGACGGGCTTAAAGCGCGCCCGCCATATCTCCGCACGTCGCAATTACGGAGACGTCTTATGATAAATCTCCCGTAATTTGCATGAGATAGCATACGCTCTCAACTTTCACGCGGAGCTTCCTACTCTTGTCGTTTATTACGTTAGGGAACGTTTCCAAGACTGAGAACGAGCTATTTAACTGCTAACTAGATAACGTTAACTATCATTCGAGACGAGGGGATTCCTTAATAATTGAGTGCCTTTTTGTGAGTCGCGTCTAGAGTTGTGCCGGCGACAATTTTCGGGGAATCCTGCAAAATAGCAAATTTGAGTCGTAGTATGGTCGCGTCGCCCCCTCCGTGCAATTTCTCCGGGCGGAAATAAGACGGTAAGAGCCAAACAAAACAGACGGCACAATCTCCGCGCTGCAGCGTGCCGGATCGGCCGACACCCCAAGGCTCCCGCCAATCTCGGCATTTTTTCGCAGTTGCCGGTAGACCGACCGGTGCGCGGCAGAAATTGTTGCGTCAGCGTACCGCCCTGCGGACTGCGACGGCGGCTATTTGTCGAACGATGCGCCAAAACATCGCGTCGCAATCGCACGGAAAAATTATTCCCCGCTAGATTGCTACTCCGCTTTTTGAAGGTGCATTTACTTTTGCACGTTGAGTTTTATATTTTACGGAATATGAGCTAGAGATTGTATTATCTTGTTGGCAAGCTCGCCGATGCAGTTTCTCATTTTATTCCGATGCGAACAAGTGAAACGAGTGTTTTTAACGAGTTTGGTGGAAATAAGCCTAATTGGAAAGAATGGAGCCTCAAAGCGAGTTGCGAGTTCTTATCATTCAGTCTTAATGCTAGTGGAGCGAAAGCAAAAAGATGTTTTCAACATTATGAGTGCTTTACTCGGTTGCTCCCTCGGCAATTGAGCTACTTCAGTTGAAACGTCGATATTTCCTTACGTAATTTTAATGACAGTCAATTAGATGAACGCTAAGTATATTTCATTTATATCCAAAAGCTATTTTTTAGCAATTAAAACTTGGGCATTTTTGTACCCTTAAAGCTAGTCGCGCCATAATTATATTTATTTTATTGTGAGATTGGTATTTGAAATTTGTAAGAAAGTGTAGCTTAGTTAAACTAATTTTAGTGTTCGGTTTGTATATATTTGAGGGAGTAGGTAGTATACTCAACAGTGGACGTCTCTCGACCTAAATGATGATGAAGTATATATTAGTAATAAAAGCGGGTATGACAAGTATTCCAATGGAGTGATAACAAACGCACTGGCATAAGTGAGCTGGTAATACATGATGGAACCCCTCCGTGAAATTACAAAAAGTCAGCTGTCAAACTCTCGCAGGTTCTAAATTTAAACTTCCACTCAGACAGTATTTTCTAAGAAAATCGAGTGGTCGATAAACTTATTACCTGCTGTAAAAATGATCGCCGGCGAGGGTGGGCTCTACCGATGACATGTCATTAGAAGCTAAAGGTCTCCGCATACGTAACGGGAAACACCCCGGACGGGCCGGGGACTGCAGAAACATCGTTTCATACAAAATGTACCATGACGGACGTAATTGTCACGGAGTCACAGACGGGACATGCACGGGGCTTTTTGTACGAAAGATCCCCGACCCGTCCCGGCCGGGGTATTTTCCCGTTCCGTTTGTGGAGACCTTAACGGGAAAACACCCCGGACGGGCCGGGGATTGCAGAAACATCGTTTCACACAAAATGTACCATGACGGACGTAATTGTCACGGAGTCACGGACGGGACGTGCACGGGGCTTTTTGTACGAGATAGGCCCCGTCCCCGTCAGGTACACGTCCCGCCCGGGGTATTTTCCCGTTCCGTATGTGGAGACCTTTAAGCTGCGCGCACATTTACCACCGCGACATGACGCGAACACACATTGCTCTGTGGATAAATTACACTCGACCTCAAACTCAGTCATGGCGCAGCGTGTTTCAGCATTCGCGTCTCCATGGACAGACAGAAATTGCTTTTCAAATGCGAGCGTCAAACTTCGCAACTCAAAAGATGTTCTATCGGAGAATAAGCAAGAAAAGAATCTAGTGTGCGAAAGGCTTAAGTTTGGGAAGCAACACGTGTAAGCAACTATAGGCTATATTCAGCAATATTAAAGACTAATGTGGCGTAGGGGAGACAGGGGCTGGATGTTACAGGGGTAGGTTGTTACAGTGGCAATGGCCGCGAAACAGAGAGTGCAATATTGACGTTAGAAATAGACAAATACTCCTGCCGCCGCCGGCTAGCGTGCCGCAAGAGCCAGTCGCGCCAGCATTTTTGTGAGAGGAGCCTGAGCGTGCCGCCACTAAAATCGCAGGTTAGTAAAATTTTACACTTTTAGTAATATTGGTTTACATGCTATGTTCCATAATAGCAGAGATGTCCTTGTTGTGATTTTTACTCCCTAATACTTTCGTTTTGCAATGAATCTACGTTTTTACAGCTATATTTATTAATGTTTTCACTGCATAACCTTAAATGGTCAGATTTGGCGTTGGGGTTAAAAGTTACATTTGCTCGGGGCAGGTAGTGACAAATCACAAACTGCCCCGTGGTGCTTGTTGCCGATTGGCATAATTTGTCTTACATAGTTATTGTCTTTTTTATAGGATGAGGACGTATGTACGAAAAACTGAGGTGCCGGTGACTGCCATGCTGTAAAGAGGAAGGTATTACATGACACTGACGAAGAAAGTGAAAAAGAAGATGGTTATTTTTGTCTGATATGTTGTGATCCCTTTGATCCAAAGAAATCTGGTGAGGAATGGGTAGAGTGTGGAGCTTGTAAAAATTGGTCACATGTGAAATGTGTTAATGGTAATGTTTTAAATTATATATGTTTGAATTACGAAACTGATTTTCAGACTTCAGTGACTAAACTGCTCAGCTTTTCTTATAGATCTGATTGTGTTTTTTAAAAGTATAGTTTATCATCTTAAATTTTAAAATACGTATTGTTGATTAGTGTGTACAAGGGTTTTATTTAATGTTGAGCTTTATAATCTAATTATTAGATGAGAAATTATCTTTGTTTTGTTTTTACGCAGGAGAAGACCAAATATTAATTTTGTATTTTCGTTTTATTTTAGAATATTATGTTTTCGTTGTAATGAGGCAAAGACTGCTTTCTAGATATACGTTAGGTTAGTTAAATTAAGAAAAGTAACTAATTGTGATGATTGTTCCTAATAAAAACTCATATAATACGTTTGTTTTTTATTGTAACAACTTACCCCATGTAGTGTAACAACCAGCCCCAAGCACGGGGTTGGATGTTACACGGTTTTTTTTCCACAAATCACACATTTATGTCATTACTATTAGTCTACAACATAACAATTATTTTAAATAAAGATCCTGAATAGTTACTTTATCAAACAAGCCTATACTCAGGTAAAACAATCTCCCCAATTAAAAAATATGACAGTTTGTAAAAAAAATGTCACAACCAGCCCCGGTCTCCCCTATGCAGTTTTTATGTATGCACGACAGGAATATTATCTGTAATTGGTCGAGTGTAGGTAAACAGTTGTGAAATGGTTGAATTATTGCTATCATAACTGCAAGGAAAGCTCTTGATACTTTTTAATTCTAATGTTTCTTTTGAATCATTGTACTTCTAATAATATGATTATGTGTTTCAAGAAAACATATTCCTTACAGTTATGCTGACATAAATGACTAATATTTATTTGAGGCAGATGTGTAACTCCCACATTTCGCTAAATATGACATGTTACTAGGTAAATACCATGTAGCCGCGTGGTGACGGCTGAGTAGAATACAAATATTGTCACCACCCCAAATCTCTCCCGTGGGTGTCGTACAAAGCGACTAAGGATAAATCAGTGATGAGGAATGGGCAGCAGCGTTCCACTTAAAACACCTAGCAATAGTACTGCATCTTTTGTGCCCGATAAATGGCAATAGGCTCGCCACCTATTACATGGGACCTAAAATAATTGGCTTCGGGGATATAAGCGTGATTTATCTATTATATGTATGTAAGTACCATGTAATAAGGGGCGGGCTATTAACATATTTTATGTCGGGAACGTAAATCACAGTCTGCTGGGTGCTGCAACGACGTTGCTGCACATTTCTCACTCGCGGGAGAGATTGGGGATAGTGGCAAATGTATTCTGCTTCGCCGTGTAGTGACGGCAGAGCAGAATACAATTGTCACCGCCCCCATCTCTCCCGTCGGTGTCGTACAAGGCGATTAAGGATTAAGAGAGCGATGAGTATGGATACCAGCATTCCTCTCATACCACCTAGCAATATACTGCGATTTATATCCCCGATATATGACAATAGGCTCGCCACCTATTACATGGCCGTGTGGTGACGGCAGAGTAGAATACAATTGTCACCACCCCAAATCTTTCCCGTGGGTGTCGTACAAGACGACTAAGGATAAATCAATGATGAGGAACGGGCAGCAGCGTTCCTCTTATACCACTTAGCAATAGCAATGTACTGCGACTTTTGTGCCCGATAAATGGCAATAGGCTCGCCACCTATTACATGGGACCTAACGTAATTGGCGAAACGTGGGTGCTAGTTTCACCTCTGCCTACCCCTTCGGGGATATAGGCGTGATTTATGTATGTATGTATCTTATTTGCCGAAAAGTGGGTGTTAATTCATCTCTGCCTATCCCTTCGTCGATTTAGGCGTGATTTATGTATGTAATTATTCTGCTTCGCCATCACAATGACAATATTATTGAAATTCTTAATCTCAAAAAACAACAAGATACGAGATCCAATTCAACCCTGAGGTTAATACGTCACAATACTTTCAGTAACACGCCAGCTCGTCCCCTCAAGTCGATTGGTCGTTTAATGAAACTACTGCATCCCCTCACCGAGGCCCCGGGCTATACTTTCTTGTAAAACGAGTGCTGATATTAGGGCGACGTCGTGGCTGCCCGCCTATGAGCAACTCAACCTATCGAGTGAGTTGACAACCAATTACCTCGAGCAGACTCCTAATTTCTGTGGCAGTATTTACTTTGAAAATTACCTAAGGAAAAATGTGTTTTCATATTTCTGCACTCAAATTGCACATGCAATGCATAGATACCTTTGTTTATGCTTTTCTCACCTGAAGGTTAGGCAGTGGTCTTATAACAGCTATGTTTTGCCTTAGGTTTCAGGTGCCATGTAATAGGGAGCGCGCCTATAACCATATTACAAGAACTTTATTCGCAGTAATTCGCTAGATGGTGCACCACTAATGCAAGAAAATAACTAAATCTACACAGAGAAGAATATTATAAGAAGAATATCCATTAAATAGAGAAGACAATGATCGTTAAATTTATACAGAAAAAAATAGATAGGATCTGCCTGCAACATAACCTTTATCCAGCCTCAGATTCTTATATTAATGAACTAGACGGGGAAAATATATATATTATGAAAATTTACAGCAATTTTCATAACAAAAGTATTTTTCCCAACCGGTGACACGTCATTAACATCACTACAGAAGATAGGAAAAGAAATCAAAGTTCATTTTCCTTTGTTTAATCGAATATGCACCAACTGGCGTCACTTTGAAATAAATTGTGTTCACTTGTGAGCTAGTAGCTCGACCGATCACGTGGTGACACCCCATTAACTACTCGGTAGCTTACTTTATTTTTATGACACAATACTTATAGAAAAATATGAGACGGTTACTTAAATTAATACAAATCATAATGTCTGAACCCAATGACAAAATTGCACAGCGTTTACAATTAAAATGGAAATTGCACCTATCCAAGAAATACAGTATCCAACACAGTTAAAAAAACTTTCACAGATTATAGTATAGTAAGAAGATGAAAAATTTTATTAAAATTTATAAGCCACGGTTTGATTTCAAAGGCAATTTCGGCTTGTGTACTCTAAAAAAAAACAAATTCCGTATATTCACTTATTACCTTTCAAACAAAATGCCGAACTAGCTTTGTCCAGTTTTGTTGCGTCACCGCTGGCCAATTTAAACATTAATAAAATGACAAAACGTGACCCGAATGACACGGTCATCATCTATCACAGCCCGTCAAGTGGTCGGGCGATTAAAAAACTGTACCCGTCCTATGTACCCCTTGTAACAATGTACCTTCCCACAAATAGGGAAAGTATTTCGGGTATACCACAACCGGTAAATGCTCTAGACAAGGGTGAGATTAAATATTAAAATGGCGGTTAGGAATTTCAGGTCGAAAAGTGTCGGAGGGCATGCGCGTTAGGGTTCCTCATAGGGACATTCGATTACGGCTGATGCTGTACAGCTAAAAATAAAGTTGCGTGTTTTGCGTTATTTGGAATAACGATATTCAATTTGACGGCCGGTTTAGTCGAAAGGTCAGATCGCTGGCAATCGGCCAAGTGGTGTCGGGTTCGAATCCTGGTAAGGGCAAACGTTTGTGATGAACATAGATATTTGTTCTCGAGTCATGGCTGTTTATAAATTAATTATATTTTTAAAATGTGTTCGTCCCCAAGTATCCGCATTACAAGTGCCTATGGTAGGCACTTTGACTACGTGAGTGTAAGCAATTTAATATATAGATCATAGTACCCCAGTGTGGATTGGTGGGTATAACAACGGCTTAAAGTGCCTTCCGAAGCACGAAGGAACTCAAGTTTATATATTTTTGCTCACCCATCCATGACCTGCCGGAATATTGCTTAGTTTACGAAATCGCAGGTCAAACGCAACAAGCTCTTCAGGATATAAATATATAGGCTAATTAAATAAATTTAAATAGCTTTCGATGAAAATCGAATCTATGTTGACTAATAAAAAATTGCCCTAATTATGTCGATAGGTGCTTGAACTTATTTGCGTATATAATAATAAGTAAAGTTCCCTATAAGTAACTCAAACGAGGGAGTGGTGTGTAGCGCCGATAAGAGCAACTAATGATTGATATACTCGCACGCCTTAAGTATGACGAGTGCGAGCGTAGCCTGTTGACTTCGGAATTGTTAATTAATATTACTATTATTTAGCCAGCGATAATTACAACGTTGCTCCGATGTCAGCCAAAACTTTGAGATTGAATTACTGATGATGAGTAGTTTGTTGCGTGGTAGGTAGGTACGTGGGCGCCGAGAATACGGAAAGGGTAGAAATTGTTATTCCACTTAGCCACCCTCTAGGGGATTAGTGTAAAAATCTGTTTTCACCTGTCAAGTGGTAAGATTGGAGCAATTTGTTCCACTTGGGGCATAGTGGGAAAATTTTAATAGGAAATTAACTGATTTTTTTATTAAAAATAGTAAACAAAAATCGGGCCTATTTACCCCAGAAGTGTAAGGCAGAGGTTTGTAAACACCGATATTAATACATAGTAAGTAAAATAAATTTATCTATCAATTTTCTTCCGTTTCTAGTAACCAAAAATACCATCTTCTTGTCAATTAATATTGCTGAGATATTTTGTTCCAATATATTTTTAAGCATATTGACAAGCCTACCCCTTCGGGGATATAGGCGTGATTGTATGTATGTATGTATATTGACAAGTACCTATCCGCCAATGCGAAAAAGTTTTGTGTTACTTTTGCCCTACAGCTCTAAAGGACAGCCAAAATGTATTTTTGCGACGTATAATGCAGTCATAATCTTATAGTGTGTACCTAAAAATGAATTAAGTAAAAAACTTATCACATTTTCTTGATCTCTATTTGTGCTCCTACGCAAGACATACATAGGTACAGTAGTTCTCAAAGTAACTCCTACATGAGTTAATGAGCTACAAAAACAGTACCTACGACGACACAATTCGAAACAAGAAAGTCATGCGTCATGCATAAAACGATCAACCATACTGAACATTGGGCGGGAGCGCGTCCCCTTCAAACACCTGGCGGCACTGACAATGGACTCTAACTGCACGTGAGGGAGTAATTTCTGCCAGCAAACGATTTTCTTCAATTCTGATTTCTCTAACTGAAGTGAGTACCACTAACGCTTTGGATGCAAATTTGAAACGTTCACGCTCTCAACCGCAACTTTTGTTTGAACAGCGCGACTACTTCTTAATCCCGGCTAGTCCCGTTCTTTTAGAATTTACCCCGGGATCGTTGGGAAATAGTACGTAAATTGTGCGCTTTGCAGATTGCGTTCGTCTTCTGAGGGGCGTATTTTCGTCGCCTGATTTTTAATCGAGTCGAATCGCTGTACAGGCTTTGTTTTTCAAGTTTTTTTAGTATAACGTTTTATGACTACTACTCGGCTTGTTGTTTTGAAAATTTTGATGATTTCCTAATTGAAAGGTCGTAAGTCGAGAGGGTCTAAGTGCCAAAAAAATTATGTCAATATTAAAATTTGTACGAAAATGCGGTCTAAGTGCCATGCCTAATAATATACAAATGTTATATCTCCAAATAAGAAAATTGGCACTTAGACCCTTTGGAGTTACAACCCTTCAATTTATATTATTCTTCTTCTGTTGCTATCATGAATTGAGGTCCTATTACAATAAACGCTAGTAAGGTATACATAAGCTTTAATTCTTAAAATGTTTCCTCTTCCGTAATATCTTTGGCACTTTGCAACAAGCTTGTACTTTAGCGACGTTGTAACTGAAGTAATTATTGTTGTTAACACAAAGTATGTGAAAAAGAATTCATAAATTATACAAGCCCACGGCGAGCTACGAGAGGTTTTATGATTAAATGCAATTTCTTTACAAAGTATTCCGTTTAAGGGGGAAGTTTAAAATTTCCAACGAATTAAGCTATAACCGTGACAAAATAACACACGTTTTAACATAAGCTACAGTTTCGGTGTAGTTATGGTGGAAAAACCCCTTTGTAAAGCCAATTATATAAGGCAATGTCATGAGAGAAGTAGGGGCGGTGACAATTGTATTCTTCTATGCTGTCACCACACGGCAAAAATTAATATTTAATTAAATAAAAATTCGTTTAGCTTTTTACTACGTAATTGTGGCAAAACTCCATTAATAAATGAAGTCTTAGGCACTATAGTCTAAACCTAATGCGAATTAGTTTCTTCACTGGCCCATCCACGGGGCACCGATAACCCCGTTACTTTGTTTCAGCTATCGAAGGCAGAGCACGCCACTCCTAAAATTCGGATAATCATGTTATATAAATTTTTATGTTCCCCCTTTTGATATACAGCTACCTTGTTTGATTTAGCTTTATGGCCTTATTGCCCCTTAAGTTATTAACGTATTGATCCATAAAAATTCGTGCCTTGCCTTACGTCCTTTAGGAATTTCGTTCGACACCGACGGAATAATGTTTTGTATTCTATTTTCACTAATTTCTGGTACGCTCAAATAGATATCCTTAATATAGGTCTAAAATCAAATTTAGTTAAAGCAAAAAAAAAAAAGTTTTGAAGCGACTCCATGTAGTCTCTATTGTATATATTATCTAAACTAATATTATAAAGCTAAAGAGTTTGTTTGTTTGTTTGTATGGTTGAGTGCGCTAATCTCAGGAACTACTGATTTAAATTGGAAAATTATTTTAGTGTTGAATAGTAGTTCATCCCCTTGGGGATCAGGTGGGATACTGGTGTTCTCAATAGGATTTTCCTTGGCTGAACATAAAACGCTAAACTAATAAACAATATTGCAATAGCACTCGTCACCTATTACATGGCACCTAACATAATTGACGAAACGTGGGTGGTACACTTCTCCCTTACCCTATAGGGATAAAAAGACGTGATTTATTTATGTAAAAAACGAATATTGCGTTGTTATTAGAAAGCGACTCTTCGTGACTACGCCCGCTGTAAAGTGATTGCAACACCGTGATAAGATTAATATAGGTACACGTGGGTTTAATTCGTTAAGTTGTTTTATTTTAAACTAGTCGGCTCCCACGGCTTCGCTTGCAGTAATGTTGGTTTACCCTTCCAGGATAGATGGACTATCCAACACAAAAATTTTTTTTTTTATTTGAGTCAGTAGTTCCTGAGTTTACCGCGTTTAACCAAACAAACAAACACTTCAGCATTATAATATTACTACCTATAGATCGATCGTGCTCGTGCAAATATAAGTAAACAGTACAACATAAAATGCTCCTTGTCGAACTAAACGAACTAAAAAAATACAAACTCCACTGTATTATTCGATGAAAGTTCGCAAGAGCCAGCATATTTCTAGAATGTGGAAAGTTGCGGAGTTTTCAATCCTCAAGATTGACTATGAAATCCCACAAAGCACTGAAATGAAAAGAATTACGCGAATCGCGGTTGCTTTTGAGAGTGGCAAAACGGTTTGGAACTTTTCAGGTGAGAATAGGATAAAACTTACTACAGGCTCTCGGATTATAGCGCTGCGACGGTTCGACCAATGTCTTGCAAAGTTGAAATTGATTTTATTTGCCTACCGACGTTTTGGCAACTTTCTTATTTTAACCTTTAACTAAACCCTTACCCCCTTATTACACTGTTTTAACTAAAACACTGATCTGTCTCTTTTTGTCAAACTGTGTTTACGCTGTGATGAAAAGAGACAGATCAGTTATTTAGTTAAAACAGTGTTAGGAACTGATTTGTTATTATGAATAAGGCGGTTAGTTGTAAAAGTACACGTATTTACCCGTACGTATGTTTTAAATAAAATAACTCATTGTTTTCAAAATTTCAATCAACCGGCAGAGGTCCAAAGATAAGCGTAAATATTACAAGCGTTAAAAGTAAGAGTTATATAATTAATTTATATAGCAATTGGAAGCTTAGTAACTTCCCCATACGGTTCAAATTGAGATGGAAATCACACTTGGGTGTTCTCTATTACAATAAACGCTAAATTAATTTTTACGTCGAAGAACATAAAGTAAGTTTCCAATTACGGCCAAATTAGTCAGCCATGAGCCAGCCCTTGCAAGAGCGATGTTTTTAATAACGAATAATTCAAATACTTTAAGTTCTTCTTACTGATTTCGTCGAATATTGTTATTAGTTAAGTGTTTACAAGACTTATAGGCGAGTGCCAATTTGTAATAAAAATGTTCCAAATACTTCTAAAACTCCGACGGAGTAAAGAACCTAATTTGGCATACGGTAAGACAACATTACCATAAATTGGAAAGTTAAAAAATATATGTTAAAAGCATAAATTCAATAGGTCCATAAGCAGATATGAATAATGAAAGTTGGTGTAGTGCCAATTTCATAAATTAGAGCCAATTTTATTGAGACTCACTGCTTAAAGCTCCCAGAAGACAAAAGAAGTAATGTGAATTGTGCGTTGTCAGCCTAACTTAATATATAATTTCAGTGTATTTTGGTGCGACGGCAGAACAGAGAGCTTCTTAAATACAAATTAGATTACCATCATCTTCCTGCCATGTTATTTTGGGGTCGGTGCAGTATTTTTCCTCTTCCATTCATAATTATCGGTCAGACAGAATAAAGCCATCTACTCCTTTTTCATTTACATAATCCATTACACTGGTAAGGTGCTAGTGATGAATATTTATTCAGCGTAGAAATGTAGTATAGAAGTATGTAAAGATCGTAGCAAGTGAAAGGAAGTGATCTCTGCCTACCCCTGTGGGAGAAGGGCGTGACGTATGTATGTATGTAGAAATGTGATGGAGAGAACCATGTCGAGACAACGATGAACGGAGAGAGATGTTGGCATGACAACATTCCAATCCATGTTGCTCAAGATTTTGGGTTAGGTCTCTGGCAGACTCGTATGTGCTCACATTCTAGTCACTATAGTTTCTATATTTTCACAAAATTTATCTTCATCTTCACATCAGAGATTAACAATACCGCATTTGGTATCCCTAAATAACGAGCCCGGCTTCAATTCAGCAACCAAGTACGTACGTAATAACAGAAATTTCATTAGCCAACACTGTACAATTTGATAGAGCTGTATTATTGAATGACTTACAGAAAGGGGGGATCATAGCTACGGCTGGGAGGCGCATAAGTCCCGCGACCGCAGACTGAGCTGCAACCAAAGCTCATATCATTTACAGGTTTGTGGCGTTCTACCTAGCAACTCTGCTTTTAATACTAAGACCCATTTGCATATTGCTTTCACTACGTGTTCATTATTAGATACACTGTACACACACACATACATTAAATTACGCCTATTTATAGGCAGAGGTGATTTAACCCCCAATTATGTTAGGTCAGGTGTAGAGAGTCGTGTGGTGACGGCAGAGTAGAATACAATTGTCACCACCCCAAATCTCTCGCGTGGGTGTCGTACAAGCCGACTAAGGATAAATCAGTGATGAGGAATGGGCAGCAGCGTTCCTCTTATACCACCTAGTAATGTACTGCGACTTTCGTGCCCGTTAAATGCCAAAAAGGCTCGCCACCTATTACATGGGACTTAAAATAATTGCCGAAACGTGGGTGTTGATTCACCTGTGCATACCCCTTCGGGGGTATAGGTGTGATTTATGTATGTATGCATGTACTAGAAGGCGACGAGTACGTTAATCTCAGTATATTACTACGTGGTATAAGAGAAAAGCTCGGCCGTCACCACACGGTGTCATACATCAGTAAATTTAATTAAAGTCTTCCGACGGAGTGTGCGTCAGAAAGTATCCTGATATCTTCTAAACAATGTTTAAGTGCACGGCTCTAAATTAAACTTTCAAACAAGGTGATAAACACCAGGATCGCATGTAACTAATCGGCGAAATTACAGATTCCGCGAAGCGGCGTCGTCGTATAAAAGACTTAATTTTCGTTACATCCTCCCCAAATAGTTATAAGGAACTTTGTTATTCTGCTGTCAGTCAGCTTTTAAAAGCCGAACAACAAAGTTAAAACGAAGTAATTAAAAAAGAAAACACAAAATACTTACAAAGTCGGAAGCTCGGCGCTCTTCACTTAAATTACTTGCGATTACACCGACAAAACGGTTAATGAAACACGTTAAATCGCGCCAAGTGGCTCCTCGCCCCCCGCCACGCCACGCCACGCCACCGCCGCGCTGTACATACGCCACGCCACGGCTCGGCGTGCCCACGCCCGCCACAGTTCGGCAACTTCCCCACTTACTGCGGTAGGTGCCTGGTAGTTTTTCCTCAAATATCTTAACCGTAAGGAGAGTTGGAACTACTTCCACCAAGTCCATTAAAGAGTATAAACTCACGCCGCGTGGTTACGAAAACGCCACCGATTTCGGCGGCCGTCTCGCCCCGATTACAGCTTTTTAATTGAAATTACAGGGCAAACTATTTTGACTTTTTACCTAAGACGTAACTGGGTAAGAGCGCAGTGGCATAGCGCGCTTGGCCTGCGCAAAACTAAGCAACGTCGCTAAAGTCGGTCATTGGATGGGTGATCAAAATATATTATCTCGAACTCCTTCGTGCTTCGGAAGGCACGCTAAGCCGTTGGTCCCGGCTGCATCTGCAGTCGTTAATACCCACCAACCCGCACTTGGCCAGCGTGGTGGGTTATGGCCCATTCTCCCTATATTCATCCATCCATAGGGAAGGCCTGTGTCCCAGCAGTAGGGACTTAAAAAAGCTGGTGATGATGATGATGATTGGGGTGACTTCGTTAAGGTCATGTTTTACGCCGTGTGGTGACGGCAGAGCAGAGTACAACTGTCACCACCAGGCCTAGCATGGGACGAGGACCAAATATCTCTCCACCACTTGACAGTGTTTTATCTCGGGATTTCGTGTGAGTTGAAGCGAGAGGAAAATATGTTCTTTTCGCCGAGGAGATTTTGTCTACGCGCCGTGCTACGAGGGCACCTCCCATCTCTCCCGCGGGTGTCGTACAAAGCTGAGGTTTATGGCACGAATATTATATCTTAGAAATAAAAATAGTATTATTGCACAATTCGATTTAATGTACTATTTATTTTCTCTCTGATACAATAACGAGGTAATGAATATGAAAACTAAATGTCAGCTACTGACAAGGAGGGCTGTTACAGGGTAAAGATCCTGATGAGTAATGGGCAGCAGCGTTCATCTACCATCCAGCAATATACTGCATGCCCGATAGATGACAATGGGCCCTAATATGTAAGTTGTGTTTAGTAAAAGTATTGTTTTATAACACAGATCCTTTTACTGCAAAAGAAAATAACAGATTACATTTGTGAAGTCACTTGTTACTGTTAACTTGTTATAATGTGTGGATTTGTTATTTTTTCTTTCAGTAACAAGAACTGTCTAAAAAGTAAGATATTAAAACACGACTGAGAAAAGATTGTAACGACAACATTAACAGAATCAAGCCGATATTGAGTCAGTTATGTGGTGATGCCATGTACTTTGAGAACGATTATTAAATGGAAGACCAAATAACTGCTAAAGGACCGAAAGAAGCTTCTACAATACATAAGGGATACAACTGAAAATTGCACTCCTTCAATAGGTAAGTCTTACAGTAATGAATTTAGAACACGCAATGTAATGACACACAAAAAATTCAATAGCCCTTTTCTTTTCAGCAGCTTTTATTGCCTTGAACATAAGCAACAAGTTACAAGAGACGTATATAAGCGAGTAAGTATTCTCGGTTCTGTTATATTTTGATAACATTTAACGGTAACCTTATAGTATGACGCCTACGAAATATTCGTCCTACACTGTGGGGCCCAGGTGTTCGCTAATTAAATAACGAAATGCCGACCCGTTATTGTAATGTACTCATTACTTTGTATCCCTTATGTATCACCGTCAGATATAGACCTTATCCAAATTTATAAGTAAATTGGACTATTAATAGCTGCTATGTGGTTTGCAGAGATTTGGGAGTAGGCAGCATAAAATGGATGATGGGATTATTTAATTTGTATAGTGTGAGACTTTCCAAACATATTTTATTCATTGATTATTTATTTATTTGAACATTATGTAAATATTAGTAAAATATATTTCGAAAAATTATGATCTTGAGGCGGGAATCGAACCCGCGTCCGCTGCTATCCTGGCAGGTGCCTGACCGCTCGGCCACCCAAGACACTAATTAACTTGCCGAAATTCTTTCAACCTTACACTTCACGTTGTAAGCCAACGGGTACCCACGCAATGTAGAAATAAATTTCAAACATTTCAAAGCAGATATTTTATCGAATAAAATATATTTTTTATTTTATTTTTAACATTATTATTCATTACCCTATGAAAGTTGGTGTCAATCATAAAAAAACTAGCCAAATTGATCTATTGGTCTAGAATTTTGCTAGATTAAAATAATAACTTAATATTTACGATAAAATGCTTACTGGCATGTCGTCAAATTTTTTGGCAGTAGTGTTGAAAGAAATAGATAATTACTACCAAGAGAAATGTTTATTAGATTACTTAGTTAATTATATTCGAAAACAATATTAATTTTCATAAAACGCAATGATTTTAATAAGAATAAAAAAATTAACGACAAAATCCGAAAATTCTCGTGCAAGCCTTTTAAATTTAGTACCCAGCCGTGGCTGTTCTTCTGATATTATAAATATGGAAGCGAAGGAAGCGTTGCGGAGACGTGTGTTCCGCCGCGTCTGTACGGAAACTGCGTCAATTAAGTCTGCAGAGATGACATATTAGCCTTTGTTCCTCCCAAGTTCCACGCGGCTATAAGCTTCTAAAGAAATCCTCTACGCACAAGGGAAAATCAAAAGAATTCCAACCAGCGGAAATTTCAATATCGCAGCCAGTCATCTGCCAGATGATACTACACAATTAAATGCTCAAGCTAACCCAAATTAAATAGATCCACTGTGAAAATACAAAGTTTAGTGACTGTCAATGTCAAACAAAGAAGATGAAAAAAGTTTTTCTCCCAATTCCATTTTCTTTCACGATTCCTCTTTCAGTCTCTAAAAGTTTTCAAAATAAGAGGTTCTCGCGAGAGTCTCAATTATCGATAAAGACGATATTAAAAATTCGTTTGTTTTGTTCCTGGCTTTCGCCCGAAGAGCGGTGTCCCCTTTTTTCCATTGTTTGCGTAAGACAGAGGGAAGCAGAAGCAGCGGCAAATGATAATCAGCAATTTGAATTCCGCCCCCGCAAGTACAGACGAAATCATCCGATTTTGCGCGTCGTTTATCATCGCAAATAATTAGAAGAACAAAAAACTTATTATCTTTGTTCTTGAAGAAATTGTTTATGTCAGCGAACAGTTCTTTGGAGTTAATATAAGCCCGGCCTTTTTCCTAACGAATTAATTTGTAAGACAGTCGGCGTCTCGGGCGAGCAGGTACCGTTACGGGGTAGCACCCTCGTTATCGTGAATGGATCTATACGATCCGTCAAAATTTACATACATAGTTGCGTTTGGTGGTGCTATGATGAAGGAGCATGGTCTAAATTTATTCGTGAGCATTACAGTGTAACATGTACGAGGCAGTGCTCGCTTAATGTATTCATGTAATTCGCATAGGCATCCCCTTTGACCAGCCACGCAACACCGCACTGCCCGCCCGGATAGAGTAATATAACGCGATGTTTTAAAACCATCCATCACATTTAATGTCCATATGAAAGAAGGACTTGGCGTGCGGACTTTTTCCCCGGTGAAACTCTTTGCTTTTACAAATAAACTAATTGGATGCGAGCAAGTTTCGATATTAAAATGTTGGCATGAGCAACATTTCTGTTACATCATTATCAGTAACACGGTTTGCATTGCAAATATGATTTTTGTATGTTTTATCCCCTTCATTATTCAACGATTCAAATACGAAAGAGAGTGCTTCCTAACTATCCGCCGCGGCGGGTTAAATAAAACCTCAAGCACTAGCTACTTGAATGTAAAAACGGTACGATGCGGCCGGCCGCCGGGTCTCGGACTGATGCCAATTTACATTAAATGCGGCACACCCCCACCAGTGATAACTTACACATACATTGGCACAGTAAAAACGGTATCAGTGCCTTACAAAGCAGATGTAAAAAGAATAGCCTTTCCCTGATTTATAATTTAAAATAGCTCGGAGCATTTAGAGCTTATAAAAAGAGTGGTTGTGGTGTAAGCAATAAAAATTAAAAGGCATAAAGAGGGCTATGTCCAACTTCAAAGAAAAATAAGGATTTAAAATATATTTTTTTTACACACCAGGATTGATGGCCGGGAGCTCTTGGCCTATAGCACCAAATCTGTAATGACGTATCCTATGTGTCATTCTCACCAGCCCTACCACGGGTATCGTACAAGGTGACTAACGGTTATAATACGAGGAATGGGCAGAAGCGTTCTTTATTAGAGATCCTGGGAATGGATGGACTCCCCGTATTACTTGGGACCTAACATAAACTGGCGAAATCTATGTGTCAATACACCTACCCCTTGTAGGAAAGGTGTGTGATTTATGTTTGTAATGTGTATAAAGAACAGCAATTTATTTTATTTGTAGACTATGTTTACAGCATTATATAAGTTAATTGCAAACATTACTTTCTCCCCTTATCACTACTATGTCAGTGGTACTGAGCTAAAAGCAATTTCTGGGATAAAAGAGTTTCGTATATGACAACTATGCGGCTTCCACGTATGTTTCGTAATGCAGGTTTTGTTCGGCTATATTGTGAAAACTGCTACCTCAATGTTTTAGTGAATTTATATTACGTTTCGTAGCAACGTGATGTTTTGTCTCATCAGCTTTACTTAATTTGTTATTCACATAAGTTGCAAATCTTACTTCAATTGTAATTAAACTCTACTTTGTGCTAATGAATTCAGGTGCAATTACATTATTAAGAGTTGGTTACTTGGAATATTTAAATTTGAGACCACTACTAAATTACAGACTTTGCTAAGAGTCTGCAACTTGATTTTCTTTGGTGATAATATTTTAAATAATTGCACAAAATTATGACTTCGTTTTAGAATAAGTTTTAACGTACAAAGATTTTAGTGGTTAGAAAAAGAATTTCGAAAAATTATGATCTTGAGGCGGGAATCGAACCCGCGTCCGCTGCTATCCGGGCAGGTGCCTGACCGCTCGGCCACCCAAGATACTAATTAACTTGCCGAAATTCTTCTAACCTTTACACTTCACGTTGTAAGCCAACGGGTACCCTCGCAATGTAGAAATAAATTTCAAACATTCCAAAGCAGATATTTTTACAAATACCGTGCGTTCGGTTAAGCTTGGGTTTGCTTAATAAACTATTTGATTTGCATTTTAACATTATATAAATGTTAGAAAAATTAGTACAAAGATTTTAGTGGTTAGAAAAAGAATTTCGAAAAATTATGATCTTGAGGCGGGAATCGAACCCGCGTCCGCTGCTATCCGGGCAGGTGCCTGACCGCTCGGCCACCCAAGATACTAATTAAGTTTAGTATTGAGTTTAGTAGAGCTTTATCCGGCTCGAAGGACCAGCAGGAAAGCGGATTCGCGGCTCCAAAAGGATGCAACTGTGACCACGTTATGATGATCTTAGAAACAATTACAACAATAATAATATAAGTTGTCAAGGACTTGATTGTTATTTCATTTTGCAGAGTGTACTGCCCGCTCGGGCGCCAGAGGACTGGCCTGGTTATTTCAATATGTGAACTACGGACTATTCTAAATAATTCTCAGCTAGAAGTCATAATAACGGTGTAGCTGATTGTCCAACTTCACCGGCTTTGTACGTTGAAGCCACTGAATACAAAATTATTGTCCAGGAATATTTTGTGTGGTTTTTGATGGGGTGACTCCAAAAGAAATTTGCAGCTACGTTGGCGAAATAGCCTGTGGAAGGACGGGTAAAACCGATGTCTACTTGTTAGAATAGCATCGATACACCGTAAAATACTCGTTTATGCATCAGAACTAATCATCATCTTTTTGCTCTGTTCCTAGGTCACCGCAGTACGGTGCGGTTAGCGCAGTATGTTTCATCTTCCATTCAAATTTTATGTCTTGAGTCATATTAAACCATCCACTCTATTTTAATCTATCACACCGAAAAGGTGTTAAGGAAAAATTTATGTGAAGAAAAGTGATGGAAGGAATCGCGACTAATAGAAAGTGAAATTCTTTCCTACTATGTTAATCTTCCAACGGCCCTTCTCCTATGAGGCTGACATCTATAGAATACAGTCGAGATTTTACCCTTTAAAATATTATTAAATATTTACTTTGTGGCTGTCTAAAATATATATTAAGGATTTATGAGTTGTTAAATTATCTGCTACTTGCCTATATTACTCTCCGTTTAAAGTCACAAACATTCTGCTTTATTATTATTAGGTACATATTTCTGCTCACCCAAAAAGTGTAAGTTTGATGTGCATCAAAATAGTGATTTGATGTATAAAGAGTGTTTTTGATTTTAGCTTTTTATTTAATGACGACGATAACCTATAATTATAACATTACTTCATTGATTCTGAAAATCAGCTGCCCCACCAATACATTTTTCTTTCACTGTAAAATCGACTGAACTTTCAAAAGGCTCTCTTCGTCGAATACTCAACATTTGCCGAGCGATCGTTATTCGATACAAAATCACAGCGCAGCATTCTCCCAGATAGTTTCCTACAAACTGCAATAGCCGAAGATGTTGGCCACTCGAAATCAGATACCTTTAATGTTCTCTTTATTAAATAAACTTTCAGATCGGGAGAAAGGAAACGGAGTAAATAAGATCTGATGCAATTCAATCTGCGCGAACTAGAACAGTAACTACCTTGAATCACAAGCCGCACACTAAACTTTTAGCCTATGTTATTTATGCATGTTAATAACGGGCAAAGTTATGTACAGCCTAAAATAATATTTTGTGCAAATGGCTGAATGTAAACAAATGGCGTCGAAGTGGCATGCCTCACGGACAGTGTGTTATATCTCCGGCGCCGGTTTCTGAGCTAATTTAAATGTTTAAGAGGGTTATTAAAAGGGTTTGCTTCTCTATTTATGTTTAATTGTTACGGAGCTCACTTACCTTTGGATGTGCTCGTCTAGGGAAGGCCACTTTGGGGTCAATCTGAAACAAAAAGCTTTCAGTTAATTTTGTTTTGTTGCCGAATTTAAAAGCGGTTTCTTGAGTTTAAGACTGTTTAACCCTTTCGCCGGTGAATCGGAATTATCTAACAAATATCAGAACACCGTGTGCTAGTAGGTATGCTTAATAGATACCAAAAATACGATTGCTCTCTCACACCTCTGCCTACCCCTTCGGGGATATAGGCGTGATTTATGTATGTATGTATGTATGTAAAAATACGATTGTGCCCGATAAATGGCCATAGGCTCGCCACCTATTACATGGGACCGAACATAATTGCCGAAACGTAGGTGCTAGTTCACCTCTACCTACCCCTTTGGGAATGTAGACTTGATTTATGTATGTATATATGTAAAAATACGACAGCGATGATTGGTGGTTTGCAGGAAAATTATCCGTTGGAAAAATCTCATCTTAGGCATATTCATTATTGTTGATTCTAATGAACCTTAATCAAATTGTATTGGCTTCTGTGACATAAAAACTGTCGTGGCATGAAGGCTGAGCAAATTAAAATTGTCCAAACCTCCAATCGCACTTATACATCGAATAATAACTGATCATCACCAGCCCTTTAATGTCCCCACTGCTGGGGCTCAGGCCTCCCTATTAATGGATGAATATTTATATTGGGAGAACGGGCCATAACCCACCACGTTGCACGGCTTAGCGTGCCTTCCGAAGCACGGCGGAGCTTGAGATACGTTGCTTAGTTTACGCAATAGCAGGCCTAGCGCGCTATGCCACAACGCTAGCGAGCTCCTCTACCGCACCTAACTGACACTGGGGGTCTTTGAGAAAAATCGCTCAGCCGATTCCCGCCCGACTAATCACGGACCGCACACGTCCGCCATGGAAGTGTGCACGATAAATTAGCATCGCACCGCGCCGCTCCTAAGCCCGCCTGCAAAAAACCATCGGACTGAAAATCCTGCACCGTGGGCCCTACTGTCACTCGATTTCACCCCCTTCTTTTTCATGTGTCCGAGCGCCACTATTTCATACGTGGCACTGTTTAAGCCCTCAGATTTCCTCCCGGCAGCGGGCCCCGGTCTTTTTGTTTCTATCTCGCCGCGCTCGCTGACCGCTATAAGCGCAAAATATAAACCCGAAGAAGCTACCTTTGACATTTTAAAGGTAAAACGTTCCATTTCTACCAGCGCCGGCCTGGGTTTGTCGATTTGTGCATTTCGGAGTTTTTGCTCGTGCAAGAGCATTGCTTAAGCGCTCGGTTATGTCAGGTTTTTTTTTGTAAGTTTGTGTGTGGTACACTGAAAGCCTCTTTTTCTTTGCTATAGCGCGTGTCTTATGACTTAATCTACTTTGACACTCCTAGGGAATCCTCATACCAAAAAGAAGAGCATTCAGTTATAACTCTAAGGCAGATGTATGCTTTAAATTACACATACCATTTTCTATTTATAAACCACACAAAAAGTTGACATGTACAGATTGAGGGTTAACAATTCCGCCGCAGCGAGCATTGAATGACTGGTAATTTTCTAGAAATATTTTTCAGATTTAAAAAGTTGGTAATGAATTTTCCAAAAGTTCTTTTCATATAAAACACAGCACAATAGATGCGGGAGTCGTAGGCATCCACGTCGCGTAATTACGAAGCAAAAGCGTGAGAGAATAATTTAAAAGATTTTGCCCAAGAGGACTGCATTATTACAATATCAGGGAAACGGCTTTACAGCGTCATTCATACATTCTTAATTATTTAATTATCTTCTGAGTGCGCCATGGAACACCGCCGCTGCAGAAAATCCAGCAGAATATGATTAAATTGGATTTCGGGCGCCGTCTAAATTCATTTTTCCGTTGTGGCGATGATGTTGTAGTAATTATTGCGAGCCAACACCGACCGGAGTGACGATCGGAAATGCTTACGCGGAGATAATGAGCGCGGGGAGTATGTTGGAGAGCTTTTAACCGTTCGTTTCACGCAAGCAATTTTGTAAACGCTGTAAAATGACCACCAAAGTACACAGGGCAAGCAGAAAAATCATAAAACCCCAGATGGTGGCGCTAAAGCGATTAAGCGGGCCGATGATAAATTTTAACGAGTTATTTTAATGGGGGCGATCGTAGTCACTGGCTGGCAGCCTGTGCCGATAGAAAAATAAAACGAAACTCGCCCGAACTCCGTTTAAATACGTGACTCCGTGATTTTTTTTATTGCCAAAATGTTTCGCGGGAGTTTTAATGATAATGACTTTTGCAAACACTCCTTGCAGATTCAAAGCGAGTCCATTTGAATGTCTACCTTGGCTCATACTAGATTTTTTTATGGCACAACTTTTTCCTAAACATCATGAAGGCTAACCAACTGAATGTTAAAAGTCAAGCTATTTTTTTCCAAACACTTTCAACCTTAACATGTTATGCATAACGTGCAAATTAAGTCTCTTGAAACCTTGAAATGTTGTGGTTTCATTGCGTAGCTCAGTGTACCCAAATTTGAATATCATAGCTAATGTCCATGTTCACCAAGTTATGTTCTTGCTTAATATTCGGATTAAAATAACTTATGCATTATCATCAGCGCCACTACTAAGGCATTATCTAGGGATTCAAGAAAAATGGAGAAGAGGCTATAACACACCTGGCTTAGTGGGTTATGATCGACTGCGGCTGCAGCCGATACCAACGGCTTAGCGTGTTGCGAGGAACAGATGAAAACGAGATAATTATATCTTTTTGATAACCAATCCAAAGACCGGCCTCTGAGAGTCGCCACATGGGACCTTAACATAATTGTTTTCTTTATTCACAAATAAATCAATTCGTAGAGAAATGTGCCTGATTGATGCATGTATGTATAATGACTAGACAATGACTAGATAATGACTAAAGGCAAATATTTTTCTAAGAATCTCTTTATAACATGTCCACTAACAGAAAACTGTGACAACAGATAAATAAATTAACAAGTTTGACGGTCGCCTTGGTCGAATGCTCAGATTGCTGGGTATTGGCCAAGAGGTCCCGTGTTCGAATCCTGGTAGGGCCGAACTGTGTGATGACCACAAATGTTTGTTTCCGAGTCATGGTTGTGTATATTGTTTATGTAGTATATTTTCAACATTTATATACATAATTGTAATAAAAATATGTACGTCATCTCCATCCATAACAACAAGTGCTTGGGCTACTTACTTTGGGCTAGGTGTGGGTGTGAAAATATTTATTTTTTATAAAATATTCATTTATTATTTATTTATAAGTGCGCTATTCACTGGCAAAGTTAGAACTCCCGCGCAAAAGACGACCTAGCATCGATAGCAATGTGACATTTTGATATGGAACCATTTGCGTGATTACAATCGACGCGACGCCGCACCCTTCTTAGCCAAGTTGAACCCCCTCCTACAACTTCCCTTACGATAAAGATTGACATCACCGCTTTTAAACTTCAAATTATCCTAAGTCCTGCCAAGCAGTTCACGCCAAACTGCACCACATCACCAAAGGAATACGAGCCCGATTCGCACTTTCCACAGAGCTATTTTTAGCGTGTCATCGCAAGAAAAGATTGTAGGTGAAGGCACATTAGTGGGATATCACTACAGCTGGTAGAAGCATATTCGCTTTATGTATTCGCCATGACGGCACCGAGGCTAAGTCGATTACGTTAAATTTTGTATTAAGCAAACATTCGATATCGATGTCTCGTACATTTTCAAAAGCATGACTTATACAAAGGAGCGCTAGTTTGAATTTTTGAGTGCCTATAGCTGACTGCATTTAATATTTATTTCAGAGAACACTGTTTTACGTTGAAAACTATTGACTACAAGGGCGGAATTTCACTGACTTGGAAATTATTAAGGATTGGACAAGGCTAAATAAAAGTTAGGTACTATTAGAGAGATAGTCCATTGTGAATAAGTTGCCATGAATAAACTATTGGACAAAACAATAATGAATAAATACCTTATTATAAGGCAGATTCCTGCTCAGTCAGCCGTGTGGTGACGGCAGAGTAGAATATTCACCACCCCAAATCTCTCCCGTGGGTGTCGTACAAGGCGACTAAGGATAAATCAATGATGAGGAATGGGCAACAGCGTTCCTCTTATACCACCTAGCAATAGCAATTTACTGCGACTTTTGTGCCCGATAAATGGCAATAGGCTCGCCACCTATTACATGGGACCTAACATAATTGGCGAAACGTGGGTGCTGGTTCACCTCTGCCTGCCCCTTCGGGGATATAGGCGTGATTTATGTATGTATGTATGTAGATTCTTGCTAATGCGATTTCCGTAGACAGACACAGTAAAAAAAACACAAAAACAAATGCTAGGTGCGAATAAAAAGACGAGTTTCCAACTTAATTTGCCAAATGGAAAACACGGTTACCCGAAATCCTATCACCAATTCAATTGTCTTGACGTTTTATTATTTTTTTATTGCTGGAATCCGTCAAAGATTTTTACGGCGCCCAATTTACATGCGGAGTGGAACGCGTCTCGTACCCGGTGACAATTATTAATTTGAAGCTTGATCGTCGCAATTAATTGGCCGCAACAATGTTACGCAACAAGTTCACGTGACGTGCTGCAACGCGACATCAGCGGAACACTCAAAACATGAAAGCATCATGCAAGATCGGTATCGCGCCGTAATAATATCGAAGCCGCAATCTCAGGCGGCGAGAAACGCTCCCCGCGCGGAATGCTCCTCTAATTAAATTCGTACATGCAATTTTGATTAGTGGGGCCGTCGCTAAAACGCCAATAAGTAACAAACGTACGCGCCGGGCTCTGGCGGGGACAAGAAAGTTTAATGACGTGCACTCAGTGCAAGAGGTAACTAAATTTATTTACTTGTAGACGAAACGTAAGTGTCGCCGGGCGGCGTTGAGTGGGGACCGCATCATTTGGTGTTCACTCGGCGACGCGCTCTCTAACTCCTCCTAATTGGAACGAATTTGGCTGCAGGTGCAACACTCGAGTTGGCTCAAGATTAGGGGCGAGCTATTGCAAGCATACTCCGAGCTGTTCCCTTTGAAATATTCGATGTGCAACGCTGCGGCTTCGCTCGCGCCGTCACCCACGTGCGCCCCCACTAACTTGAATTAAATTAAGAACAATATTTACCCCCGCCACTGAGATAAATGATATTGCACACTTACGCTACAGTTAATGTTAAGTGACGACTTATGTGCCCACATTCCCAGCACAAGCTACGACCAGACGGCGACGGCTATAGACGGCGCACCGTGAACAGAAAGGGACGACAGGCCACCTCCACAAGAAGACTTAACGAGTCCCCGGCTAGATAAAATAACGGCGCACCAATTTCACGGGACTCTTAATTGATATAGCTTTTAAGAGAAAAATGCAAACAAGTTGCGACACGATCGGAAAACACTTGACACAGATTGTTTGTAAAGTGGGGTTTGCTTTAACGCCCGTGGAGACGAGCAGTAATGAAACCCGCAGGGGAGGCTCGACAAACGTCATTACTGGGCCACGCATAAATATGCAAGGCAGGTAACGCACATTTTCATGCGACGTCGCAAGAATTTTATCGCTCGTTTAATTCTGTGAGAAAAAATGGGATTCTTTTCGGGTGTAACATGAGATAGGCGGCCGCGTGGGAACCAACACGCTGCTCGCCTTTGAGGCAGAGGCCGCACCTAAGTGCAGCCGAAATATATTTTATCCACTTTGTCAGATATTACTTTCTCTTAAATACCGGCGTCGGGAGCGTAAACGCCGGAAGAGACGTAATCCTATCCATCAAGAGCCTTATTCGTTAGGCGCTAATGTGGGCGTTTTGTGTAGTTAGACGCGCGCGTATTAACGTGTGGTTTATTCATTCGCCCTTTTCCTTCAGTGTGTGTTACACGTTCGCTACAATTGCCAGGGACCTTAACGACATAGTTCTCTTTTCTTAATGCCCTTGTTAATTTCGTTAACATTTGTTTAAGTGTTACGCTTGTTTATTTACTTTGGGTTCAGGGACAACTGTTGCTATTTTGGCTTCCCCGTTCTAGAATGTACCACTTAGAGACAATATACGAAACCATGTACGCTTTGCGACGTTTAAGTACTTGTTCTTGACAATTAAATTTGTTTTGCTCTATGCTAATAATGGGTTTAGAGTTTTCTGGTGCGTTGCTTTTCACTCTTTTGTAATTTTTTAAGCTAACTAAGTGGAAAAATGACAGATATCACATCCATCTTCTTGGTTATTCTTGTCAATTAATTCAGGTTGCCTTAAAATCTTTAAGACACTTTATCTTGAAATCATATTCTGTCAAGACGTGCCAGAACAATAAATACTTCTACAGAAATTTGCGTAGACAAAAAACACGAATAAATATTCCTAACCATATTTTACCCTTGAAAGGATTGAATAAAAGTTATTTGAAACGGGCATTTTATCTTTGCGATAATTAATACCTAAAGAAGCCGCGTCAATTAAACGGGCATTTTTTTCTTTGGCGCTATAAGAATAGAATTTAAAATCGTCAATTATGTTTTACATCAAATTCTTTTGGTGGAAATTTGGGTTATCGATTGCTCAAATACTGGCTGAGGACTAAGGAAGAGTGTTGTCTTACTTACAAAACCTTATCTGCTTTTTATAAAAAGTGTGACACTTAAAATTTGAAAACAACAGGAAGTTTAAAAATTGTTTTTCAACAAAGCATAATAAAGCTTACTATATATACTATAATACAAATGGCACTAAAAGAAGGCGCTGTAGTGGGGAAATTAATATAAATAAATAAATGTAATGCATAACTTGATAATTTCAATTTTAGTTTTTATTTAAGACGATCAATTTATCAAACAACATAAATATCTAAGGGCCTGTTTCACAATCGACAAGTAAGTTCAAAACGGCTTACTTCGTAGATCATTTGACAGTTGTAATATGAAATAAATGTCAATTGCAAAGTAAACTACTTCGAACTTAATACTTTTCGATTGTGAAACAGGCCCGAAGTGAAAAAAATATATAATTTTCCTTTATGCTTTGCTTTTCAATTGTTTAAACTATAGGCAATTCCTAGGAATAATTTTACAATCCTATTAATGTTTAATATTTATTTAGGAATTAATTGAAATAGTCAAAAGTTGGTTTTCAAAATAAACAAGCACATAATATTGTAATAAGGTTGACTGGTAGAGAATGCCTAATGGCATTAAGTCCGTCAATTGTAACTTTTGTGTACAATAAAGTTTAAATAAATAAAAAATAATAATAATATTAATATTTACGCCTTATTCATTTAATAGATATAGTTGAAAATAAAATTTATATTTAAAATGCTAATCTTAAAAACACCACCGGAAAGTTCTTAATCTTGCTTTTTCCGATTCAAAACTGTACCTTTCGGCGCTTTATATAATCTATTGAATGCCAAGTTAATCAGTATCGTCGGCAAGATTAGCAGACACCGCTCACCCAGAGCACGGGCTAATATTGTGGTCAGGCTTAGTTTACGTAAAGTCCGCCTTTCGGCCCTGTTAACAATTGACAGGAAAGATTAGGTTAGGTGCAAACTTTAAGCTTATCTGGCGACTCAGGGCACAAAGCCCGCAGGGGCATTAGCACAATGTGGCCGGTGGTCTCGTGAGGCGAAGATTACGCACAGTTCGCCCAACCAGTGCTGAAACAGTGCTCGCCCCCGTTTATCTAGATGAGAGCAGAATAAAGACTCGGGCGTCTGCACTAACAAAATTAAATGCTAAGTTCTGCTTTGACACTTAACGTGTAGAATAAAACAGTTCGTATTTAAAGTGAGTGCTAATTCACCTCTGCCTAACCCCTTCGGGAATACTGGCGTGATTTATGTATAAATTTAAATAATATAAAATAGAAAAAAAAAATTCAAATACACCTCTATAATGAAGCACAAATTATATTATGTCGCATAATTATTGTGTTATGGATACTAGATGATGGACAAATTTTAATATACATAATAATCGTATAAAAATATTTGTAATATAAATACTACATAAACAATTATGACTGGAGAATTAAGTTGTGTGTTCACAAACAGTTACCCCTAAGATTTAAATCCGGCACCTCTTGGTCGATAGCCAGCGATCTGACCATTCGCCTAAATGTAAGGTTTATAAGAAGATAATTATGATAGTAGGCAAAAATATTCTAATACCAATGAAAGTATACCAAAATCTAGTTAAGCATGTTCATTCAACGCACAGTTGAAGTAGATAGTAACTAGTAACCCAGTCAAAGTTAGACTTAAAAGTTCCAAAACAAGGTTTTTTATGGCTCAACACGCAAGCTCACCACCTATACGTCTTATTCCGGAGTACAGTAAATAAACTGTCACAGCCTTCCCTCAACTGCTGTATTTCAATGAAGTATCGATCAACTCTGATTACTCAAAGGCCTACCCAGCAAACAGCGTTGTCCAAGCAGGGGGAGGTCTGGAGCAGATATTTGCAGTCAAAACAGACTTAGGGCGCTCCGTGCACTCTGCGCATGTCACTCCGCTGCTGTATTATTTATTAACTCGCAACGAGCTTCCGATGCTACTTTATTCCATTGTGAAACTGCATCCGCACTGGATCCCGATGTCCGAGCGAAGTTCGCCCTGTTCGGACCGACACGCCCCGGGAACTTTTCGTGCATAGAACGAACGCCTGTCAGCCAAACGTAAACACGGAGATACACTTGGCGTTATACAGTCCGCGGACGTTCCGCTGACAGATGGGAATTTAAAAATATTCAAACTCCAGCCCGTTCTCGTGAGGCAACAGTCACCGAGGAAACAAGTTTTCGCAACTGCGTAACTAAACTGGGATTTGAATTTAAAAGCTTCTTCCCCCCTCCCCGCACTTGTTTGAATAAGTTAGAATGTAGAAAACTATTTACAATTGGGCCGGAGTGGAACTTTTAATCAAAACGTCTCACAAATTCTTCTAAAGTCACTCTCTGACAACAGAATACCGGCGTAATAACAACATTCCTTTTCAGCCAAAAAAGTTTGTCTTTGGTAATACTTTTTCCGTTTACGAAAGGGGCACGTTTATAAATTTACCAGGCATATTGGGTATCATCAAGGAAATAGCACTAAGCAATTTCGAATTCGGCCGGGCCAAATGAACTATAGGAACGGGTAAATGATACAATATCAACTAGAATCACTCACAAATTGAACGCTGTCTGGTTGGGTAAGGTGGGGGATGTTATTCAGACTCCCGCTGCAGGTAAAGGACTCTATATTAAGCATTCCTTGGCCCAATCTTCTCAGGTGAGCTCGGCCCATGAACTCCACTCCAACTTATTATTTCGGGGGCGCGGCGGTGTCGTGTTTTTCTACCTACGTGTGTAAACTTATACATATGTAACGTATTTAATCCTTTTATTAAATTCCCCCGGCTTTGTGTCTTGAAAAATATCCAATTTATTCCGCCTTTCCACTGTGACCTTTTTTGCTAAATTAAGAGGAAAGGTGATTAAATTTACACGTTTTATTCGTGGTGCGTAATCATTTTCGTTTGAGAATTTTTCACATTTCACCACAATTATGAATGGCGGGGGTCCTGAATTTGCTGGCGTCGTGAAATCAAAAGGGAGATTCTAGAAATACGGTGTTCTGTTTAGGCACCTTTTTATTTGAGGTTCAAGACTGGATTGAGATGACTAAATGTGATTATTTAATTATGTTATATAAAAGACTGTCCTCGCGCACAATTATTGGATCCCTATTGGGAATGGTAGTTATGATTACAATGCAAAAAATCGCATAATCTACGATCAATTTTATTCTTCCGTTAAGATTTTAAGAAAAGGTATTCTGTGTAGATATCTCATTAATTTTAAAGTAATATTCATGTCATCTTTCAGTACTTAATCAATCTTTTAATCTAATCTTCTCAAAATACGCCATGATATTTGTTAGAAATATTTTATTTTTATGGTTTATTTAGGTTTTCAGTCTTTATTTTGATTGCGTAACAATTTAACTGACTGATTATATTCGAGGAATGAAAATTACGCCAGCATCTCCTTATTTTAATACTAAACGTAATACAAACTATTAACATATAAATATCCCATGAATGTATATTGCAAATTTATAGGATACCAGTCCTATACATTTTAAGTAAATACATACGTCACGCCTTTCACCTTTGCCCATAGGGTAGGCAGAGATAGCTTCTTTCCACTAGCTACGATCCTTACATACTTTAATCGCTTCATCCAATCCCATTAATGTAATATCCTCACGCATGCCCGTCTCATACACTTGACAGTTTGATTATGAAGGATTCCCCTAGACCTTTGTCTGACGATTTCTACATTCACCTTCGATATATAAATTCTTTTTGTCATTTTCCTTTCTACGTGAATGAATCATGAGAGCGTCCCTATCTCAATTTTTGTCGCTACGTCATCTTTCAAACCTTGAAAATGTTAAGGAGGGTGACAAAAAAAAAGTCAATATGTAGTAAGAAAGTATGTCGGAAGTGAATGGTGAAAGCGTCAGAGGAAGGTATACGTTAGGTAAGTCACGGTAAGCTATAATGGTTACTGTTGCTAGCACCAAGCATAAGCTAAAATCTTAATAATTAAAGCTGTTGTTTTGTTGTCTATGGGTCACTTGGACCGCGGCCATTTTAAAAACTGACTTTACTTGTTAGCAAGCACCCGTTGTACTGTGTAGTCAATTTAATCAATATAAAACTTCCACAATCAAACCCATCTTTGATTCTACCACCAGCGGCTACAACACCTACAGTTACACTGTGAGCACATCTACACTTGACATAAGGTCATAAGGTCAGTCATAAGGTCAGTAAGGACATAAGGTCAAAGTAAAGAAAAAAGTCCGGCCCGCCATTCCTATTATTCATGCCACGGAAACAACAGATTTCACGTTTGCGGGATTAAATAACTGGCATGCAAAATTCACGTTAAGTGCCGCGTCCACCTCAGAGCCGGTGGACAATTTTTGCCCCGATAAAAGCGGGTCCCACGGCATAAATCATTAATGAACTCGTTATAACGTTAATTGTTGCCACAATCGGACCGAGGCGTGACATTAAAGCGGCATCAAATATGCATGTGCACTATTTAAAGATTCCCGTTTCGCGGTAGCCGATTCGCAGAGGCCTGGACCGGTGCCCATTAAAGCAGATTACGCTCGAAAAAAAAACAACTTCCTAGGCGTTATGAGTTAATTTGGAAAGAGTAACGCGGGAGTCGGTTAGCGTGCGCCCGTATTTGGCGTTCCGGCCGCTCGGTTTGTTTAAGCGGGTAATCCAACGCAAAAACATGCTGCCGCGCATTATGTAGCGGCTATACAGCTACTGGCAACACAAATGTGTGTTTGCGCTGTTGTCGGAACGTAATCGGTGGCGATAAAAATCAGTTAGCGCTTAGTGGCCACTTTAGATGTTAACCTAACCGCTGAGTGTGGTGTTGCGTTGAGAACGTTTGCCGTGGACGAGATTTAATAAGTTGAGATGAGACTTCGGGTAGTCTTGTTTACTATTAAATTGTCATCTGTGTTTAGCTAACTGAGGACCCAACAAGTGAAACAAGTGAAATCAGCTATTCCCCCCTGGCTGTTCGGCAAAAGCCGTTCAAGGACGGAGGACAGCTTTTAACACCCCCATAAGAAAGTGACGCAGAAGGCGACTAAGTAAGATTTTTTAAAGGTCCACATTATCAAACCCGTACATAATATCATTCGCTAGTGGAGTGTTTGTAAAGCTAGCAACTGGCCATAAATTCAGCTAAATCTTAGAGACAAATAATTTAGGCGCTGGTTAGAATAAATAAGATCCAAGAGTGCAACCTTATCTTTATCAGAATAATCATTCGGAGGTCGACGTAGTTTGTTTGCTCTTCTATTAATATCGTCAAGTTATTCATCCCTTCTGATTCATATCTCCCATCACACCTGAAAGGTGCTAGTGATGGATGAATTTACAGAAGAGTGATGGCAACGACCATGGACTGTTGACAAACAGACAATGGGTTGACCACATGCCAATCCATACTGCTTTTTGTAGGAGCTAGCACGTGCTATGCTTAACCGGCTTAACATGCCTTCCGAAGCACGGAGGAACTCGAAATAATAAACTTTTGGTCACCCATCCTTTAACCGGCCTAAGCAAACTTGCTTAGTTTACGCAATCGCAAGTTAAGCCGGCTTTCCCACAGCTCTAGCGAGCTCCTCATTGTTGTACATAAATGACCCATAAATCAATAAGGTTGTAACTAATGACTTTTCTCTTGTCGTAATAAACTCATTAGTAATTTTAAACAATTGATTTTAACTTTATTTCACAGTGTTAAACATCAAACGGGGTTAAACACCAAACGTTGAAGTTTAACTCTTGTTTGTCTTAAACCATCGATTTAAATTATAGTAGGTAATTTAAAATAACTATGTTAAGAATTGCTTCTTATTCCCAACACTGCTGTACAATAATTGTATTTCGGGGAAACTTGTTCAACAAAATCGGTCTTCTAAGAACCTATAAAACTTTTGATCTTAAACCATCATCAAGTAATCCAAAAATTTGTCCCAAATTTAATTCTGGGAAGTGAATCACTTTTAATGTCATCATTAATTGACAAATATTAGTACTCTCAATAATGATAATGGTAATGATAAAAATAATTAGCTTTACTGGCTCCTGTTGTCCAAAAAAAGTTACGAACTCTGATAATTAGACCAACGATATATTTACTTTACAAGCAATAATTCAAACAGCATACGGCAAATTTTATATCCATGGACGGATTTTATATCTATGGACGGTTCGGCCATGGCTTCGTATTTTCGAATTCAGCCAGGGAGCCCCGAACGTGTTAGGCGATATGAATTTATGATCACAGAGTATTAAACGCATTTAAGTCGAACGCAAAGCGGAATGCTGAAATCTAATTAAGTTTTTTACACTCCGCTGAACGAAGCGTCCAAACACGTGGATTCCATTATTGGCTATGCTGGGTACTGGCGGTGCTTGTGATGCATTTAAATATTATAATATTGTGCACGAAGTTGATTGGCCGCCCGTGCACAGTCAATTTGGATCGTGATCATTGATTCTGATCGTGGATCGTGATTGATTATGTACGGGCCGCCATAGCTACTCATCACTGGGGCGAAAATGAACAAAGAAATCGCCCAATCACAACGCTCTAAATCTGTTCTCCTATTTATTTGGAGTGTTGCGATTGGTGCATGTTTTCACCACTGAAAGGATCCTAAGCATTTCACCCAGGCTAGATTCGTCACCACCACACTCATTCCTGGATTCATATTTTGGATGGAATGGATGGAATGGATTTGTATTATTTTCGAAAATCGGTTTGGTCTAATGGTCAGATGTGGACCGACCAAGAAATCACAGGTTCGAAACTAGGTATAGGAATATGTGTGTGTGCCAGATGATGAATAATTTAGATGTACAAACTATTTCTATATCGGTCATGACCGGAAAAGCTATTGATCAATGGAGCTACCGTTGATATTCAGTCAATTTTAATTAAGGATCGAGTGTGAATAGGCTTCCTATGAGTAAGGTGTCTCTTAATTTGTAAATTCGGCATTTATTTGGTCCTCCATTTTCAAATAAGATGTCCAGATGTCGGTTCTAAATAAATTATAATGTTATAAATTTACCCTGGCTATTGCCAGGTCTTTCGCGGAATATGGTAAGAATTGCTGAGCTGTGTTCGGAACTTGCAACTAGAGTGTGGGCGAATCTACTAATGCAGTAAGATATCTCTATGCTCTACGATCATAAAGTATGGTTCCCTAGATAAGCCAAGACCTTTTGGCATTTCACTGGTATATTCTAAGTCCGACTTATACAGTACTTAAAAATATAAAACAAGCGTTCACAAAAGTACAAAACACCTTATAACTATAATTAAAGCACATGTAAAAATGCATTTGTTTATATCAGATTGTGACCAGTGATGATGAAAATGATTAAAAGCTCAATTTTAATATTGCGTACTTTACAAACGTAACAATGCTATCCACCAGAATGCGGTGCAAAAATGCACCAAAACATTTTTCAATCTCAATGGAATATTCTGGGGAAAATGATAGCGTTGTATGGACATTTTTGTTGTAATTTACGCAGGCCTTTATTTCGGGGCCAATTAAAAATTCCTTTCTCCTCGGCGTCCTTCCGCGTCATTGTCGGCATCGTGCGGATCATAGATTTTTTTTACGACGCAGACGGATTTCCCCTTGATCTCACCTGATTTCGAATGTGGAAAAGACTAAAGGTGGATAAACAAAGAACTGTCTATGTGACTAAGCCCCGAATACAGAAACGCTACTCAAATTTAGGGGACTGCTTAAAAAGTTAAGTGGACACTACCTGTCAGAATTTGTATGGAAAAACGTCAATTTTGACAATACTTAAATGTTAAGCGGGACTCAAACTTTGAATAGCGTTTCTGTATTCGGGGGAAAAGCACCAACAATTTAAGCATCGTTGCGTATATAAACGCAATGCCGTGTGGTGACGGCAGAGCAGAATACAATTATTGTCACCCCAAAATATCTCCCGCTGGTGTCGTACAAGGGGACTAAAGGTTGAAACAGTGATGAGGAATGGGCAGCAACGTCATATGCTGCAATTTAGGTGCCCGATATAATGGCAATAGACTCACCCCCTATTACATACATGAGACTGAAAATAGTTGGCAAAACGTGGATGTCAATACACCTCTGTCAAGTATAGTATAAGCGTATACATGTTAATAAAGAAATATTATTTCATACACCGATACGCAATAATGTAATTTCATAGTATTCTTAAGAACAAAGAGTACAAAGTTCACTAGTGATTTTTCGCTCACCAATGTGGTGATCATACTTGTCTAACATTCCTACGATCGTCGAAGTCGAAGATGCTTTCACCTCTAACTGTTTAGTCCATTCTTAAGACTTTGAATGATGTTAAATAATATTGGGAGCTGAACCGCATTACCAGTGTAATAAGAATTACTGTTGCAGAAAATAACATGGCGACTTTTACAAATGGGGTTGTAGTGTATAAAGTATGCAGTCCGGAATCAAAACGAGACCGGACAATCGTGTCACATTTCCGTAACGGTCGAATCGCTGCAGAGTGCATCATATTTTTAAACAGCACCCAATATGAGACCAAATAAAACAAGGGACATTTTCCGCGGGAGCGCCATTTTAAATTTCTCCAAAAAACGCAGCGCCATATTTTAAGAGGCGAAATGATTTATTAATGCATAATAGTTCGTAAACGTCATTTAAATGAAACGAGGGTAGACATTTTGCATCAATTGTGTCACATTCAGGATACGTCGATGATATTTTGATTCGAGTGGCTATTGATCCGAAAGAATAAATTAGCGGGAATCGTGCTCGCATTACTGCTGGAGCGTAGTGTTGGACATTATTTACGGTCTATTTTTCAGTGTGAAATGAGCTTCATTCGTCATCAGCATCATTAATTTCATATCTCCACTGTTGGAACGTAGGATTTACCTATCTATGGTTGGAACTGAATTAAAATGAATTTAATTAAACATGAGATGAATTAGATTGTTAATTCTTCATGAAAAGCCAATGTAGGTATGTTATCTGAAGTACAAACAGTACTTATTAACTTAATACTTTATCATATTGTATAACCTAATCACGCTTATTGATCACCGAATGGGTAAGCAAAAAAACTAGGCTAGGTCCGTCAGCAGTAATAGGGTGCAAGCCTATTTACATCTATCGGAAATCGCAGTATATTGCAAGTTGGTATAATGGGGACGCTGCTGTCTAGTCATCTTCATAAATTTCAGCCCATAGTCGCCTTGTATGGTACTCGCGAAAGAGATATAATATAACTAGTTATAACTAGGTAACAGCCGCGTGGTGACGGCAGAGTAGAATACAATTGTCACCACCCCAAATCTTTTCCGTGGGTGTCGTAAAAGGCGACTAAGGATAAATCTGAATATGATTAGGAATGGGCAGCAGCGTTCCTCTTATACCACCTAGGCTAGCAATGTACTGCGACTTTTGTGCCCGATAAATGCCAATAGGCTCGCCACCTATTACATGGGACTTGACATATTTGGCGAAACGTGGGTGCTAGTTCACCTCTGCCTACCCCTTCGGGGATATAGGCGTGATTTATATATGTATGTATGTATAAATAGGTTGAAATCATTCTTTCACCAAAAAATTTCAATAGTTGGACTTCAGCAGGATTAAAATAAGAGATTATCGCTAAAAAGGAGGGTGATGGATATGAATGTTGATGGATGTCTATAAGGGATATCTATAAAGGCAATTACGAACTGTTAGTACAATGCAAAGTCCGACTACATTAATAACGACTCGATACAATACATCCTGTATAATAAACAAGAGCTAAAATTGCTCATGAAACTCAATCAAATCCAAGACCGTAGTGAATTTTCAACTTTAATGGGAAAAACAAATTGTAATGAATCTGCCCGAGAGACTATTTTTCTTGCGCCTTACTTGTTTGAAGCTTTTCAAATCGATAAGCCTTGGAACGAAGTTGAATGAAGAACTAAATAAGTTTCAATATTTCCTCTTAATAAAATATAAATGGGCAAAGTTTACTTGCGGTGAGGGGCGAGATAGAGTATACTGAGAAACAATTCCAAGAATCTTACATTGATTTTGTTGTAATAATATAAAAAGAGCAGTCGGCTCCGAATTTAATTGATGTTACAAACTTTACGGGAAAGGAATTTCGTAAGCGAGCCTCCTTTACACTTGGAGTACACTGGATCCAATAAAAGGGATAAATCTGAACAAGCCTAGCTAGTTTTTAGGACAGCCTTTTTGGACCTTTCGTAACTTCCTTGGTTGGAATTAGAATATTATTATATTCTGCTATGTAATAAAAGGAAGGTCTGTACCCCAGCAGTAATAGACCTATTATGATGAGTTTTGTTTAACTTTAATCTTTAATAATATTCTAAAGCTGAAGAGTTTGTTTGTTTGGTTGGTTGGTTAAACGCGCTAATCTCAGACACTACTGGTTCAAATTGAAAAAATATTTTTTTTATATTGGATAGTCCATTTATTGAGGAAGGTTATAGGCTATATAACAAGCCGCGCGCGACCACTAGTTCAAGATATAAATATAAAAAGACACTCATTATTCGTGTGATAAGAAAAATAATATTTTTTTCAATCACATTGCACTAACAATAATTAGTGACAGGGAAATGTGGTGTTGTAAGGTTCAAATTCAGTTTAAAACAATCAAAAGGTGTGCAGCCTGACTTGCTGTTGATTGTACACAATGTTCGTAGCAAAGGTTCTATTTCCGTAGCGTGCGCTAAGGAACTTTCACGTGTGTGGGAAAACGCAAGACGCCGTTACACTAATAACGAAAACGTCTCACGGAATTTAAGAAGCGCGTCCAAATAATATGCTGCCATTTGCGTTATAGGAACAAGGTTCAAAATTGATTAGCCCCAGCCACAACAAAAAGGCATAGCACGTGCGCTCTTAGTAGTTCAATCGTAAACATCTCTATAAATATTGATGACGCAGAAAGCTATTATGTATAGGCATACTCCCGAAAAATGCGCACGATTTATGACGTAAAGACATGCTATTAACTTATCCGCTCAGGAACGGCATTGTGATAGTATACCGTTGTATTCGATGTTTTATTCGCTTTTATATTGCTGCAGTAGTCTGCTTATTAAGGTCGACGAATAAAGAGTACCAGGAAGCTGTGTTATAAGGGATTGGAAAGCTATTTGATTTTATCAACACTATTCTAGAAAGATCTATCAGTAGATAATTAAATATAGTCACTAAATAATCTTGTTATAATTTTATGAGAATATCCTTATCCTCAATTTCAGCTGTGTGGTGACGGCAGAGTAGAATACAATTGTCACCACCCCAAATCTCTCCCGTGGGTGCCGTACAAGGCGACTAAGGATAAATCAGTGATGAGGAATGGGCAGCAGCGTTCCTCTTATACCATCTAGCAATGTACCTACTGCGACTTTTGTGCCCGATGAATGGCAATGGGCTCGCCACCTATTACATGGGACCTAACATGATTGGCGAAACGCGGGTGCTAGTTCGCCTCTGCCTACCCCTTCGGGGATGTGGGCGTGATTTATGTATGTATGTCAATTTCAATATCTCATTAAGGTACTGCGCCTAAAACTCTTTTCTACCAACTCTCGGCTCCAAATATAAAAATACTATAAAATCACACATAAATTCCGAGAGAGCATTTTCAATACCCGGAAAAAAAACTACTCAAACAGCAGCAGTATAACGGCCAAAAAGCCAGAGCGTAAACACTATCGCGACATTCGTTCGTTTTATGTAAATCGAGAAAATGCTCTCTCTTCAAGCTCGATTTGCGAGGCATCGGCTAATCTTCCGGCAGTAGACTACAATTTAATCAAAGCAAACAACGACTCGCGTTGTAATTTATCTCGATTATTCCGTGGCGAGGGATAGTAATCGACTTTTTTCTCCATCTGTACGCGAAGATGGGACCGAGAACTCGTAATGTGTCCCGACAACGAAGATATAAAAATGATTATTATCTACATAAATGTTCAGACGGAGTATAAATAACAGGCAGACTTATATTTCTGCGGGGCCCGCCGGGCCAGTTCGGTTTATCGATGTAGTTTGTCCTATTTCTCATACGATAAAACATTCGCAACAGTTGACCCATTCGTCTGCTATACACATAGCTGGAGTAAATGGACAATGAACATAATAAATCCGCGTGCCTAAATACAAAAAAGTTTCTTGTTCGGGCCAAATTGTTTCGCGCGGGAATGAATAGCCGTGAATTTTGTTTTCCGATTCGTCAAATTAGGTAACAGCTCGAATAAACATTCCGTGCAAACTTCGTACTGCACGCAGGCACGGGGAGCCTTTAATTTTGTAGTTGACGTGAAATTTGAGTTTTTTAACTGAGTTCCGGAGAAAACCGGTTCTCATGTTATAAAAAAAAACATACATACATAAATCACGCCTATATCCCCGAAGAGGTAGGTAGAGGTGAATTAGCACCCACGTTGTGAAAAAAGTGTTACACTAAATGAAACCAGACAATAATTTGCCCCATAGTGACAACAGAACAGCATCCCGTATGTGTCTAAGGGATAAGCAATGGGCAGTAACAGTGTTCTGATACCATCTAGCAATATACTGCGAGTAACGTTCCCGATAGATGGCAACAGGCTCACCCGCTATTATACGGGACCATATACTTGGCGAAATGTGAATTAGCACCTACTTATTCACCTCTGCCCACTAATCTTGAGAACAGGATAAGAAAAATGCACTTATGCATCACTTTGTCTCCATAACCGTGTTCGAGAAAATTCCGCTAAAGCCAATTCAACTTACAATTTCCAGGATAATAATAAAACTCACGGAAGTTATTGAAAAGCTGAAGAACTTTAATAAGCGCCTACTTTAACTACATACAAACCAACACACCTAGTCACCCGTTGCCATCTACAAGGCAAGTTAATCGTAGTAAGAGAAACAACGCTGCCCATTCCTCGCCATATTTTCAACCCTTAGTCGCCTTGTACGACTCCCGTGGGAGAGATATGGGTAGCCAACCAACGATGTAGCCATTTATTATTTCAAAATATCCATATATAATCAGGTAGAGTCTAAAACGGATTAGCAGGCACCTCCAATATAGCAAGAGGATAACTTTGTTGCACATACAATAAATTAGTTACGAGCTTACGTGAAAACAGCGGTAACGGTGGGGCAGTAACAAAAACTATCTAACCATAAATTAAAAATTCATGCATGCAGTCGACATAAACAAAAATTACGTGCTGAAATATTAAAAGCGACCGTGATTTAACACTTTATTGGGCTGTAAAGGCCATTCAGACCGAGGAGGGCGGAATTTATGTCATTCCCCGGGATGTGTCAATAAACTCGCAAGGAGAGGATTCGAATTCAACATTGACGTGAAGATTATGTGTGCGAGAGTGTGCTTCGAAATGTCGACAGTCCGGCCTGTATTATGGTCGTCCCTCCATTTCTGTTTAATTTTGATATTTTATTCATGAGGTTACGACGAAATAATTGAGGTTTATTGTATAATAATATCAGTATTAGTATATGCTCTCCCTACACTCTTCCATCCATGGGAAAGGCCTGTGCCCAGCAGTGGGGACATTAAAGGCCTGGTGATAATGATTACTATATGTATATGTCTTTCTTCTCATGCACTCCATTCACGTTCATATCGTTTTTGTTTATAACATGTCCGTACCAAGCCAAACAATTCCCTTTTAGCATGTCTGGCAATAAAATAAATGATTCTGATTTTTTATTTTAACACTATATAAATGTTAGAAAAATTAGTACAAAGATTTTGGTGGTTAGAAAAAGAATTTCGAAATATTATAATTCCCGCCTCAAGATCATAATTTTTCGAAATTCTTTTTCTAATCACTAAAATTTTTGTATTAAAATAAATGATATAATATTTATTTTATGATGAAATAATAAAATATTTAATTTAGTAAATTATATTGTTACTAATTATTAAGTATTATTAAGAACTATGCCATGATACTTATCGGAAAAATTAATAAAATTTTCATTTTCGCTTACCTTTTTTCCGTCTAATTCGTGATTTCCTTGAGCTAATACTTTATCTACGCCAGCTGGGTCGCCGAATGTGATGAAGCCGAAGCCCCTGTAAACAAAAGAAACATGTTATTAAAATGTTCTTTACATCTTTATAACATGGCACGAACACTTGTTAACATCGTTGTTTCATGTTATTCAAAATCAAGGATTTGTCATTTTGTCTAGCGAAATATTTTTATTACGGTAATAGTCAGGAAAATGTAAAGAATTATAGAATACCGTTTAACTGAGCCCGTAAAACAAAAAAAAAAGAAATTGAGATATCAGCCTCTTAGACTAACCTCTAAGCTTTAGATGTTTGGTGCTTTACATGATGCTTCTAAAAATACTAGCGTTTTAAAGAACAGGCTAAAAAATATCGCAAACATAATTTAAAAAGTATGTTCTGATTGTTACACTTTTTTTTTGCGATATTTTTCCAATTTTTAAACAATGTTCAAATAATTCTTAAAATAACCTTGGAACAGACGCTTTTTAGTCCCACTGCTGAGATGAGCTCTAAGTTCCTTAAAATCATACTTTCCCAATTGAAAAGCGTAATTTTAAAAAGCAAACTACTGTCAGGTGGAGCAAAAAATGTCTTGAGTGTGTACTTTAGAGCCAATAGACGCTGTCGCGCTGATTGCGTCGCAGCGCGGATTCACTGGCTGTGTTATTTATTCTGAACAAACCTTTAAAAGTTTATTTAGAGGCACGAGGAACGAACCTGAGACATTTATTTATGCCCTGAGTGAACTGTGGATAGCGTTTGTTTTTATTGCTAACATCATCATCGTTTTGAACCGTATTTGGTTTAAAAACTATACAGAACATTGTGTTGTTTAATACATTTTGAAGGGATATTTTTTCTCTCTTAGCTAGGATAGATGGCTTTAAGCTTTAGGGACAACGGTCCCTCCCTCCTAAAAAAATATATAATTTCATAGTACAAATGCACGCGAACAGTAAATTAAAAAATCACTAAAGTCATAGCCGTTCATCTTAACACCAAAGCGTTCAATATTTACTCCTCAATATTTCACCCAAGTAAGTAGTAGACAATTGATACTATTCGATTTTAATTTTAAAAGAACTTGGTAAAATTATGGTATAATTTTTCGAAATTCTTTTTCTAACCTCCAAAATCTTTAGACAATTGATATTTTTTGAATACAGCTAATATTTTTATGATCTCTTCTTCTTCTCCCTGCCCTGTGTCCTGTCTATCTGAGGTCGGTGCAGTATGTTTCCTATTTTATTCATATCGGTCAGACGTCATCAAGCCATCCACTCCCTTTTGATTCATAATAATATCATCCATCACACCGTAAAGGTGCTAGTGATGAATGAATGTATAGTAAAGAGACGTAACGGACGTCGAGAAACCGATGAACGGAGAGAGGGATTGGAATGACAACATTCCAATCCATACTGCTCAAAGCAATGGTTTAGGTTTTACGGCTGCCTGCCTGACACTAACCCTCTTTGGGTATTAATATTTTTTTGATTTATTTTCTACTAAAAAGAGAACATCACTTACAAATCAAATAAGGTTATAATAACCTTTAGATATAATAACGATTGCTAATTATCTCCTCCTCTCGACGCAAAATATCTATTTAGAGATGACTGTATTCTAAAAATAACCTTAACCTTTTCCACATAAATATCATTTAAAAAGTCTGTCACGAAAAATACTTACACAGGAAAAAAAACCTGTTCAAAAAGATCATTCACAGCGGCCGTAATACATCAAACAAATAAATTGAATAATAACAGCGATTCCCACCGAGCCAGCACTGGGCATGGGTTGGCGGGCGATAAATAATAAAAAGCCTTCTCCACTTTAGGACTTGCAAAAATCACAATTTATAGAGCATTTTAATTTCACTTAGCCGATCCATATTTTACATGTGGTGGCGCGCCCAACCGTACTCCGGACTCGAATTAATACTAAATTGAAATTGTAAAAATGGAAATACAATTTTCCCCTTGTACACCGACGGTCTCGCTACCTACAGGTGTTGCCTGAAATGTGTTATTATAATATCTTCCTTAATATTTCTGAGCTCTTTCGAGATGAAACGGTCAAGAAAGTGGTGCTTTTTCTTTTAGAGTTGGTTTTTAAAACTTTTGACAGAGCCCCTAAGTTATTTTCGTAATGGAATAGGTGGTATAACTTGGTAACGTAAACGTTTCGCGAAGTAGATTTAAGTGGTCTTTTGTCTTGGAACTTATTGCGTAATAATAAGGGAAATTGTTTAATAAAGCTGAAAATAATAGGAGTCTAGGTTGGATTAAAATCGGGACTATCATTTCATCTGTTTCTTGATTACGATACGGATTTAGATTCCAATCTGAATATTTTGTTAAGTCGTACCCAATTGTTTTATAACATTGTTGTAATGGATATTTACTGTCAAGGAGACATGAATTGTAAAGAATAAATAAAAAATGGTTGAAAATTCTTGAACGATAAACTTAAGGATGAACCATGTCATATTTTGAAGAATAAAGTGAATAACTACCGATACTACAACATAGAAAAGATAAATAATATAATAGGTGAATATATAAAACAGAAACAGCATTTAACATGTATACTCTTTCGAATGAATTTTTGGGTACTAAAAATAAAGATATTGGCCGTATGTAGTATCTTTAAAATATTCTTAGCGAGTGACTCTATAAACAATCGTAAACGCTTACCCCGGCAACGTATTAAATCAGCTCAGACCTTTACAAGATTCATAGCTTAATACACTCGCATCTCATACTAGTACACGAAAACGTGTAGCGGAAAGGGCGCTCGTGTATGGAAATTGAAAATAACGAGGGCCTTCGTTCACACCGCACAAGCCGACTATGCGAAGCTCAGCCACTTACAATTGAGCTCCCGACGATCATCCGATAACCCCTATCTCCTCAGATACACTCACGATACAAGAGGCGCGGGGGCTCCAATAGAATTGGGTGCGTTGCATCTACGACTGGAGAGGCCCTTTACCGAATGGAGTTACGTCCTACTTATCTTTAAGGGGACGTGCCTTATTTTCTTCCTCTTGCTGGTGAACAACTCAATTCTCTTTTGCAAAATGTGGTAATAAGCTTATGGAGTTTTTTCCGTAAAGGTTTCCATTGTGGTTCTAATAGGAATGTTATGTTTTTCAACACTGGGCGTCACGGCGATGATAGCAACATTAACCTCTCGAAAGATTATGTGTTATTAAATAACACTAAATAATCAACAGACTATCTTTTATAGTGTATTTCATTTTCGAAAAAACTCCTTAATCAAAGGTTTTCCCAAAGTCATGGCTTTATGATCAACAAAAGTTTTCCAATGATATTAGCATCTACTTCTTCTCCCCATTTATGTCGACATTAAAAAGGGATGAATAAAACTGCTATGGCAATATCGGACCATTTTCGCGTTATAAATATATGTCACGTCTCTAAACCAATGGCTGATCCTTTTCTAACAATTTCAGAAAGAGGTAGAAATCCGATTTGGTTCCGTATAAAAGAATCGTTGACACCAAAGAGATTTTAGATCCTCTTAGAAATATCTGATAGATTGCACACTGCCTATTGACACTTCAGAAACTGAAACTAAGAATTGCTTCTTGTGGTATTATTTATAGGCTTTAAGATCATATCATAGAAAAGATGAGTAATAAATGGTCGGCAGCGTTTCTCTTATAGCACCAAGCAATTATTGCGATTTCGTGCCCGATAGATGGCAATAGGATCACCACCTATTAAATGGGAACAAAACTAATTAGCGAAGAGTGGGTGTTAAATGACCTCTGTCTGCCCCTTCGTAGATATTTAAGGCGTGATTTATGGATGTAAAAGGTTTCAAAACGTACTAGGATATACTGCTGATCATTTATGCGTGTGTAGTGAGATTTGGTAGTTGCAATTGGGACCAACGGCACCCATCTGATGACAAGCGTTGTATTAACACCTACATTAATTTTCCAATGATGTTCGGTACCAGGTAAACAGGGGCGAGCATATTTCCATCTACCGGGTACGTAAAATGCAGTATTTTACTAGGTTATAGCAGTAATTACCCCATCACTGCTCTAACCACTAGTCACCTTGTAGACACTCGCAGGAGAGATTGGGATGATGGCAATCATATTCTGCTCTGCCGTCACCACACGCCATTGAAGGGAAGATTGTCAGGTGCCAACCTTTGAACCGCTTGAGTTGGATTGATGCGACAAAAAAAATCTTGTCAGTTACGCTAGAGTCGTATATATCCGACAAGACACATGTCGCGTGGACTCGAAAATATATGTCTGCTAAATCCGACTTGGGCGGTTAAAGGGATGAATTGGAGAAAATAATATTTTTTCAGATTACGATTTATTCCGAAGATGCTTTGCTGCATTATTAATTAACAGTTGACGATATACTGTTGGTAGTTTAGTGAATAGTGTTGTGGTTTCCTGTTCCTCTTCGGTTATGCACAATGGGGCTTAAACGGTTCAACCGGTAGCCGGCGTAACCGCCGCACACTTAATTTATGGATGACGAGATTTTGATAGTGCCGCCCTGCCGTTGTGTAGTACTCCTGTAGCACTAAACGACCCTTGCGCGATTTGGTTTTTTTTTATGGAAAAAGCGGCGGGTTTATGGCGCTTTTTTATCAGAAATTTTCGGTGGTAAACAGTCTCTCGATTTGGGCCAATTTTGTGAAGTATTTACAAGTGATTTATTTTGCGAGTTTTGTTGTTACGTTTGGTTTGCAAGTTTAATTTTTTTAAGTTGATTTCTGTCTGCTAAAGTTGAACATCATGTATTAATTTAGATTAGCGTCTGAAAAGGCATAGAATAAGCATAATTATTACAATGTGAAATAATACGTGTCGGAAATGCATTTGAATCCGACTTATTAGAAGCTGCTTTATGCAACCTTCTCCAAAACCTAAAAGGGCTGCGCACAAAATGGCTGCCGTAGACGCCACGGAACAGCCGTGAAATCGATAGGTACAACAGACCGAAATTAATAGCGATCGAAACAAAAACGATTTTTTGAAACGACAATCCAAATCGAATTCACAAACAAACACTCCAATTATTGATTTACAAATAATTTCCTTAAGCATAGCAATCCTTTTCTATAACCCCTACTTTTCTACAAGAGGGAATTGATCGCCGAAGATTTACGGCCGGCTTACTTTATAAACAGTCTGCTGCTTATTCCGGGGACGCTAATTGCATGTAACACACAAAGCACTATTTGCAATAAGCCCTCAGTTTTCCGGGGCGTTAGGCCGAACTATCCGAATGAGGCAGATAATCCACTCCGCTATTGTATTTGGACAAAACTCGAAGAAAATAAATATAGGAGCGGGCCCGAGGTAAAACCCTAAACCGCAACGTCAGGAACAAATAGCGGTAACTCCCGTATTCATGGCTCATGGATGCAGGCCCCGCTGGTAACCGATAGCAATTACTGCCGGAATTAATATCATGCCCCAAATGTTGCTCGCATTTATACCTATCGAGTGCAATATTGTCTCTTTTATTAGTTGCCGGGACAAATGCCGCGGCAATTCCGCCCTTATTTCTTCGACTATCGACTTTCTTATTTAATCTTGACGGTAATTAATGATTGGTGGCGAGGGCGAACGTTCGATCGGCGCTCCGTGTTTACTGCAAATCATTGTAAAGTAAATTTGCCCTGGTGAAAATTCTAGTTAATAAAGCAGCACAATCTATTGTGTACGAGATATATTGTTTCGCGTATAAGTAGACACGGCATAAATCTGCTGCGAAATTAAGTAATCCAATAATTAATCTAAATGGACCGTACAGCCGAATGGTTCAAAACAATCAGCTCTGCCGCAAAATACGCGCATTAAATGAAGTGAATGGCCGCCTCCGGGGATCCCTGATAAATTAAATTGATTAGAATCCCGTTCAATGCCTGCCGTCGATGTAGCTCCGCGCAAAAATAAAGCTGAGTGAAAAATAACGCTACCACTTACCCACGATTTCTGTACAGAACACTTAGCCGAATAATTTCATCTTTATTTCGGCGCGAGTTTTACGGTTATTACCATATACCTACCTACCTGAGCTGCGTCGTTGCTTTGTTTTCGTATGTACGGTTTTCCTATTCGGGTTGCGATTCAACTAGCGGCAATTATTGTTGTGACCAGTTTTAGTATTAATTAGTTAGATGTCCAGGTTTGCGAAATTGGGTTGAATAAAAACTAATTAAAACAGGTAGGTAAATTATGGGGCCATTAGTAAAATACTTAAGTTTGAGAATGTTTTACGTTACTTTTAAAATTGATATGCTATTATGAGTTTTTTAATATGTTCAACAATTTTAATCCAACGGTATAAGTACACAAAGAAAGAAAAACAGGAAAAGGAACATCGAATAAATTTTATATACCTTCTCGATAATTTGGATCATTATACTAAATTAATTTCCATTCTTGACTAATGATTTTAGTTACAATACGCCCGCCCACATTGCTACGGAGAAAATCCCTCTTAATGATATTTTCCTCCTAATACCACCTTAATACCAATCTTAAGTAGGTATTAACTGTAAGCAAAGAATAATAACAACGTCAGATATCCTTGTTCAGAACTTGTAAAGACGATTATAAAACCTAGAATATATACATTTACAAAAGAACTATGGAATTTTTGATTTTGATGAACATTTATTATTAATTGTTATAATAATATGAACATTATTACAAAGATTTTGGTGGTTAGAAATAACATTTTTTTGTTTGATATACAACATCCAACACGAACAAACAATCAAAGGACGACCGACATAATTACGATCGTCAAAGACAAAGACTCATCAAACATTCCGATCATAGACTAAATAAAAAACAATACTTTACTTTAGGAAGACGAATTGTTTCGATCGATCTTCCTTTAAGAAAAAAACTATAAATACCACCAAATAGTATTTTTTCATGTTATTCGCGTAAAAGTTTTTTTAGATATAGATTCGATGATGATAATGACCCACCAATCCGCACTGGGTCATCGTGGTGGGTTATGGCCCATTCTCCCTATATCATTCCATCCACAGGGCCTATACCCCTGCAGTGGGGATACTGGAAAGGCTGGTGATGGTGATGATAATTATGATAAATTACGTCGATCGATTTTAGTCAAGACAACTACTTCGTACGAAAGAAATAAGTTCGCAGAATATTTTGGGGTATTCATTTGAAAACAGTGAACCATACATACATACACATACATACATAAATCACGCCCATATCCCCGAAGAGGTAGGCAGAGGTGAATTCTCACCCGCGTTTCGCCAATTATGTTAAGTCCCATGTAATAGGTGGCGAGCCTATTGCCATTTATCGGGCACAAAAGTCGCAGTACATTGTCAGGATGGTAGTATAAGAGGAACGCTGCTGCCCGTTCCTCATCACTGATTTATCCTTAGTCGCCTTGTACGACACCCACGGGAGAGATTTGAGATGGTGACAATTGTATTCTACTCTGCCGTCACCACACGGCTTTTAGTGAACCAAAGGTTATTAAACTAGTAAGAACATAGCAAAACTGGTAATACAGACATTTTGTCATAATAATATTATCCCCAACGAAAAGTTTTAAATGTTCAATTCATGATTACATCCTACGCTCATGTTCAAAATACTTTTGTAACGTGAACATGTTAAAAGGAATTACTAATTACAAATCATACTTATTTGAGTGTCTCATGCTCCACATGGATCATTTTAATGATTAATTGGGACCATTCGAGAGCCTTATTCCTTCGTGAGCTACACTTCATTATCATCATCACCAGCCCTTTAATGTGCCTACTGTTGGGGTACGGGCCTTCCCTATGGATGGAAGAATGTAGGGAGATTGGGCCATAACCCACCACGCTGGCCCAGTGCGGTTTGGTGGGTATTAACCTTAGATAGCTGATGTTGCTGAACTACCATGACAAGACGTGCCTTCCGAAGCACGGAGGAGCTCGAGATAATAAATTTTTGGTCACCCATCCAATGACCGGCCTTAGCGAACATTGCTTAGTTAATGCAATCGCAGGCCAAGCGCCCTATGCCATTGCGCTAGCGAGCTCCTCGAGCTAGGCTTGTGGCATCTGAATTCATCAAGCTGTCTAGAAGACGTTCTATTATTGCAAAGGTTGAATCCTATGACAAAGTCGGTATCCAAATAGTAAAAGGAGATGATGCTTCTAAGCCTGACTGAGATACTCGTAACGTTGCATTTCAAAATGAATTCCTATTCCTCTGTTACTGAAAGCGAAGCTCAAAGACACTGAAATTAAAGCTTTCGGTCTATTCATTTTTAAGTCATGAATGAGACATTGGGAGCAAAAATAAGAATATTCAAGCAGTAATAATTTTTATATACTTTTTAAACTCTTAATACACTGCAGTTTAAAGTAGACTAAATTGAACGAACAATTTAATTATTGCATGAATACCTCCTTCCGTACTAATTATTTTCGAATGAATCATCCATACTGATTCGAAAATAACTAGTTTTTGAACAGACATAGAAGAAGAAGAACTAGAAGGGCAGTAATAGCATTCCTTATTATTTCCTACCTAGAAATACTGTGATTAAAGTGCCAGGTAGATGGCAATAGGCTCGCACCCGGTTCGTTGTTTATGTAAATTATTGTGGAGATAAACTAGAAACAACGCAGGAAGATGATGACAGATGTTGATTTAGAATAACGACTTAAGTCGAGATAAGGTAAAATGTGTTTTATAGTTCAGATCCTGATATATGGAAGCCCAGGAGACATGGATAAGTAAGCTCGATACAGCGAATAAAACTTAAGCCCGAATTTAAACCACCTAATCTAGCCGTTGCGTCGCATGATTGCATTTAGCGAGCTGACGGGGGAAAATCAAAAAACAGCGACCCACGTCTGCTTCGAAGGGTTATAGGAGTATTTTCATACATTAAATTGATTTCTTCTAAAATGTTGTCAAAGTGGTATAATGTGACTTTTAAATGTATACAGACACATACATAAATATTATACTTAAATTACGTCCGTTTTTCTCAGAAGGGATTTTAAGAAGAAGAAAGAAGAAGAGAAGAAAGGAATTTGCTCCTACTTGGATTCGAACCCCGGACCTCTGGGCCGAAAGCCAAAACTGCAGATTAAATCATAGTTGTATCAGCAACTAATTTTTAATAGCTATTTTAAGTCCTTACATACAAGCCACATAAAATAATCACTTTTGAACCCTGAAGAAATATGCATAATTAAGCTAACCTACCTCGCCAACTCATTGTCATCCGTGGGATACCGGGGACGTTTATAGCAGTATTTATAAAACGTGATCGCCTTTTATAACATCCTGTGAAAATCTAATGACAATTATGTTCATCTGACGTCACATATTGTTGGTATTACTCTTATTATAATTTCTGACGAGACATAATATACCTACTGATTAAAATGTTATTTTCGAGTTGGCATACTCGAGCTTCAATGATTCAAAGCGGGTTCAACTATTATGCTCTCAGGACAAGTTGTCACCTGTCCCTGTGGCGGTTAATAGGCTGTCAGTACTATTTATTTTGGGCGGGTGATATGAATTTATTACCGTAATATATTTATACAGTATTAGCCGGTGTTTCACTAAATGTTTTCGTATAGTTTATTTAGTAACAGTTAAAATTCACATAATTATGTTGAAAGTGATTAATAAACTATTCGATTTTAATTTTAACATTATATAAATGTTAGAAAAATTAGTACAAAGATTTTGGTGGTTAGAAAAAGAACAAACCAAGACACTTAAGTGTCTTGGGTGGCCGAGCGGTCAGGCACCTGCCCGGATAGCAGCGGACGCGGGTTCGATTCCCGCCTCAAGATCATAATTTTTCGAAATTCTTTTTCTAACCACCAAAATCTTTGTAGTGATTAATAATATTGGTACCTTCATGCAATCATTTATTTCTTTTCTCTATTGTATGTTTTGTCTTTTTTGTAAAAGTAAAATATTACAAGCTTTAAATCTGTAATCTTAAATTTGTATGAGAAGAAAAGTTCTATATGCAATATTTAGGAATTTCAATTGCCTCTTAAAAATATTATGACTTTGATTGCAATAAAAGTATACGTTTTAGCATATTTAGCATTTTAACACATATTATGTAATTAAATATTAAGAGCACATAACCTATCTTCCTGAATATAATCCATTATTCTTATTTAATTTCGGATCCACCTCTATCTTCTTGGGCCTAAAATATTTGAGGCGGGTGTTGTACTCTCTGGCATTTCATATAAATTTAATTAATTTAAAGTTCACGACAAAACGCAAGTGTCTGAAATGTCAGGTTGACATAGGTAATTAAATATTAAAAGATTACTAAACGAGGGAGAAATCACACCATAAATAATCAAATTACTTATATTATGTTGCCTAAGCTTTTTTAATTAATGAAATCAGTATTGTCTTATTTTTAATTGTTATTAATTAATCACAAAACATTTTAATTAATTAATCACAAAAATCCTATTTACTTTCACAGGTCACCTTTTGGACTTGATAATTTTTGTGAAAACTTCTTTGTATTATTTGCATAATACATACATACATACATAAATCACGCCTATATCCCCGAAGGGGTAGGCAGAGGTGAACTAGCACCCACGTTTCGCCAATTATGTTAAGTCCCATGTAATAGGTGGCGAGCCTATTGCCATTTATCGGGCACAAAAAGTCGCAGTATATTGCTAGGTGGTATAAGAGTAACGCTGCTGCCCATTCCTCATCACTGATTTATCCTTAGTCGCCTTGTACGACACCCACAGGAGAGATTTGGTGTGGTGACAATTGTATTCGACTCTGCCGTCACCACACGGCACTACTATTATTTGTGTAAAATAAATTAATAAAAAAAAACTTAACAGCATTAAAAAAACGACACATTGTCACATACGACGATCTTCATCAAACGCAATGTCTTACCTATATGGAAAAATAAGTCGTTCCCTTCAATTCTGCTGGTGCACCAAATTACTACATCCAACGAAACAACCAGTGGAAGCGTCACTCAAATTCGCCACAAGTCTCACTAGCAAGGGACTTGGACAAAATCTCCTCGGGGAAAAGCAAATATCTTCATCTCGCTCCAACTCTCACAAATCCTGAGACAAAACACTGTCGAGTGGTGGAGAGAGACTTGTCCCCGTGCTAGGCCTACAGGGGAATACGAACAAGAGACAATAGGCCGAAATTTTGTATAATGACGTCGTAGGTGGCTTTACTGGCTGCCAAGAAGGCGGGGGCCGCGGTCGTTGTGTGCTGGAGCTTATCGGTTGCAGCAGGCCCTGTTTATTTATTACCAACCTACTACCCCACTGTATTCTAGTACAGTGTCGCGACTTGAATTTGTGTTAGCTCCAACTTGCGATGTTTGGAGCAATATCGCACCACCGTATTGCTTCCCGGCAGTGCTTGATAAGCTCGCTGTATTTACTCGCGGCGGAGTGACATATTGTAATGAGCAATCAAGTTGTTACACCTTCTACCGGCATTGGGTGCCCGCCGTTTCGCGTATATATCAAATACTGTACGGATCGTATTTTGGGATGCGGATCGCGGACGACTTCCGTATTAGCGCAATGGCAAATGGACAAAATAATTAAGTATAATGAAAGTTATATTTTGTATAGTGTAACAAATTATATACTTACACATTCGAAAATACATCAAAAAACCTCCACTCTGGGCTATCAAATAATAAATTGTAATTGTCAATCATTGTCACCACTCCAAATCTGTCACGCGGGTGTCCTACAAGGCGAAAAAGGATTAAAAAGTGACGAAGAACAGGCAGCAGTCTTCGTGTACTGTGTTCGTGTGTATATCACCCAAAAATATTCTAATGACGTTTCCGATAAATTACACCTATTGACATTTATGGACCCCTACTACTTGGGATCTAACACTGTGAGTGATTGGTGCACTTCTGCATAACCCTTCGAGGATAAATAGGATAGTTTAACGTATGTACTTACAAGTTACCAGACTTAGGCTGGTTTTGTCACCTAATAAATAACACGAAACGAATACTACCGGCAGAGATAAATTCGATTACTTAATTTCCGTCCGCTACTGGTTTACGGGCTCATTAAAATAATTTAGATTTTCGCTCTAAATCAGGAAATTCGATCACACCATGCCCGCGAGAAATATGGTTTACAGGTGAAATATTGCGATTGAACTAAATATTGGATGGCATCAAATGGCAATAGCTGATGGATCGTAATGTGCCATGTGGTGATGGCAGAATATAATTATTAGCAGTCGCATAAGGTGACTTAAATGTAAAGACAGCGATGAGTAATGGGCAGCAGCGTTACTCTTATATTTTCGTAATATTTATTTTTGCATGATCGCCGTGTGGTGACGGCAGAGTAGAATACAATTGTCACCACCCCAAATCTCTCCCGTGGGTGTCGTACAAGGCGACTAAGGATAAATCAATGATGGGGAATGGGCAGCAGCGTTCCTCTAATACCACCTAGCAATAGCAATGTACTGCGACTTTTGTGCCCGATATATGGCAATAGGCTCGCCACCTATTATACCTAACATAACTGGCGAAACGTGGGTGCTAGTTCACCTCTGCCTACCCCTTCGGGGATATAGGCGTGATTTATGTATGTATGTATGTATGTATTTTTGCATGAAAGCAATTTCTAACGAATTAGAAATTAGTAGTAAATAAATAAAAGTAGTAGAATAAACGAGGATTTGGTCAACTGATCCCGCTCAAAACTTATCCCGCGGGATAAGTTTCTTGCTTATAATGTTAGTTATCTAGTCCCGTGAGGTTGCCCTATTGAGGGTTGAATTTTATGTACCAAAATTAATCCTGTTGATAAAAATATAGTCACTACATTTTTAACAACAAATATGGTTGCCAAAATGTGAGTGCTACTTACTCCTCTTACTTACCACTACGGGGATAAACAGGCGTGGTTATTACAAATTAAATAGAGTATGAATATCCAGTTTTTGTCTGTGCATTGGACAGCTTATGCGAAAACGAACCAAATGGCGCACAGCCAACATTAGTGCAACAAGCCAATAATTCATCGTATATTATTTGTTTACCGTCTGCACCCAGTGTTGTTTGTCGAATGAGTACAAGGATACCGCGATAGAGGCCAATGTGTACTTAGTTAATAATTACATAATACGTCCATATTCTGGCCTATTGATTACACATTTCACTGTTTGCAAATACCAGTGACGCAAAATATCAAAATATTGCGCTCATTGTTGAAATTTCAAAGCTTAGGCTATTCTACGCACTGTGGATCCCATCGTTTTAAGTCACATTAAAATTCCAATAGTTCAATTTATTTACTTATTGTCGTTGGATAGCAACAAATATATTATCATAAAAAAATAAACGCGAGCGATCTGTTGAACTTTTTTATTTCTAATGTATAGTACTCGTGGACATTAATTATTATATATTATTATAAATTTTGTTTATTTTACTCATTTTATATTAAAAAAGGTTTCGATAAAGTTTCGAGGTATCATGGGACTTCTGTACTAAGGTATTTCTATGGCATAAGTACTTTCAATAAATATTATAGTTTCTAATATAAAAAAAAAAGTATTCTTGCGAGTATTTAAAAAAATAGGGAATAATAAAGTGTCACAATTGATATTTCAATTATAAATCCCATCAAACAAAAATGTTAATAGTTGGTATAAAAAACTAAGGGAACGGTATCATTACATACAAGGCAAGCTTAATAACAATAATTACATTGAAACACATAATTATTTGTTTCATTGTGAGTTATCATAACTTTAGCCAAAGCAAAACAAACGTTTTCGACGCGAAGGGGAAATTTTAATTAAATGAAAATATGTCCCATCAGTGGATTGTTTTCATATTTGTTTAACTCTACTTATTTATCTGAGGCTACGCGGTGAAATATTTCCGTGGAAGTAATTAAATATGTGTTGGGAAATGTTGAGTTTGGTTTGAGCGAAATGTTGCGTTCAAATTGTGTTACGAAAGCGTCGTAGCCATCTTCAAAACGATCTTGCTTAACGCCTTAGCCTCTCCACAAACACTTCAATCTTAATTACAATGGTAATGACTGCTGAATCGTTATTCCGATCTATCGATGGCAATACTGTTATTACAGAAAATGTTATCGCACACGAAAATAAAGCGATTGCAATAATTCAGACACTCGCTTAATCTAGACGGTGTGTGACGTAATTAATTTGTGGCATGTAACGGAAAGCTCGGCTGTAGATTAATGGATTGTAATTATTGCAAACGCAGTGCAACACACAATTGGACTGTTTGTTATTCTTTGCGTTTGATTTTAATTAAGTTTGTGGATTACATTAATATTTCATTAGGGTTAATACTAGTTCTGATAACGAAGCTTATTTGCAGGGAATAGATCCCGCTGATGAGTATTTAATTAACAATATTCTACCACAACAAATTTTGTAATGATTCGATTATTCTCCAGATCACAGTTGGCGATTTTGTTTAATGGTAGGACTTTTATCAAGTCCACCTGGCTAGCTACCACCATATTATCATAAGCTGTCGGCAGAATGTCATAATAATGTTGTTAACAGCATTATCGGTCCTTACCGCCACTTACTATCAAGTGAGATGAAGGCAAGAGCTTTCCTATATAGCATAAAAAAATTAATACAACTAAAAAAATAAATGATATACAATGTTATGTTAGAGATCTATAGTTGGACGTGGAATATTGACTTCGCACGTGTAAAAAGAAGACAAATTGTGCCGAAACTTTCCTTATAGATCCGTGTGAAAGTTTTGAGAATAATAAATGCTGTATCCACACACGAACGAACTGACTATTAATAAAATAACAAAACGCCGTTTTGTCAGTGCTCCGTACTCACTTGATGTTGATGAATCGGACTAATATTGCTCCAAGTTGGGAAAAAATGTAGTAGAGTATTTCTCTTCGCATTTATTAGCAATTATGGCAGACGTTTTGCTTAATGGAGTCAGTGGCTAGCGAGTGCTATCTATATTTCGCTCGATGTATTTTTTCATTTATTTTAGAAAAATTTTAAGCAATTTCTCCGCGAGGACTGCAGCTTGTCCACCGTTGCCGCTGCGCAGCGAAAATGAGCTCTATTTATTCGGAAACAAAATTTTAAATTAAATTAGCAACGAGACCACGTCGCGGTCGCAAAGCGAGGGCAGCGCGGTTTGGTGCATGAGAAAAATTTGAATGTTGTTTCCTGTTGAATTGAGTTTCTCGCTTTTTAATAAAGGTATTTAGTGAACACGGGATAAAGTTGAAATGGTATAGAAACCACGAGTTTGATTCAAAAATAATTTACCGTCCCTTGACAATCATATTTTATAGAAATGTGAAAAAAGTATAGATTTTAAATAATATATTTTAAAAACGGAGTTTTGCAAGGCAAGAACAAAATTTTAAATTCAACACTGAGTCAGTTCTGTAGTAAAGTTCAAATTTGCATTAACTCAACAACAGAGAGCTTATCTCTGCGTTTGTAGAAGCAGTTACAACAAAGATACAAAGCATTACTACCATTTCCACTTATGTTCGTCTGATACTAGACTATTCATAACCTAGCTTGACCATAGTTAGTCGTGGTCATGAGAGGAAGTATAAAAGGATTAAAGCGATTATAAAAGGAAGTCGAAGTAACTGAACTAGGTAAAAGGGTGAAACTAATAAACACGCCGAATGAACAAAATCATATTGTTTGCATGTTTTCCATACATAAAGGTAGGTAGGAAGGGGTTTCTGCTAGAATTAATTAAGGGCATAGAGTGGCGATCTCAACGTTAAAGACCCAAAGTGTGACGGCATTTTTGAGGGCTACTTACAATCCGCAATAAACGCCCATAGGGTGAAAAAGCAGATAGAAATGTGGAATCACTGGTAGGGGACTTGAGTAAGAGTTTCTCTACCAAAACTTTTAACTTTAATGAGCCATTTAACTATCTACCTACCATTTGGAATTTCGTCTCAAGCTTTAACTTGTGAATACACACATTCGCGCTCGCTTTTCACAGCTCACAATCGGACAAAAGCCCTATCATACCAGAATAATAAGAGCTTTTAATAAACCCGAAATTGAATGCAGCATTTCCAAGTGTCCCCGTACAAAATACTATCTAAATCGCAACGCCCACTAAGGACTGCGACGCTCCAGCATTATTCCATTTGGCCAAAATACATTAGGCAATAGTTAGCCATTAGGAGGGTATTATTTGACCAGGCAGAAGTGGCGTGCTGGACGGCAGTTTTGCTTCTGCGAAATTTACACTGGAAGATACACGCCGTGCTGCCAGACGGCTCGATATTAAAACGTCTGCAGCTTTTGTCGAGGAAACTAACTGGAACCGCTTGGACCAAGAGCCCGACGTTGGCGGCAAAGATAAAAGTTTATGAGTTATACATAAAACGATTCTCAAATCATATTTACGAGTGTCATCCGAACATCTGCTATGGTTAGTTCGCGGGGAAATTGAAACCGTCGAGTGCATAACGCTTTCACGAACAATTTAAGTTGGTATTGTGCTCAGGGCACCGCGAACGATGCGCTTTTTGCGATGGTCAGCGGGTCCAGCCAACTTTATTGTTGTGTTTTGTGTGTCGCCCCTCAGTGTCTTTTGTGGGTGTGTTTGTCCACTTATATTGCTGAAGTTTGCTCGGTGCGCGCGCTGATAAAGTCGCAGATATGCGGCGATGAAGTTAATAAATACCTTGGTAAGGAACGAGTCATAGTTGCAACGTAGCGGTGGCCGAGTCAGCGTAACTCGAGAGTAATTTAATTTGCATCCGTTGCCAAAATAAAGGCGTCAGCGGTTAGCGAGGCGGGCGGTAATGACACGGGCGGACGGCTTGCATAAGTCAGCGTCGCCGTCGCGTAGACTGGGAGACAGAATAGGCAATTAAAAGCAGTTTACTCCGAGGGTGCAATTAAAACATGATAACAAGTCTAATATACATTAATGCTTTACCCTTCATTACATGGCTTGGAATTTAGCGTATTTGTACTCATTCGTTATGCTACAGCGTTTGGGTCGTGAATGTATAATGTATGATTCGTTTCTGTGAGATTTCAAAAGCGTAACTTCTTTATTTCGCTTTAGAATACCATAATTAAGTGGCGTTATAGAATTAGAATTTACATCATGGTCCTTAGAGCACGTCGTCCCTGCCGTCACGCTCTGCAAGTCAAGTTTTCTGTTGCGACTAAAACGTTTCTTAAAATGCATTAATCATAGTATTCCGTTGTATTCTGTTGGCAGACTTTCATCTTTACAGCTGCAATTTTAAGTTTATAATAGCATGTATTCAATCCTGCGTGAGCTTGGGCGTACCACGTCAAAGCTCGCACTACCCTCTTGCTGTATCTACATGTGTTACATTCTCCTCAAGCCACTCATGTTTTCTATTAGGAAAAGCAAACAAACAAACACGCCGTGAAACGTCGATAAGGTTCATTCAATTAAAGACAAGCGCGAGCCTTAAACACCTTGGCAGTAAGCTTTAAGCGTACTCACAATCACACTAATATGAACCGTGGAGAACCATCGCAGGCAAATGGGACGCTCCTTTAATTTTCTCGAAATCACCCAAGCCCGATCTCGGTTTTAATTCGACAAGGAAAAGAGCCAGCAATCAAAAGAACTAACGGCTCCAACGAGGCATTTCCATACGCGAGGGGGGCCTCGCAAACGGCACAGTATTAGTTCGCAACTGATTACATTCCCTCCGCTCCGCTGCAAACGACTCACAATGAAGTAGCGACAAATAAACTTCATTACGCCCAGTTAAGAATGGGAAATTATATGGAGGAATTATCTTCGAATGACGTCAGCACGTATCGCAGTCGCGATTACGGCCTAAGGCTGCCGAGCATGTATCCCTTGCTCGCTCGAGATAATAGGTGGGACCAGGGCTCGGAGTGTGTTTTAATTGTCACTTTGGCTGCGTAGCTGAGCCTACTGAACGATATGGGGAATTTATTAATCCAGCTTCTTTATAGGGCCTTGTAACTGTTGTGTTTTATTGCTTTGTGAAGTAGACGGTTGGAAATTTGTAAAGAAGTGTTGTTGCTGTGGAATTGCTAAATAAAAAAGTCCTCACGTTTTTAACACGTCATCATCACCAGCCGTTTAATGCCCCCACTGCTGAAGAATATAGGGAGTATTAATGCAATTTGCCTTATATTCTTGCATCCATAGTAAACATTAAAGGGTTGGTAATCAACATTTAATGGCCTAAACATTTAATAGACGGCCGCCTTGGTCGAATGCTCAGATTGCTGGGTATTGGCCAAGAGGTCCCGGGTTCGAATCCTGGTAGGGGCAAACTTTGTGATGACCACAAATGTTTGTTTCCGAGTCATGGTTGTGTATATGTTTATGTAGTTTATTGTCAACATTTATATACATAATTATATTAAAAATATGTCCGTCATCTGGTATCCATATTACAAGTGCTTAGGCTACTTACTTTGGGCTAGCTGATAGGTGTGAGTGTAAAAATATTTATAAAAAAAAAAAAAAAAAAAAAAAACCCTATAACCAACCCTTAAATAGCATTAAAGGGTTGAATAATAATCCTTAATTTTAAAAAAAACTCCCACGCCAAGCAAAACTCCTTTTCTTCTCCCTTAAGGAGGAAGCAATTAGAGTACCTAAGCCTTGCGTATTGCCAAGTAGTTTTATAACCACTTTAGGTAGTATGTTTTCATTTAGCCACCTTCCCCTAATTCATAATTTTGATGCATATTTAATTTTCCAAAGCAAGTAACCACTTTGAGTCCCGTTTTAGAGTACACTTTCAAAGAAAACTGATTTTCTCTTTGAAAATTTGGTTCTGACTGCCATCCTCGGACGAAGTGCTTGATCCCTGGTTGAGAGCAAACACTGGCCTGTGGATGGCTCACAGAGATCTAAATCTGTCTTTGTCTCGCACAGACAGTGCTAAACGCTATCCTTTTGTGAGATTTTCGCTTCCTCGCGGACGGATTGTGTGGGCAGTATTGGAAGAATTTCAAAAACTTCTAGTGAAGTCTGACTGTCTTGTCATTATTTTATTGTTTTTGTAATAAGTCATTTGTTTAAAAAACACGTGCCTATGTTTATCCACTAAATATTTATAATCAAATTCATTGTCTTGAAATTGTAATAAAACATTAAGGATCTGTTTCACAATCGACAAGTAAGTTCGAAGTAGCTTACTTCGGAGATCATTTGACAGTTGTAATATGAAGTATATGTCAATGAACTACAAAGTAAGCTACTTCGAACTTACTTGTCGATTGTGAAACAGGCCTATAGTCAGATAGATTTTTAATTTCAACTAAATGTCTGTTTATTTGAATTCGGCTAATTATTTAACCTGCAGATAAGATATAAGATAAGATCTTTAGGCCCGAGTTCTCCAACACGTAAATGAAGCGATTATTATTTAACCGGTTATTTTTGACAGTTCACTTATGTATTTGTTTTACGTGGTGGTGAACTCGAGCCTTAGTATGACAGTCAAATTTCACAGTCGACATAGAGCAGTAAAGTAACACAGAAAATATGAGAAACTTCTCATTTAATCGCAAATTTAATTATAACCAGTCCGCAGTGCATTACCTAGAAGACAATACTACAATAGTTATCGGGCCGGGACCCAATACCAATAAACTGGCCCCCTTACACGAGACCTAACATAGCTGGCAAAATGTAGGTAGTAACTACATACATACATAAATCACGCCTATATCCCCGAAGGGGTAGGCAGAGGTGAACTAGTATCCATATTTCGCCAATTATGTTAGGTCCCATGTAATAGGTGGCGAGCCTATTGCCATTTATCGGGCACAAAAGTCGCAGTACATTGCTAGGTAGTAGGTAGTAACTAACACTTCTACTTACCCCTTAGAGGATGAGCATGCGTGATTTATAATATATTATATGGACAATATTAACTTTGCTAATGTTCTAAAGTCAACCGCAGCAACAACTTAAATTAACTCAGACTGTTCGTTTCTTCCATCCCTTGTAATAGCACCTTCAAAATAAATCAAGTTTATCTCCCATTAATCAATCCTACTTAATCGAGATAATCTCTTGTCTAATTGTGCTCTTACACGTCCCGAGAGAAACTTTCTTGGGAAAACGCCCACAATTTTTAGGTTTATTCTTAAGCAACGAAGAATTCCAGTACGTTTTTATTTCATTTTCACAACTGTGTGCGCATATTAAGACTCCATCAATCAATCAAATAAGTTAACAAATTGCTATCTGATTGAAATTGCTAGAAAAAGTATGCTTTACGAGATTTAATTAGCGGTAATCAATATTTTACTCGTTTTACGAAATGTTTTAATTTAATAATAGCAATAGTTACGAGAGCCATAGCAAAGATAGGGGTGGTTAAAAATTACATTTTTCTCTGGCATCACCACACGGAATAATGACGATGTATCTCGTTTATATCCCCGAAAGAGTAGACAGAAGTGAATTTTCACCCACGTTTGCTAACGATGATGAGTTTAAAAAGTAAATTTTAGGCTTCAGAATACTTAAATCCTTTTTACTAATTATTATTTAAAATGTCTTAATTGAAATATATTATTCTTCACAGCTTCTATAGTAATTTATTAGTTCGTATCAGATCAATTATTAACTTCTCTAAAACGTTCCAATGGCATTTGATGTTTTAATTGATGAATGTTATTGAAATACATTAATAATAGGCCGGCATCGATATTCGTAATTACGAATTTTGCTCGATTGCGCTGAACAAAGCTAATGTGAGTATCAAATTGATATTACTTAATATTTAGAGTTACCTTTGAAAAGATTTATATTTTACACTAAATAATTATATTAAAATGGATTATCTCTTGTTGTTTGCTAATTGACCAAATTGTTAGAGAAATTATTTCAAAGAAAAATGATAGAAAATTGGCACATTGATTTTTTCTGATTTTTTATTAGATTAAAATTTTATTATCATAATATAATATCAGACACATTTTATGACTAGTATTTATAATAAGCCTGGGAAAATAAATTTATGTCAAGTTATCACAACTTGACATAATTTTACATTATTGGACCTTACGGACATTCCCAGGCTTAATGCGATCTGATATTATATTCATTGAGCTCTATTTTGCTTAATTTTGATTATGCTTTCTAAGCAGCGCTGAGCCCATATGCCGTGGTCAACAACCACTACCGTGGATTTTAACCCATTCTGCCCATAAAATTGCCTTTGTCATGTCATTGCCGCAACTGAAAGGTAGCTCCGAGCTGGTGATGACGTAATGCGTAATTTTTTCATCCATGAGACCCTCTTATAGATTAAATTTTATTTCCTAAGGATATTTTCCATGATGATATTCCACAAATAAATGAATATTTTTAAGGTTAATTTTTTAAAGTTATAAAACAGCCTCCAATAAGCTTCATCGCTGTGAAATACTCGAGTATTACCAACTTTTCTAGCCGAACAAATGGGGAGCACAAAATGGTAACGGACTCGGGCGTTCTGTGATCGTGTTTGCACAAAACAAGTTTTAATTAATGGATCGGTACTTGGAGATTCCACCGATCGGGGATGGCATTCAGTTACAAACATGTCAAATGGACAACAGTGACCTTGTTGCCCTCGGGGTATTACGGTGGACAGGCGAACCCAAGACTTTTCGAGCCTTTTTCATTATGTACAACATGCTCCAAACACTAACTTACGAACATTTGAATACAATTACAAAGTGCGTGAAAAGATATCAACATTTTTCTCTCAGTAAATGTACCGATTTGAAGTCATAAGAATCAAATTTGACAAACTAAAATTATCTCAATAAACTTCGATTCATCCTAATTTTATATACTCATCATCTTCCTACCCTGGGGGCTTAGACAAAATAACATACCGACAAAGATAACGAAGTTCGAAAAAGCAAAATGTATGGGATTTGACGTAAGTCGTTGTGAAATCACGTGACCAAAATCGTCTTCGTAAGTTCCTTGTAATATTGGTAACGCAAGCTAAGACGCTGTAGATACCAAAGTAATATGGCCGATCGTGACGAACTTCGACACGTTATCGTTATGAAACGGTTGCCATTTGGCTACGGGCCCTGTTCCTAGTTTATCTGGAGTCGACGCAGTATGTTTCCTCTTCCATTAATCGGTCAGAAGTCATAAGCCATCAATTCCGTTGTGATTCATACTATCCATCACACCGGAAAGGTACAAGTGATGAATGAATGTATATTACAAAAGTGATGCAAAGACGAGAGACAGGTGAACGGAGAGAGCAACTGAATGACTACATTAATATCAAAAAGCAGAAGCATCCTAATCTTATGTCTCAATAAAATATGTGACGTTATCCTTCGTGATATGCTTATGAAAAGAATCGTTTGTGATACGTTCAAAAAGATTGTTGCTCTAAACTAAGAAAACAATGGCACAAACTGTCAATATTAGCAATGGCCCCCTCGTCGCGAATGTGTCATACGAATCAGGTGCTCTTTTCTGCGAAGCGACAGGTGAATCTGACGTCGTTATTTGCTCCAAGGTTTATTTATTCCAAACTTTTTCGTGCCGGACGACCACTGTCCACTCTCGGCCTGTCATTGTATTTTTCTGACCCTTTATTTTCACTTGACAGGAATATTTCGAGCCCAGCCCTCTCGATAATTCCGATACGACTTTTTATTCGTGATACATTTTTCCAATTGTCCCGCGACTCTGCACGAACTAACGGAATAGAATTTTCAAACAGTTTTGATTGATAAAGGTAGACAGGCTTTCGCTTTCTTTGTTTGGCAAAATTAGATTCTGGAGGTAGCGTGAAACTTCAGAGTTCCACTTGATTAATGGTGATTCGAGGGGGATCCAAGAAAAAGAAACGATTTCAGGTCACCCAATTTTCTATAGAGCACGAGTGGTTAAATCGGTTTTTCGGCAGCCTGCGCACATTTTATCCGGGAATAAGTGTATTTGGATTTAGATGCATGAACGCGATATTATCCCATTCACCGAAACAACGCTCGTGCACCGTTAATATTTGATGTGTTCTCGACTTTTCTCGAATTTAACGCGCCGATTAAACAACCCCGAGCGAAGGATTTTATGTGAATATTTAAAATGCTATATTGGTTCTAGTTCTGCAGAGAAACAACTCCATTGCTCATGAAGCATCTTGTAAAGTTAATTCATTACAGGGTAACATTATTCTCCCGCAATAACTTTCAGGGAACAATGTTCTATATTATTTAGACAAGTTGTAAAATTCACATCTAGCTACAAAATAGCGTTGAAGAAAGTATGAACGTTGAAGATTTTGTTGTAGTAGAAATATAATAAAGGCACAACTCGACAGCAAATTGGGACACATTGTTGCATCCCACAGGTTGGAGGACCATTAAAATAGGGGGGATTACTTTTATGACCCAGTTGGTCCGCTTGAGATAATATCGGCAAATTTTATGGTCTGTAATAAAGGGAATTCGATTTTGGAATCGTGTGCGATTATGGAATCCCCGATTTAGGAAACTGCGCTGGACTTTGTGCGAAGCGAACACTAACTGGGTTAGATGCAAAGTAGGGTTTGTTTTGAATGACAAAAATTACGCGCAGTTCGTAAGGTGATTTAATTTGCGGAGCTCATAAAGATTCCCCTCACTAAGAATGAGAACTTCCCAAAGTTTACATTCACACAATCAGAAAGTGGGTTAATGAGATTCGCTCAAGAAAAACATCTCGTTAAACCATACATTATTCAGGCTCTGGGGAAGTTATTCCGCTTTCACGCGTTCATTAACCACGTGAATACAAACTTGAGATTCTGACACATACTTATCACCGGGAACTATTCGCAAGTATTTCGGGGACCCGGGTGGCGCCTCGCTTGTTATTTTAATTTATCACTCAACTTTTATCCTCTAAATTCATTGTAACAGGTAATATTTCACAAGTTATTAATTACGTTACGCCGGCATCTTCACGGTGTAACTCTTATTACATTATGTCAGTTGCAAATTGAAAAATTCCCGGGGCGTGTGTCCCGTCTCCCCGAAGTATTTTGGCAAAATTATTTTCATTCATTAAGAGGCGAGGTGGGGGAGTTCGCGATCGTCGACGTACGTACGTACACTTGTGAGTAACGAGGTGAACCCGTATTATTAGTTATGTAGGCGAATTGTTTTTCTTGCTCTCATTCTAAATTATCGCTCAGGATTTCGTTGTTTATGAGATTGTGGACTTGCATGGTTTTGATGTCGCTTCTAATGAATAGCGAATTGTCGATGTAAGCTTTTGAAACCACAAGCTTTCCAATGTGCTATTTATATTGTGCATGTTATGTATGGATGGATAGTTAAGTAATATGTCAAAAAACTATGCACTAAACTATAATTATTACCCAAAAATTATTTAATAATTTACAGTTTCAGCCGGATACATTAGCCAGACAAGACAGACTTTAAACAAAAAACGCGGTGGTAATTCGACATTTACCACCGCGTTTTTTGTTTAAAGTCTGTTTTTTTATTTACGGTGAAAAGACATTTTCACCGTTTAATTCCTCTCAGAGTTGCTCTAAAATGAAACAGAGGAGAAGGGGGCAAAATCAAAAGAAGCAAACGCAGCTTCCTTCCACATTTCCATCGCATTTGACTAGACAAACATATCACGGGCACTATCTCCTACTGGCGTCTTCATTGACTCGCACTTCGAAAAAAGCAATTTTAGCTTTCAAACGATTGCCAACGCCCGCCCTCGGAAGCAATATAATGCAAATGCTTCGATCGCCTGTATTAGCGAACTAGCTATCAAATTAATTATTCTAAAAAGCGATAGGAATAACTATTACATTGTCTATCCCGTAATAAATTAAACAGGAAAAAAATATTTGTTTTGGTTATATTGAAACAAATAGGCCAAAAGACCAGTGGTCATAAAGGTAGTACATCACTATGTCCCACTGTTGGGACAGAACCCTTCAATATCAATGAAAGACTACCTATAGGGGATTGGGCCACAACTCACCACAATCGGTAACAACTGGAGATGCAGATGAGTACAAGAGCCTAATGTTCATTACGTTTCGTAATGATTCAAGGTTTTTGGTCACCATTAAAACGTCCGGCCTTTACGAACATTGCTTAGCTTTGCAATTGCAGGCCGAGCGCACTAGTCACTGTGCCATCGAACTACTCAATGGAAGTAAAGTCATTACTTAGTATCGACCTAGTTCAGCCAAGACAGACACGTCACGTACAGCACGTCAGTTTACACAATATGTCAAATTTTCCAATCGACTGTGTGCTTTAAGAAAAAAGAGTAAGGTCGACAATCGGTTGGACGTATATGACAGTTTTGTAAAGTCTGGTGTACTGCTGATTGTACTCAGGCTTGCATTACAGTTTTTATTGCTGCTATACCTTTGAGGCTCTTAGAACAAAAAATATAGTTTTGTTTCCCACCCGTGTACCTATATAGGGGGAAATGCTGAGGAAGCAATATTATGCAAATAGGACATAGAACCGCAAATATAAAAAGCCCCCGCCCGCCTGGCACTTTGCATCTCAAGGCTATGCATCTGAGTGATACAAGTGAAAGAGAAAGAGAAAAAATGGAAACGCCATTTGAAATTCTATGCGTTTTACAGCACACGCGTGTAACACGAAATTATGGTGAACTCCGTTTTTTAAATTACCATAAAGTTCTGGGCTCCGCGGAGGATTTTCGGGATATTTTTAATATTGGACTTTTCCTTGGCTTTCTAATACGGTGAGTTTGTTTATTATAAAAAAAATCATACCTGTGGAACATAGAACCTCGTCCTTCTTTTACGAAGTCGGTTAATATATCGTTTACACAGTCACTCCTTTTGTATTTTAAGAGATAACTGAACAATAGACACAGAAAAAATATTTCAAACGGTGATAGTGTTATCATCATCATCACCTTTAAGCCCCCACTGCTGGAGCACTGGCTTTCTTTACGCATGGAATAATATAATATAAGGAGAATGGGTAAGAACCGATAACCAGGCTGGCCAGATGCGGGTTGGAGTAACAACAACAGATGGAGTCCGAAGGCTTATGGCACCTTACGAAATACGGAGGAGCTCGAGAATATATATTTTTGTCACCCATCTAATTACATGGTTTAGGCAATCGCAGGTTGAGCGCGCTAAGGCACTGCGCCGTCGAACTCCGCCTGATTGTGATAGTCCTGAAGTGATCGTGTATATCTTTCGGATGATATAAAGGCACATAAATGAATAACTCACAATGTTGAAAGTAATATACACAATTATACAAGTAGCTTGCAAAATAACAACTTTAGCAGTGTGCAGCTATAATAAAAGATTTCAAATCACTTCCAAATTTTGTAAATAATTAGTTGGACTGAATGTAAAATGGTTTCCGAACTGAATCAGACAAGCGCACCGATATAACACTACCCCTGATGATAGCACAAAATAATGGTTTTTCACTAAAGGTTTCCATGAACATCTGTATTACCCAATCAAATCCCCCATGAAGGGGATCTCTTAACAAGCTTTCTAAATCTGACATCGTAACTGGACGTGTAATCTGTAACCGCTATCACAATGGCCTCAGCTGTCCCACTCACTCCAATACGAGCAGAGAGGGAAGCTGCGCAGCAGTGATATAGCTGAGAACATGGGATAGTTGAGTGGGTCCATAGGATGTAGAGCTGATAGCAACAGCCGATGTCGGTCGTCAATGTCGCTTTGTCTTGTACACTGACGCTAGCAAACCGAACCGACGGTATTTGCATAACAATGCTACGAACTCGATGCGTGCTTGTATGAGGAGAGCGAGCGGCCCTCCGCATAATCCGGGTGCAGATTACATGAAAGGTGCCGAGAAAAATTCCGATGTGGAAAATCGAGATGATAACACGAAATCCGTATAAAGTAGACAGAAATTCCGGTTTAAATTTCTCCAAATTGCAATGGGTTTGATGTCGGTGGAGTTATTTCCTAGATTCTCGAGAAGCTCCGCTGTAAGGATTGTGCTGGTAAGTATTCTGTAAGTGTAGATAAATTGCACGTAACACAATTATTATTGTAAGGAAGGAGAAGCAAGATTTTGTCAATAGCTGCAGTATAAAAAAAGATAGCTTATGATAGATAGTGTTACTACGATATTCCAAAATGAATACACAGATGGCGCTTTAGAACGTCACGTTTCTTTTCTTCTCTCTATTATATTTTTATATTATACCTATGTATATTTACCTACTACTATTATTACTAGAATTAAAATAATTATTTAAAAGTACACTTTATCTTTATAATTACTTGGAAGAGGTTTAACCTCAAGGTGTCTTGAGTGCCATTATCTTAACCTTTTAATTTTAACCTTTCAAGTCCATCGCACTTAAAAAAACCAAGAATAATAAATATAGAAGAAAAAAAAACTACATTCTTCGTCGTCAAAAGATATTTTTATATTTACGTGGCGTGCATTTATGTTTGTTATTAAACCGGTGTAATAAAAGAGTCTATTAAAATAGGCATCAGCTTAACTTTATCTTAGAAACTTGCTTATCCTTATCTTACAACTATGTTTTCAAGTTCATAATGTTGTTTATAGGTCATTAATACCAACCAAGCTGCGTCGGGCCCGCTTTATGAGTTAATAGCCCAATCTACTTGTAACTAATTATTGCAGAGACTTTTACCAACCTATATAAATAATTATTTATTAATTTAATATTCCTCCACCTTTTAGTTTATTTTTGTATATTATTGTATAATTATGAGTTACTTAAATTTCTTTGAGAAATCAATACAGTTGGATTTCTCAGAGAATAATAAATGTCTCACTGCCTGTTTAAGTGTAACATTTGGTCTTTGTTACACTTATACAGGCAGTGAGACATTCACGAAAATCATGACGCTTTCTTATTCGAGTTCTGTCTAGCATATGAGAGATTGCACAACAAAGCCTGAAGTGGTAAGGACCAAAATATCGATCGTAACTACACGATCGATATTTAAAATCCCAAACGTAAATGGTTAACAAATCTTCAGCCAGTAACAGACAAAGTGCAAGAGCATTCAATACATTGTGCAAACATTGAATTCAATCTAAATCAAATGGAATAACGTTTGAATGCAAGTTCGGATTCACGGAATCCTATATATCTAGTACTCATACGTCGAGCAAGATGGGGGTACTCAAATCATAGCGCTATTGTCCGAGAATATATTATCGAAGCCGATTGTAGTTAAATCAGTGATCAGTGACTTTGGATAAATCAGTGATGAGGAATGGGCAGCAGCGTTCCTCTTATACCACCAAGAAATAGCAATGTACTGCGACTTTTGTGCCCGATAAATGGCAATAGGGTCTACACCTATTACATGGGACCTGACATAATTAGCGAAACGTGGGTGCTAGTTCACCTCTGCCTTCGGGGATATAGGTGTGATTTATGTATGTAATTATAGTTACTGAACACGTTTACTGTTTTAAGCTCTAGACCTTTGGTGATACGGTTAAAATTACATCCATATATCAATCCGTTCTCCCGGGTCGTCTGAGGTATTTCAACATCAGGGTTTCGCCAGCTGTTAATAGGGGGCGAGCCTATTGCCATCTACACGCAAATCGGAAATCGGCACGCAAATCGCAGCACAATAACGCTGCTGCCGCCTTTGTCGCCTAGTTTACGTAATCAGGACATTTGAAATTGCCCAAGTCTCAATAGTGACGATGATTAAAATTTAATGATTCACGTAATCATATTTACGTTGACGTGGACCCTGTCAATAAAAGTTATGAGTTTATTTTAATATCTTTCTTCTGTTACATTCTCACTTATTCTTGTTTCATGCTTCTTGCATTATTCTCTGTTATTCATCATCAGCATTAGCCGTGTGGTGACGGCAGAGTAGAATACAATTGTCACCACCCCAAATCTCTCCCGTGGGTGTCGTACAAAGCGACTAAGGATAAATCAGTAATGAGTGATGGGCAGTAGCGTTCCGCTTATACCACCTAGCAATGTACCTACTGCGACTTTTGTACCCGATAAATGGCAATAGGCTCGACACCTATTACATGGGACCTGACATAATTAGCGAAACGTGGGTGCTAGTTCACCTCTGCCTACCCCTTCGGGGATATAGGCGTGATTTATGTATGTATGTATTCATCATCGCGGAGCTCTATAGCGTAGTGGCTGAGCACGCTGGGCCTGTGATTGTGAAAACCAAGTAAAGTTTCTCTAAGGCCGGCCATTGGATGGGTGACCAAAAATATATCATCTCGAGTTCCTCCGTACTTCAGAAGGCATATTAAACCGTTTTGGTCCCGGCTGCTTCTGCTGTCGTTATACTAACGTGCTATTTGGCCCATTCTCCCTATATTCTTCCATCTATAAGGATGGCCGTGTCGTGACATCAGAGCAGAATGCAAATGTCACCACCCCAAATCTCTACCGTGGGTGTCGTACAAGGCGACTAAGGATAAATCAGTGATGGGGAATGGGCAGCGGCGTTCTTCTTATATCACCTCGCAATGTACCTACTGCGGCTTTTGTGCCCGATAAATGGCAATAGGCTCGCCACCTATTACATGGGACCTAACATAATTGGCGAAACGCCGGTGCTAGTTCCCCTCTGCCTACACCTTCGGGAATATAGGCGTGATTTATGTATGTATGTATGTTTAAGGAAGGCCTGAGCCCAAATAGTGGAGACATTAAAGAGCTTCTACTGATAATGATGATTCATCATCGCCTGTCTAATCCTTGGACAGCCTCTCCTCCGTAACCCCCGTCCATAACGTCTGTAACTGTCCTCCGTATTCACTTTGAAAGTATGAGTAGGTAAATCAATTGTTGACTTACCTACACATTCGTTCATTCGCGCACCGCGAAGCGCAACCGAAAGTTAGCGTGCGACTGCCCACCTCCGTGCGCTGCGTTACAGGCCATTTTCACTTAAGCCGCTTTAAACTTTTTCGAACAACACACAAAAAGTTTAGCCGCAAAAATGAATTTCGCCAGCGAGTAGCATTTTTCTCGGTGATACCGCCGGTAATCTGCTAGGCCAGCAGGCTTCTTCAGCCTCCGCTTCTTCCTTAATTAGCGAAATATTTCAGGAAAAAAGCAACAGGAACCCGCAAACGGTAATAAGCGAAGCGGATTATAATCGTTATGGTTGTGTAATGAAGTTGCGTCGACTAGGTGGAAACGGAATAACAGAGAAAGTAAAAAGAATATTGTTGTTAGAAAAAGTTTAGTCTTGATGCGGGAATCGAACCCGCGTCCTCTTCAATCCAGGGCAGGTGCCTAAACCGCTTGGCCAACAAATTGGTTGGCCAAGCGGTTTAGACGGTTTAGGCACTCGAACTATAGCCACCCTCGCTCAGCTCGGGCGGCTAAACGCCTCGTGTCATTATGGCTCGTTTTAGTCCCTTGTTGAATAATCTACTAATAACAGTAGATAATGCGAAGAGATGCGCAACATTCTTACATTAATATAAAAGGCTATCGTTATTATTAAGCATTGAAAAGCAAATTTAACTAAAAAGTTCCATCTTAAAATAAAATCCTGGGATATCAATCCGCCACCTAATACTACCCCTCTTGCTTAGTACTTAATCAGTATTAACACGACATTGTCATATACCACTAATTCATATTCACGTTAATGTAGGCACATGGAGAATTCATGCTGTAATTCAAGTACTTACTTATAATGTGGGCTTTTATGTAAACCATTCTGTATATTATGTATCTCGTGAGTGGTGTTGTTAACAGCTCTAATAGGATTGTAGTCAACAGAGCATAATTTTCGGTAATTTTATACTTTCACACAAAAATGTTAAGGTCAAAAAAATTAAATCCTGTAAAAGGTATCATGAAGCTAAAGTTCAGAGTAAACTCATTGACTTAGTAACAACTTCCCCTGTTAAATTCATTAACAAAAAGTGTTTATTTTGAATGTTTTTTTATGCTTAGCAAAACTTATAAAAGCAATATTATGAAAGCTGTTGCCCATTGCTCATTGCTGACTTCGTCCTAAGTCGCCTTGTACGATACCCGCGGGAGAGATGAATGGTGGTGACAGTTGTATGCTGCTCTGCCGTCACTACAATATGGTGAATGATAAAAAGGCAGCAAAATAACCCCGAGAAGTGTTAAGGACCTGTTTTCCAGGAAAATCCGCAAAATCCAATTACATTCACAGCTAAGCTTATAACAACGAAATATTACGTTACTCCTATCTTATTAATTCGTTTGCCTCGAGTGGATCGCATTTACGTTAAATAATCTGCATTATCTCCACACTAATCCTTATCTAAGTGTAATAAAGTAGGAATCTTTTTACAATCTCCACTGTGAAGACAAAAAGTACTTGATTTGCGACTTAACTTCCATGCTTTGGCATTTAAGTCAACCGTAAAAGCATCGAATAAATTGTAGGTCAGAAGGGACAGATAAAACGGAGAACGTATTTCGCCCGGGTTTTTTTTTGCTTTCTAGTTTTTTCTTTGAATATTGACTGGCTGTATTAACATTTTTTTCATTCCGTTTTCAGATTTGGAGCCGGATGATGAATTCTTTTGACCGTTGACCTGTTTTGTGCTCTAATAAATTACTGCGCAGATTTGCGTGTTTGTAAATTTGGCGAACTGGGAAAATGGACGGTTGAAACATTGCGTCCTTAGTCATCGGAAACACAATCCCGTTATTCGAATAAAAATAAAAAAATCTTGAGGGTTTTCTAAAACAAAATAATAATGACTAGATTGAATTGAAGCTATAAAATAAATGTATTGAGAGTTTTCTAAATAATTTTGATTTATAGTGACTAGTTTATTGAACTTAGAAAATACCTGATAGTTTTATCACTACGTCACATTGCGCATTATTGTCGTCGATTTATCAGTAATGCTAAAAGGTCTATCACCACAACATCATCATTTAGAGGGTTATACTCATTGAAATGTTCTTATCTTGTCACTCGGATAGCTTAGTATGAAAGGAGGGTGTAATTTTATTAATAATGTTATCTTTATGAAATTTCTAATATATTTCTATCTATGAAAAATATTATCTCGAATTTCTCTGTTGGCTGTTGGTCATGTTGCATCTGCAGCCGTTAAAACTTACCAACCAACACTGGCTAGTAGCATATTCATACAAACATAAATCGCGCCTATATCCCCGAAGGTGTAGGCAGGGGTGATTCAACACACACGTTTCACCAAATAGTATAGGGCCCATGTAATAAGAGGCGAGCCTTCTTCGCCCAGCCCTGTACCCAGTATATCTGGCGTCGACGCAGTATGTTTCCTCTTCCATTCATCGGTCAGACGTCATTAAGCCATCCACTCCCTTTTGATTCATATCATCCATCACACCGTAAAGGTGCTAGTGATGAATGAATGTATAGAAAAGAGACGGAACGGACCATGTCGAGAGACCGATGAACGGAGAGAGTGATTGGAATAACAACATTCCAATCCATACTGCTCTAGGTTTTGGCTTAGAGTTTACAGCCGGCCGCCTGGCTTACACCAACCATCTTTGGGTATGCTGTTGTTGGTGGTTTGCCCTCCACCATTCGGCTGCCACAAGGTGCTTATTGGTCTACACCGGGCAATCTCCCTTAGTCGACTTTTACGACACCCATGGGATGAGTCGGGGCTGGCCTATTCTACGTTATTTGTTCGCTCCCAGGCCAGCATAGAAAGCCGGAAGGAAGCATAGAAAGAATAAGCGGCTAGCCTATTGCCATATATTGGGCACCTTACTAAATATATTGCTAGCTGGTATAATCCATTCGCCTTATATTATTCCGTCCATGGTGGAGGACCGTGTCCTAACATTAGTTACATTGAAAGAGCCGATGATTAGTCACAGTAATCAATTAGGTAGGTACAGTAATTGGTATCGGTTCAACCGTTGAACCTAAACTTTAATTCGTAAGAACCCCGCCATAGAAATCTAAACTTGATCCTTAAAATGAGTATCGGAAATTTACATTGGCCCGTAATACCGTCCCCGCCTCCGCCTTTATTGTAAACGGAGTAATTTGAATTTCGTCTTTGATATTCAAATGAGCCCTACTTGAGACACTGCCTTAGTTATTTGAGTTTTTGTAAAGCAATCAAGTTTGTTTATGGGAGCTCGTGTAAATCTCGCTCTGTGGTCTTAATTAATGCACCGAATCAATTTCGGTCCTTTGACGAGATTTCTGCACACGGAGCATTATTCGAAAATATCGCGTTAGTTATTTACAATCGTAAATAACAGATTTTCTTTAGATTTATTTTATAAAATATACAAACATATATTCCATTCCTCGTCACAGCTTTAACCCTTAGATGCCTTTCAGCTATGGAAGCGATCAGGCGTGGTGACAATTGTATTCTGCTCTGCCATCACCACCCGGCTTTATTAGAGTACCTAATATATTTATTTAATACGTACACAATATATTTCATGTTCTATCTGACTTTATTCTTATAATATCTACCGACATATATTCTTTGCAGTTTTTCATTGACTTACCTACTTAATTATGGTCATCTGTCAATAAATTACATAGAAGTCAGTATTTTTAGAATGATCGCAAATACAACATAAAGTAAACAATAAAAATACCCATAGATAAAGTTGGTGAGTGTACTCGTAATAATTTAATTAATAAGTTTTAATAGGAAACGTGGTAAAAGATACACTCATGCTGAATCTCTCATGTTACACATCATAATTTTAATACGTTTGTTAAAAAAGCACCGCTGAATTGCCCTGGCTTTTATATAATTCACAAGCTTCTGACGCTAGGTACAAACTAGCTTTAGTCCCATGAGATATGATCAACGGTCCAAAAAGTTATGTTCTAAGCTGCGGTTTTAGATAACTCCTAAATATTCGTCCACATTCGGATGTGCTCTGAAACATTTGAGCAAACAACTGTATACGCTCTCTTGTGTACGGTGTAAAACACATTTTTGTACAATCTTTTAAGACTAATGTATTACATATGTGATACATGCATACAAAAATCATGCTCTGCCCCGGAGGGCAAGGCAGAGGTAAATTAACACCCACGTTTCGCCAATTAGGTTAAGTCCCACGTAATAGGTGGTGAAACCTATTGCCATAGTCTATCGGGTATATAAATAGCCGTCTATTCCTTAATAGTTATCTTCCCCCTGAATTCATAACCGGGGTAAACCGGGAACAATATGGTCCCATTTCCCTCCAGTATATTGGCTAGGTGGTAGAAAAAGAATGCTGCTGCCCATTATTATTGATCGCTCTCTTTAATCACCGTATACGACACCTGCGGGATAGATTGGGGGTGCTGATACCTTGTATTCTACTCTATCGTAACCACGCGGCATTTATTTTAACATTCTAATAACTCTTGAACAATGGTTTTCATGATTATCTTTTGACATTAGCAATTACCGTTTGATTAACCACTGTGTCAAATTCGGCATTGTACTAGGAAATGTAGTATTCTATATTAAAATATTCCAAGCCGAAGCGCAATGTTGATAAGGTATTTTATGTTAGTAGCTACCTTGCTGTAACATTTACAACAATAAATGCCACTAATTTCCATGCGGGTAACGGTTTTCGTGCGTGCCGATACCTTTTCGTGTTGTAAACTTTTCAGCCGGGCCGTCTGTCTCGAGATTGAATCGATATCGCAACGGTATCGATAAGTCACGATCACGAATCCACATCGATACACGCTTCCTTGTAAATTTGCGGCCGTTGACTCCGCATCGTCGACTGTGTTTGCGCTCGGACTAAATTGTGTTGTGATAGCTGCCGCTATCAGCGCGGTGCGATGCTATCCGTGACGTCACGTTTGTTTGGGAACCTGCTTACGACAGCTTACAATCTTTACTGACACCGTGATAAATCTTCGCAGGTAACATGCTTGTCAGTGAGCCTCAGTGAAGGCGATACTGGACAGATTCCTATTAAAAATGATTTCTTATTGTGTTTAGCCTGCGACTGCGTTAATTAAGCAATATTCAAAAACGAGACCAAAAACATTATATATCCAGTTCCTTACGGAAGGCACTGTAACACCTGAGTTCCAACTACATCAGCATTTATTTGTTAACCCCCCCAGTGTGCACTGGGCTCATGAGGTGGGTTATAGCCCAATCTCCCTATATATTTTCCCATTTTTAACAAAGGACTGTGCTCTGTGGAAAGGTTGGGTAATGATGCTATATCGATAAGTATCTCTTTTGCAGGAACATTGTAGTGTTTGTAATAGTCCAATGAATCGGAGAGCAATTATTAGTTACGATTGTCAGGTCGTTGTACAGGTCTTCCCAAATACAACTACCGCAGTGTGACGTGTCTAAAAATATGAAAAATTAAAAATAAAATTCACATAATCCACAATGTGCACAACTTAATCGTGTCTGGAATAATGAGTGAGCAGGGTGGTCATTAGCGAAGTTATAAATAATGTTTGTAAAATTTACACAACACCGTAGCACTAATTACGAGGGAAGCCGAGCGAAAGTACAGCGGGCACGACAATGTGTCGACAGCGCGCCGTGTTAGCGCGTTAGCGTGCATTCTTTCGCTGCGTTCATTAGTACAACAAGTAGTTTCGTTAATCAAATGTACGAAATTAATGGCGGAGTTTAGAGTCGACGTTCCGCCCGGCAATCACATCGCTGGTACAAATTGCCAGCAATTACTGCGACACCCTCCCCTCACCTTCGGATTTTTAGAGATCCGCGGCCTGGACGCGCCGATGAAGGAACCGCGGTAATGGATCCAAGTGCAAGCTTTTGTTCATCTCAATCAGATGATTTTTGCCCTAATACTAAAAAGTGACAAAATCCAAAATGTTTATTATTATAATTTTAGTTCCACTCATGATTAATGCTGATTGTGTAAATAAAGTTAGTTCATATTTTGATGCCTAGGGACTGACAAAGACTAGTTTTTTAGAAATTATCATAATTTGGGCTACGCATTATGTTCTGTATGTTCTTTCGTGTCTTCATATTGCAGAAGTTTTAATTTCAGCAATGATAACTATTGTGACGGTGTATTGTAGCCAATTGTTTAATTTAAATGTCAAAATGCACCTACAAGATAATATTAAATAGGTACATACTGGTAAATTTATACTGAACCCCGGTGTCCCCATCAATTTGGGCTTATCACCATTTCCATGCACCCGTACGGTAAATATTTCATTATAGTTCGCGTATGCACGTCGTTAATAATTGCGGCGTGACGTCATTTTTTCGCATGCCCCTGGAATATTAACACGGATGTGCTCTTCAGAAAAATCGGCGAGCGTATTATCGATTCCATTTGGTGAAAATTCCTTAACACACCGATGTTTTATAAATGATTGATTAAATTTCATATCGTGGGATTTAGAGTAGACTCTTTAGTGATGTGACTCTTGCAGAGGGTTGCAGTCAAATAAGATGGTATTTGTTGTATTACATTTTTGCAGTGATACCACCATGACTTTTCCAAGAAACCTCACCTACATTGATTATTATTTATTATATTATGCCTTTATTATATTTATTTATTTAAAAAACCGATAGTGTAGATCTTTTTATAGGTTAATAAAGTGAATACAAGAAAAAACTAATTAACTTAACATTCAACTAAAAACTATGTAGATATTATATATAAAACTGATTCATTATCATATCAAGTTTAAATAACCAGATTTTATAGCTATGCATGGTTGCAACTATGCTTTATACATGCGAATGTAGGGTTAAAATATTCTTTATGCCAAACTGAAACAAGCACAGGGCGTTAGAATTCCCAGATATTTATATTTCTTTCCAGTCAAAGGTGTATAAAGCTCTCCATTCCTCATCCTTTGAATGATGTTATCGCGATTTCCCAAATGTTTCGCTCTTTTTGATCTAAATTCCTTATATTTGGCTTTGCCTTTCCTACCACACATCACGATTCTTTTGTGGCGCGATAAGGCTAAGTAAAAAATCGAATGTTTATTCGTTGCACACTGGGAATGCTGTGGATTCTTTTAAGTTACGCTGTGGCTTCTTTACATACACTATTTCAATTTAAATTGTAAGCCGGTATTACGTTATACCTAGAAGAATCTCATTGAATTTTGATAGTTTAGTAAAGTATATAAAATATGTGGCTTTTCTACTAAAAGCTATGTATGGGAATATTTATTACTTTTCTTTTTAATACTGAAATGTCTGAAAAATGGTCTAAGTGGTAAACTGTTATAATAATATGTCTTGCTGTTTTTGTATCTATACTTTTATCATTCTAAAACTCCTTTTGGTGTCATTAAATTTTCCCAAATGTCGAACTCAATACATGCACATCCTTCTTAGGCACATCTCGCCTTTGAATTGGCTTCGTATTTTTATACTCATTTAAATTAATAACTTTATATAATAATGGCGACTCGAATCGCTCTAGTTGATGCATTCAAATGTATTCAGCAACTTGCATAAAGTTTACAAATCCCAATAAAGTTAACTTACGAAGTGAAATATAAAACAATTTTCAGATAACTCCCTAATATCATTAAGGCGGGCTTATCACCAAATTTATTCATGGTCAAACTTTTTTAAAGAGACTCTTATCCATGAGCAAAAATAACCAAGATACTCATGCGATTAAAAGTGAGGAAAGCTGCCAAAAAAGAAAACTTTAATTACTTCGCCGAGTCATTATCAGATAACATTATTCATTAATTTTAAACGAAGCTACAGCAGCCGATTCCTGATAATTTTTACCGAGTTTCAAGTAGACAGGAAATGACGTAAATTTTATCTCGCAACCAGAGAGGAATTACTTTGTACCAACTCCACGCAAAATGGAAATCTGTTCAGGTTTATAACTTTGGGGAAAATTGTTTTTTTTTTTGCATTTGGAATAATATTAGCTTTTGATGCGGCAACTTTTGTTATTAAATTTAAAGCGCCACGATCATTTGTTTCAGCATCGAGGCTTCATCGCGTCCCTTAATATCAATGTAATAAGAATAGGGCGTGGTGGGGTAAAAGCAGATTACAATTGTCACCCCCAACCTCTCAAGCGGGTGTCATACAAGGCGACTAAAAAGCGATGAGTGTAACATAATAATATACTGCGATTTAAGTGCTTGATAGATGGCAATAGGCTCGTTCCATGCAAAAGGAACCTAACATAGTTGGTGAAATACACCTCCGCCTACTCCTTCTATGGTAAATTTATAAAGGAAGGCCTTAAGCAATGCGAACTGAAGGCCTAGATCTTATGAAGATTATCATTGTTTCATGTTAGCAGTCTATACTGAACAGCATACATCGTTAAAGACATACACGAGCATCGATAATAATATGCCAAACGAGATGACGTCACCTTTGAATTATTACCGCTGCTAGTGTATTTGTGAATGTATTGATTCGGACATAAATATATTAGTTGAAGGACTGTTTTAACCCTTTTTTTACTATGGAAATATCCTTGAAGCCTCAACTAAGGTATGAAAACAAAGCCTGTATTAATCGGTTGATTAAAATTTTACAAAGCGCTTAATTGTAAAGAATGTTCAGCGTAATTTTCAACACTTTTATCCCAAATGAGCACGAGAAACAAAGATTGTAATAATATATTATTCCCGACTCAATATCAATTTGTTTTCTGCCTTATGCATCAGTGACGTATTTAAATCTTTATTTCAGAGAGCACACGGCATCTATGATAGTGTGCACCTGGCATGCGAATTGAATCGTGTTAAGCAAGTACCTACTGAGGAATAACAAGTTTCAACCTTTCAACACACCCATACTAGATTGACGTCACTGGTAAGATCGGGAAGACCTGTGGCCGTACCATGAAGTATTAGTGCGATCCAAACGCGGGTGACAAAACGGGACGCAGCTCTACTCGGCTTATGGCGTTGTCTCACTTTAACAATGGGAATTGAGTCGCGTTTAGAGTTGGTGGTAAGGCTTCTGAAGCATGCACATTTAATGAACAACCAATTGCTTACAGCTGTATAATGACGACTGAGCAGAATACAATTGTCACCACCCCAAACTTCTCCCGTGGGTGTCATATGTCATATAGGGCGACTAAGGGTAGGCGATGAGTAAATGGGCAGCAGCGTTACTCTTATACCAGCTAGCAACATACAGTGATTTAGATGTCTGATACATGGCAATAGGCTCGCCACACTATCTTATTAGGCGAAACGTGGGTGTTGGTGCTCCTCGGCCTACCCTTTCGGGGATATATGCGGAATTTATTTATGTGTGTACTACACAGTTACATCTCGGTAGACAGTGTTTGGTTAGTTTTAAATCAAAGCACATTCCGAAAACGGGCCGTCATTTACGAGTCCACTTTAATATCTCCACGGGTTAGCTTCAAAATAACCCCACTAAAATACTTGCAAAATGCAAAAATATGTAGATTAGGTGAACGCTGAAACCCGACGATACGTTAAGCTTGAAAAATCTCAAACTAGCCTAGCGTGACAGATAGGCTTACGGGCCCGAACCACAGACAGAACGTCGAACGAGTGCCCGCCAAAAAAAACGCGAACTCCTTCAAAAGAACAATTTATTAGAATTGCGTGTCAGACTACAGTTTGACAACCGACAGGAATTTTGTATACGTCCAATAAATATGAACTTTTCTTATAATAAGCGTGTGGACAACTTCAAAAGCGGTCGGTACAAGCCCAAAACTAGAAAGGATCCAAAAAGGCTTAGTGCTAAACGACCTTAGAAACAACTCAAAGTGGGAACTACGTTGCCACAAATTTCTGTGGCGACTCTTGCGTTGGGGGTTTGAGTTATTTTCAGAGGCTTCAGTCAGCCAGTCAGTCATGATTTATGATCACAAGAAATCAACGTGGCTGTTGAGACTATTTTACTTACTTTTTGCTCAATGATTCAGTAACTTACATACATACATACATAAATCACGCCCATATCCCCGAAGGGGAGTAGGCAGAGGTGAATTCTCACCCGCGTTTCGCCAATTATGTTAAGTCCCATGTAATAGGTGGTGAGCCTATTGCCATTTATCGGGCACAAAAGTCGCAGTACATTGTCAGGACGGTAGTATAAGAGGAACGCTGCTGCCCATTCCTCATCACTGATTTATCCTTAGTCGCCTTGTACGACACCCACGGGAGAGATTTGGGATGGTGACAATTGTATTCTACTCTGCCGTCACCACACGGCATTCAGTAACTTGATTTAAATAAACACCTTAAGATAAGAGCAAACTGTCCTTCCAAATAGAGTAGTTCACAAAATTGTCTATAAATAGAATACAATAAAGACTATCAAATCTCCTCAGCTTAGTTGCTACGAGTATAATGTATTTTCGATTAAATTAGGCAAACTTGCCTACTCCATAAATAAAGCGGCCTAAATGAACGGAATTACGCCAACGCCGAAAACGAGCTATAAGGGGCTGGCCATTAAAGAGAAATTGACTACAAAAATACCCGACACACGTAATGTGAACAGGGCTTAACAGCGCTGAGTGGGTAGTGTAACTCCATGGCCGCTTTCGCGACGATGTTCTATTACAAAAGGGAATTGGATCTTGATTCATTGGTTCGGAAAATCGGCAGCGTACCTTGATAATTTCATTTCTGTACAATTTGACCGCGCTCGTGGTCAGTCGTATCTTGGGGCCTCGGCGGCCCAAACACAATGCGGGGACTCCCCTACGGCACACACAATACTAGGCTTTTATTGCCTCCTTTTACAATCTCCCATTACCTCCGAGGCCCCGCTGCTGGGAATCGGTCTCGCCACAGTTTTTTATCTTTCCCTTTGAGCGGTTTTCGCGTCGATCAAGTTTCTGACTGAATGTTATTTCATTTTCCCACTGGAGTGATTTAAGTGTTGGACTTGGGTGTAATCAAATTTGCCGCGAGGATATCCGTTACAACGTGCTCTTAAAAATATGAAGAAAAAAATGTGTTTCCATTAAATTGGAAGCCAATAATCGTAAATTTCGTAAGAACTGGATCCATGCCATGTAATATTATATAAAAAATGTTCTGGCATATTCAACGGGGGTTTCTGAAAAAATATACCAAAAACCCTTTGAAAAATGTTCTTGGCATGTATTTATTAAAATAAATATTAACCCATTATATTATTTAAAATTGATATATTTCATAAGTCACAGGTCACAGTCATAGGTCACAGAATCGCACACCCATACTCACATTGATACGGTTAATATCCCCGAAGGGATAGGCAGAGGTGAGATAGAACCCAAGATTCACCAATTATCTTAGGTCCTGTCTTTAGGTGGCGAACCTATAGCTACACACACAAATTTAGCAAGACTGTATGTTCGTAGATCTATTATTTCATTTTCATTTAATTTTTATAACGATAATTTTAATAATGAAGAATATTGTTAGCCGAAAAAGTTCGAAAAATTATAACATTTATAATAATGTTCAAATTAAAATCAAAATATGTACTAAGTAATTATGTTGCGGGCTTATGTATCAATTTCATATTGTAATTTTAAGCGTTTAATTATTTTATGTTCTCCAAAGAAAAAATAAATACAAAAACGTGTGTTCATAGGTAGGTGCCGCTTCTTGAGACCAACGGTTAGTGGACCTCGCACCAGAGCCGGGAGACATTTAACCGCAAATAGCGATACAATAACGGGCATTGGCAGTGCCACCGTCAAAAATGTCGCATTAGAGCCACCTTTATAGACGCTCCGGCACGGAGCGCACCCGCCACGGCTTTTACACAGATTGTATTCGGATCACACCTTTCGATTCGCCTGGCAGGTACTTCTGCTTGACTGTGATCGCCTGTCTATGTTTTTTCATAATTTATAATAAATTAACTAAACCATATTACATTTTCAAGGTAACAGGAACAATATTATTTTATTACAAATTCTATAGTAAAAATGATGATGACGTGCAGGGCTGATGCCTGCCAGGTCATGGTTATTGCCCTAAGGATGCTATAAATCATCATTCTACAAATTTCTAGCCTTACCGGAAGACCGTTACTCGGAGGGTTCACTATAGCTCTCCAGCTATAAGGCACGGGGCGGACCCGTGGCTGCTTCCACACAGATTGTATTCGGAATACGCGCCAATAATGTAAATACACCTTGCTTGCTGCCGGCGCAAATTGAAAAATTAGTAAAATTCATGAATATGAATAAGTGTTCCGTTGCCGTGAATGGGACATCAATTATGCAAAATGTAGGTACCAGTACAGCATTGATCGACGCGGTGTTTGATGGCGATTCGGTCCCGGCGCGTCGCCCAATTGATATTATTAATCTGAACTTTGTAGCGCTGTGTGTTCATTGGTCCACAAAGTAAAAAAACAACCTTTCCATATTACATAAATACTACTGGCAACAACATGCACAGGTATATACTTAACAAGTGTACATGTGTGTGTGTGTGTGTGTATGTGTAAACATAATACAAATAGTTTTGTATATAAACTATACATTATCTTTCAAAAACTAAAAGAAGCTGTGTGGTGACGGCAGAGCAGAATACAATTCTTACCACACCAAATCTCTCTCCCGGGTATGGTACTTCGCGACAGGGTTAAAACAATGATGAGGAATAGGCAGCAGCATTCCTATTATTACCTACCACCCAAAGATTTACATACATATATACATAAATCACGCCTATATCCCCGAAGGGGTAGGCAGAGGTGAACTAACACCCACGTTTCGCCAATTATGTTAGGTCCCATGTAATAGGTAGCAAGCCTATTGCCATTAAGGGGGCACAAAAGTCGCAGTACATTGCATGGTGGTATAAGAGGAACGCTGCTGCCCATTCCACATCACTGATTTATCCTTAGTCGCCTTGTACGACACCCACGGGAGAGATTTGGGGTGGTGAGAATTGTATTCTACTCTGCCGTCACCACACGGCAACCCAAAGATTTAGGTGGCAATTAAATGGCCGGTAATAAGGTGGCCGTTAAATGGCAATAGGCTCACCCCCTATTACATAGGACCAAATAATAATTAGCAAAACATTGGTTTTAATTCAACTCTGTCAAAATAGGCGTGATTTATTTATTTCAATAACTGCACCAGCTTATCAAATAATGACTTGATTCTAATAAGAGAGTAAGTACGTAGAGAGTATAAGGTCACAAGTTTTTACACTTGCTAATAACAATCAATAAATAAAATTCATCTAGCCCAAATTAAGTAGCCCAAGCACTTATTTGGTTATACGTATAGTGTATTAGATATGCTTACTAACGCTTTTCAATACATTAGTTGACTTACCTTACTTACTACTTTATTTTTAAATTCAAGATGAGAAAATGACTTGGCATTTTTAGATAAGAAGTCACTTTCAGTATTCACAACATTCATAATAAATAAAGGTTAGCTTTCCTTTAGTTGCCTAGTTTTCAGGCGTACTGTAATAATCATCCCTAGGGTACACGCGGGCATCCCATATTTTTATTCCAGTTGTAGGTTTGCGTTTTTACCTCTCCTTTTCGATCAACTTACACTGGCCACAGTCATACAACATCTAGAAAGGACTAGAAGGATAAAATCAAATGAGTACCGGCTTGATCGAATGGTCAGATCGCTGGGTATCGGCCAAGAGGTCCCGGGTTCGAATTTTGGTAGGCGCAAATTTTGTTATGAACACAGACCTTTGTATCCCAGTCAATTATGTTTTATATGTTTATGTAGTATATTATGGATGTTTCTAATTTTTAAGTATATGAAAATTTTGTCCGTCATCATCAGTATCCACATCACAAGAACATAATTAGCGAATCGTGAATGCTAATTCACCTCTGCCTATCCTTTCGTTGAGTTTTATGTATTTATATTTATGTTTACTAATACAAAAGTTTATTTACGGAAAACCAGATATTTAAAACCGATGTTAAAAAAAATATTGTACATAAAGTAAGCTTCCTTCCATTAATAGATAAAATATTGAAATCGTTAATCTTAAAAAAAAACATTAACCCAAGAAACAGCATTTCACTGTAAATTACTTATGTGAACAATCACACGTATTGCTACTCAACGCGTCCTAATAAGAATAGTCCTCGCCCCTATCGTCGAAGCCACAAAGCACGTTCCCAGTGCTCATCCGATTTCGTCTATGAACTTGCAAGTTAAGCGCAAAAACATTGGCACAAAGCTTTGAGTGGAAGCGCCGATTATGGTGCACTGTAATTTGGAGTTGGAAGCGAACGCATCGGGTTTTCTATTGAACTCTATTTCATGATAAGTTGCTATGTGTAACACATGCAATATTTGTACTTATTTTATTTCGTTTAAAGTTTCTTTTTACATACATACATACATGAATCAGGGTAGGCAGAGGTGAATTACACACCTACTTTTCGTCAATTAAGTTTGTGTGAAAGGTTGTCGAGTGGTCAACATAATGTGTGTATGTAATAATATCCCTTTAATAAGAAAGAAAATATTAAAACTACAATTTGTTTTCGTAATACGAGCTCTCATTTTAAAATTCAACTGACGTGATAGACTCTATTCGTGATATCATTCAAATTTGGCAAAAGCCTTAAATCAACTAAAAAAAATACTTAAAAGTACATATCATGAACCACTTAGGCCCTGATTAATATAGCAGGGATAATTTATACTTCGCACTCATTACGCATATTTATAACGTATGGCTTAAATGCGTGCATTCGTTTAATGAAATCCCCTTATGTCAGGGTGGCAAGCACTAAAAATAATTTAGCCCAAGTGCCGTGTGTATTTGCATAATTATGTAGGCAAAAACATAAACTTAACACACGATAAAGAAGGATTTATTTACACCGAACACTGTTGGGGAATTTAAGGAAAAAGTGCAATGTTGTGTGCGAAAATGCTCAGTATTATTCTATTGAATCAAATAAAAAGTTGCAACTGTACGCCTTTAATTCTGTGCTGAGTGGATTTCAAACTAAATAAAGAAGTACACGAGAAAGGTTCGAAACAAAATCTATACTAATAATATTATAAAGCTGAATAGTCTGTTTGTTTGGTTGGTTGAACGCGCTATTCTCAGGAACTACTGACTCAAATTTAAAAAAAGTATTTTTGTGTTGGGTAGTCCATATATCGAGGAAGGCTATAGGCTATATAATAACCGACATTAACCTGAGCGAAGCCGCGGGCGACCACTAGTGTATTACATTCTGGTAATCGTATTGTGATCTCCAATGTAGCTTGTCCTATCAGAAGGGTAATCCTCGCTGTAATCCATGCATAGATGATGATGACTGAAATACCCCCGATTCTCAAACAGTATAGGTACAGTTAATTAAAATATCTGGAAAACTCATCTAACATCAAAAATCAAGGACGTTATGAAATCCAGCGCCGCGGTTTGTATATTTTTTACTCGTTTGCGTACAAACTTCATTCGGGACGAAAGCATATCGGATTCATTAGCTTACAACGTAAAGGCACCAAGAGTCTGCAAATCCATTAAATTGAATTTACATGTAGAAATGTTGCCGGCCCGGAATTTTTTGCAGACTGTAAAAGTTAATACGTTTATCTGACGAAGCTCATTTCTTCACTGGAATTTTAATTCGCTTAACGCTTTGCACGAATTAAACTTACGGCGGACAATATAATTTTTAGGGGCCCCTAAAATGTACTCGGCAGAACGGAAAAATAAATGCTTAGAGAGCGAGCGGCCGGATCGAACAAAATATAAAAGCGATCGTGTTGTAGCCATAGGCTGCGTGGTCGTCCTTCAATCTCCAGCAAGCAACTCTGCCGAGGCACGTTCCGTCAATAATTTTCTGCGAACATCACAGATCTGGTCCGAGATCAAATCCGGGTGCAGTAAACATCGAATACGGCTGCTTGTCTATAAAATATCATTCCGGGCTCTTTTGTTTTTCCGTCGAATCCCGTTCCACAAGTGGGCAATAATTGAAAACGAAACTGTTTTGCGCGCGAGCGAGATCGCGAGACACAGCATAAAGGCGCTCGGAATAGATTGAACGTATAAAATTTTCAGTCGAAATTCGCACGAACCGCCGCCGCGGGAGGTGCTCTGTATCTTTTTACTTTGTAACCTTACTTTTTATTCCATTAGCGCGCGTGTGAGGCCCCTCTAGCCAAATATCGTGGAATAATAAAAGCTGTTTAGTAATGATAATGCGGAACGCAGCTCCGTACACTAGCCTAACTGAATTAAGCTTGCCCGTCCGTGAATTTTGTGTTTACGCTTATTGCTCTGACAATTAGATTTCGTAGGTACCTACCTAGCGTTTTTGTAACGCAGTTCATAATTTAAGAGTCGCATTAAGAATTTTAAGTTGAAATTAAAACTCTGCAGCCGGTCGAATTCATTGGTGGAGGGAACTAAGTTGCACAATAGCCGGCTGGTGTAAAAAGTTAGTCACATTTTAAGTCTGGAAAATCCAGAAGCATTTCAAATTGTGATCCTCCTCGGAGCTTTTCTCTTTGCTTTATATGCGCAATGTACAACGCTATTGCTCTAACACAAAACTTTTTATTTCCGTTTATACCGAGTCAATCGTCCGCGAACATTTTTCAGGCAAACTTTAACAGTGAAGGCAATCGCTCCTGAAATTCGAAAATGAAATCGTTCCGAGCGTCGCCGAGATTTATCGATGGATGCTCGAATTTACTTTGAAACTTTCTGGGCATAAAACTTATGACACGTAATCGTATATTCCAGTCAAGATATCTGAAAGGGATCATAAAAAAAAAATCTGGCTCCGTATTGTTTACGCACTAGAGCTGAGGATGGAATATTATTTCCTTACCATTGGGGTAAGAGGTCTAAAGTGAGCATGCTGCCTACGGCGGCTTTTGTATATGAAATTGTTTTCATACTCCCAATGAGGCAGGTAGGAACTTTACTGTCTACGTGCACGCACAGTGGCCACAACCCTTTTAAAAATCAACCAATGATTTCTTTGCAAAATAATAAACAAAACGATGTTTATTATTTTTTATTATTATTTAGCAAAGAACGTGAGCCAGTTTTATTGGAACTTCTTACCATAAAACTTTAAAAAAAAATCTAAAATGTTGTACACCTATGTATGAACGTTCCTGCGTCACGACGCGACGTGCACCCCAGCCGCGCATTCTCCGACGTATACTGAAATATGAGCAGCGACTGTTTGCGCACTTTTTTCGTTTCAAGTGAGGTGAGCAACCACGTACCGCGGCGGTGACAACTGTGATAAATTTACGACAATCTCGCGCAGCCGAAGAAAAATCCTATCTCGGACCGATGCGGGCGTTTGTCTCGCGATAGCTCGCAACGTCTTTGTATTCGGAAATATGTGCGCTGATTGCGATCTTATGAGACGTGCATTGGATAATGCGGAATGGGTTGTTTGGTTGCAAGGCGAGCTTAATCTGAAACGAGACTCGGATGGAACAAATGGGCGTGTTGTTTCGGTGCAACTCACCGGGTATTGGTCTGGGAAATGCGTGGCGATTTGGCTCTTAGAATTTTTTGTAGTTATTACTTGTAAATTTAAAAGCAAGATAATAAAGTATAAACACGTATATGGCAATATACGTAACACGTATATGGCAATATACGTGTGTGTTAATGTGCTAAAACTAAATATGGCAAGATTTATGACTATTTTAATTTTAATTTGAACATTGTTTTGAAAATTAGTACTTACAAAGAATATGGTGGTTTTAAAAATCCTAATCCAAAATTAGAAAAATCTGATCTGATCTACCCGGATCGCAGAGGACGCGGGTTCGATTCCCGCATCAAGACCATTATTATTATAATAATTATTTAGAATTTGATTAAACCACAATATTCTGGAAGACAAGATTAAGATTATTGAGCTTACCGTGTACCTACATTGTTGCAATTTTAAATGCATGACATAGATAAATCGCCTGTTTATTTTTAGAAGTGTCTAGCAGAGGTGCAATAATTTAACTTAAATTTTGAATTACTACAGGTACATAGATATAATAATAACAATTTTGACCATAATATTCACGTATTTTTCACACAATTATTTCAACTTGAAAACGTAAAGAGGTATCGATAATATGACTCTAATTTGCTCAATAGATTTTGCAGTTCACTTAAAATATGATCTAATATAATATGAGTTCCTATCCGAAACGCCAATTCAAACACAAATTTGAAATCTGTTTGTGATAGACGCATACAAATTCACCCCTCTCTACACTCAACATACTTCGCTCTGAGATCTCTATATCGCGTACATAGCTAAGGAAAATTTGTGTGGTATAGAATTCAGACTGATATAGAGAATTAAACTAGCCGTATGTTAAAAATTAATATATTTTTATGTCTATTTTGAAATAACCGCGATCATAGACCGAGGTCATGTTTATCAATTCAAATGCCATAATCACTACAATGATTGCGAAATATTTAAACATTTGTATTAACAAATTGTTTAAATTATAGTGCGCAAATACTTAAGTTATTTTTTCGAAAACATAACAAAACATTGGTCCTTCGAGCCGGATTGATGTGTATTACTTATCACTATTTTTCATTTCTTTTTTTTATTTTTTATTTATTAATATGATTAACACGATTACTGATTGCGTAAACACTAATGATCATTCAAATCATTAGTTCATCCATACTACAGCGGTTTTTTTAAAAATAAATAATTAGATGTTTAAGGATTATTCTAAACATTCCCCTTTGTTTTGAAATCCAAAGCAACTTTTTATGACAGGAAATACTTTCCCTTTTACTTAAGCCGTGCCGGTCTCCGATATAACACATGACAGTGTTAAATGAACCACAACTTACTTTCTCCCCCTCATTTCTCGTTCTAACATTACTTATTCTTCGGCAGTAGTGTTTAACTGTTTCATTCAAGGAATGAATCCAGCACGCCATTAACTCCGCTTCCGGCGGCGACCCTTCCCTCAACATCCATCTTGTACTATCCATCCCTTGTAAACATGCTCCCAACATACGTACACTTAGGGCAGGTAACCTTATGTACCTTATGCGTTGGCAATATAAGTGATATTCCCACCACATTGTTGAGTGTGGCTCGCTTTTGTCTGTACAACATGCGATGCGTACGCTTCGTCTTCGCCTTTATTTTTTTCACTGTTCCTTTATTACGTGTAGTCGAGTACCTACTTCATCAGCCTTCTAGATTTATAATGTGAATGTACGGATTTTTGGAATTACGTGCTTGGGGAGAATTGAAGTGTGTCGCAAAACGGACACGGCCATTGATTACACCAGCTCTTGTGGTTTTTAGATACAAGGTTGTTTCTTGGTAAATTTCGAATCTCAAATACATAGTTGCTAATGTAATACTTTACACTCACAGTGTTTGTATTAAAAAATATATTCAGAACTCTTTAAGGATTTTAAACATAAACCGCGTTTAACATTAAACAAGTGACATTTTTTCAGAGTTTTATTCAGGTTTAAATTTAACGGCGGTTAAGCCTAACGCATAAATAATGCTACTATTATAACATAATTTTCAGAATTATCTATAGAAACAACCGCATGGGAGGCAGGGAGTCGTCCCAGTGTTAACATGACATATTTAGAAAAAAAAATGTCGAGTTTAAATGTCAAACCCACCCATTTTATGGCAACTTACTAACTAGACATCCAATTAACGTAGAACCGTGTAATTTCCATGTTTGTAATGAACGAAAGTGAAGTACCTTTTCGTGCTAACATAATATAATAACACAAAAACTAATATAATTGTTTCAGCTATGTTTGTACAATTCTAGCCTTACTGGCGAGTACTCGGTTCGCTTGGGTCTGCGTAGCTCAAACCTAAATAAATAATATTAGTGTCCAATTTAATTATGTTCTACTGTTAAGGAAGAATTACTTTAATTACTTATACCTATGTTATACATACATACATAATTCACGCCTATATCCCCGAAGGGGTAGGCAGAATTAAACTAGCACCCACGCTTCGCCAATTATGCTAGGTCCCATGTAATAGGTGAGCCTATTGCCATTTATCGGGCACAAAAGTCGCAGTACTTTGTTAGGTGGTAGGTATAAGAGGAAAGCTACTGCCCATTCCTCATCACTGATTTATCCTTAGTCGCCTTGTACGACACCTACGGGAGAGATTTGGGGTGGTGACAATTGTATTCTACTCTGCCGTCATCACAGGGCCGGCCACACGCCTATGTAATAAGTATTATTATAATTATTGTGTAAAATGAATGATGGTAATAAAAATAAAAAAACTTTTTTTATAATATATTTAATAGTCTTACTGCCGCACTCAGAGACGTCAATTAACTTTAATGAGTATTTAATGTCAAAAATTTTCATTCAAATCAAGACCATAGACCCGGCAAGAATAGAGACTAGTTTTGAATTGTCATTTTTTGACGTTAAGTACTCATAAACGTTATTTGACGTCTCTGAGTGTGGCAGTTAGTTCCAGGTTGTGAATATTAAAGATAGAAAAAGAGGAAATAAATTAAATGTTTTTACATTTAATTTATTTCCTCTTTTTCTATTTCTTAATTGCTAAACCATTGTAATTAGGTAATAACTATGTTCCTTTCGTAAGGAACTTTTGTATGTCAATAACAATAAAGAATATTTATTATTAATATCATGAGCTGCATATTTAAACTTAGCAAAACGACGAAAACGAAAACTGCTTCGAAACTTTAATCCTGTCTAAATAATAAACGAATTTACAATCTTTATTCCAGTTTCAAGCATTTGACATGCTTCGTGAAACTTTGTGAAATGATTGCATGTATTTTTGTCATTGTATTCAATTCAGGCGTCTCTCTTTATGTTTAACTTATAACTTGCATTTCAATTAGTACAGTGAATACACTCCCGAAGGCAAAGCGTTAAAATTATTACGTCGAAGACAATCATTTACTGTGTATCGTGTAGGTAAAGACATACATATAATTGTAGAATGTGTAAGGTTCTTGAAATGTACCGGTAACTCCACAGTAATCGTTGGTGTGGTAAGAGCTTTATAATGCATTAGATTAAATGCCTAGTGCTGAATACAATTATGCAGCTTTTGGTCGAAATTTAAAGATCTCCTTATATAGCATGTTCGACTCAAGCATGCCAAAAGTACAGACAGTGAGATAGCGGAGTTGTCGTTTTGACACCGGAATCAATCACCAATTGATACGTAATGTTATCTATTTGTTCGCGTCGGGTTTTCCAGTGCCTAATCCTTGGCACACCAGAGTCGGCATGTACAAAATATCAATACCCGAATGGGATCCTGGCGTGTGCTCGCAATGTTTCTGGATACCCCTTTACAAATTGAACGTTGTAAAAACACGACTGACCGAAGGGCAACAACTTATGCTTTGCATTGCGGCCGAATTTATCTTGTCAAGCGGAGAAAATTGGAACTACAATTTACCCATAGATTTTGACAGTTCTCCGACACTCCTTCTTTACCACTAGTGACACCGCATACTGCTAAGATAAGCTGGTGGCACTGTAGATCAAAAAGACTTGTGATTATCAAAGCGATTACGGTAAAAACGATCAATACTTTTTATTGAAAGACAAAAGTAAGTCATGTTCTGGTAGTAATTACTTGAAAAATTGGATTTTGATATTTCAACTAAGAAAAATAGATCGGAAAGAGTTCGATAAATTGTCTTGATGCGGTAATTGAACCCGCGTCTTCTACAATCCAATTTTAATATTTCATTTCATTCAAAAAAAATAAAATAATTTAGAGCTCATCTGCGATGTGTATGTTCCTGTTACATGGGACCTAAACTTGGATATTAATTCACTACAAGGGGTGGGCCCCTTCGGGATAAAATTTTATGAATAGCATATTATTATTCCCTTATAACATATCTTACAAATTATTAAGTTACAAAGCTAATGTAGTTACGCAAGTTGCGATCAGATAAAACGAACTATCACATACACATGATTTATTTATAACCCAACTTCTAGAATATCTAAGGACTGGTAACTTCAAAACTCCCATACTTAGATACAATTTCAAAGTTTCTAGTACCGAATCCGGTGCTTAAAAGTAAACCTTCAGTTGCCAGATAGTTTCGACTTGAGAAACATATTATTTAGAGTCAATTTAACTAAAACATGTTCTGAAGCTTCAGAGGTGATTGCCAAGATTCTTATAAATAAATTCACTAGCTTTTATCCGCGGCTTCAAAGTCAAAGTCATAATAATTAGAAAAACAAAATTACAGTGCACTTCAAATAATTACTTTTACAGTACTATCCAGTACCTTCCTATTCTATTTTTAAATTAAAAGTGTAGTCAAATGGGAATACAACAATATGTTGATCTTATTTATGAAAATAAATAATGTCACATAGAAATTACCATAATAATAAGTAGTACTTTACTTTTTGTTCTCTGTTGTTACATACATACATACATACATAAATCACGCCTATATCCCCGGAGGGGTAGGCAGAGGTAAACTAGCACCCACGTTTCGCCAGTTATGTTAGGTCCCATGTAATAGGTGGCGAGCCTATTGCCATTTATCGGGCTCAAAAGTCGCAGAAGGTACATAGCTAGATGGTATAAGAGGAACGCTGCTGCCCATTCGTCATCACTGATTTAGCCTCAGTCGCCTTGTACGACACCCACGGGAGAGACTTGGGGTGGTGACGATTGTATTCTTCTCTGCCGTCACCACACGGCCATTCTGCCATACACGGCATCTCTGTTGTTCCTATCTTTAAAACTCCTTAGAGTAGTACTTGATGTCAATAAACGACAATACAAAACTAGTCGCTATTCTTGGCGGGTATTCTTGGCTAAGGTCTAGATTTAAATATTTTTTTTACATTAAGTACTCATTAAAGATTTAATTGACGTCTCTGAGTGCGGCAGTTAAAGTAACAAAGTTAAATTACCTATCATTTTAGAAACTTGGGTGATTTCTGAAGAGCATCATGTAGGTTGCCCACTTAATAAGGTTACTGGTGATTTAGCGTACATGTACCCTCATTTCGTTAGATATTGAAGTACAAATGCAGCTGGAATCCCACAACGAGGTCGTTACACGGGTAAATCTGTAAGTAACGAGGTACGTTGCTAAATTCAACCAAATAGGCAATAGAGGTGAGTGGCCCACTGCAGCGAACGCAACTGTACACGGGCGGTCTTGTTAGATCGACCCAATCCGGACGGAGCAAGAATTTAAGGGCTGGCTCACACTGAGCTGAAGCGATACTTACTTTGTGAATATTTTATTTTGAAAATTTTATAAATAGTACATACATACATACATACATAAATCACGCCCATATGATGGATAAGGATTATTCTAAACATTCCCCTTTGTTTTGAAATCCAAAGCAACTTTTTATGACAGGAAATACTTTCCCTTTTACTTAAGCCGTGCCGGTCTCCGATATAACACATGACAGTGTTAAATGAACCACAACTTACTTTCTCCCCCTCATTTCTCGTTCTAACATTACTTATTCTTCGGCAGTAGTGTTTAACTGTTTCATTCAAGGAATGAATCCAGCACGCCATTAACTCCGCTTCCGGCGGCGACCCTTCCCTCAACATCCATCTTGTACTATCCATCCCTTGTAAACATGCTCCCAACATACGTACACTTAGGGCAGGTAACCTTATGTACCTTATGCGTTGGCAATATAAGTGATATTCCCACCACATTGTTGAGTGTGGCTCGCTTTTGTCTGTACAACATGCGATGCGTACGCTTCGTCTTCGCCTTTATTTTTTTCACTGTTCCTTTATTACGTGTAGTCGAGTACCTACTTCATCAGCAATGAGCTGCATATTTAAACTTAGCAAAACGACGAAAACGAAAACTGCTTCGAAACTTTAATCCTGTCTAAATAATAAACGAATTTACAATCTTTATTCCAGTTTCAAGCATTTGACATGCTTCGTGAAACTTTGTGAAATGATTGCATGTATTTTTGTCATTGTATTCAATTCAGGCGTCTCTCTTTATGTTTAACTTATAACTTGCATTTCAATTAGTACAGTGAATACACTCCCGAAGGCAAAGCGTTAAAATTATTACGTCGAAGACAATCATTTACTGTGTATCGTGTAGGTAAAGACATACATATAATTGTAGAATGTGTAAGGTTCTTGAAATGTACCGGTAACTCCACAGTAATCGTTGGTGTGGTAAGAGCTTTATAATGCATTAGATTAAATGCCTAGTGCTGAATACAATTATGCAGCTTTTGGTCGAAATTTAAAGATCTCCTTATATAGCATGTTCGACTCAAGCATGCCAAAAGTACAGACAGTGAGATAGCGGAGTTGTCGTTTTGACACCGGAATCAATCACCAATTGATACGTAATGTTATCTATTTGTTCGCGTCGGGTTTTCCAGTGCCTAATCCTTGGCACACCAGAGTCGGCATGTACAAAATATCAATACCCGAATGGGATCCTGGCGTGTGCTCGCAATGTTTCTGGATACCCCTTTACAAATTGAACGTTGTAAAAACACGACTGACCGAAGGGCAACAACTTATGCTTTGCATTGCGGCCGAATTTATCTTGTCAAGCGGAGAAAATTGGAACTACAATTTACCCATAGATTTTGACAGTTCTCCGACACTCCTTCTTTACCACTAGTGACACCGCATACTGCTAAGATAAGCTGGTGGCACTGTAGATCAAAAAGACTTGTGATTATCAAAGCGATTACGGTAAAAACGATCAATACTTTTTATTGAAAGACAAAAGTAAGTCATGTTCTGGTAGTAATTACTTGAAAAATTGGATTTTGATATTTCAACTAAGAAAAATAGATCGGAAAGAGTTCGATAAATTGTCTTGATGCGGTAAATGAACCCGCGTCTTCTACAATCCAATTTTAATATTTCATTTCATTCAAAAAAAATAAAATAATTTAGAGCTCATCTGCGATGTGTATGTTCCTGTTACATGGGACCTAAACTTGGATATTAATTCACTACAAGGGGTGGGCCCCTTCGGGATAAAATTTTATGAATAGCATATTATTATTCCCTTATAACATATCTTACAAATTATTAAGTTACAAAGCTAATGTAGTTACGCAAGTTGCGATCAGATAAAACGAACTATCACATACACATGATTTATTTATAACCCAACTTCTAGAATATCTAAGGACTGGTAACTTCAAAACTCCCATACTTAGATACAATTTCAAAGTTTCTAGTACCGAATCCGGTGCTTAAAAGTAAACCTTCAGTTGCCAGATAGTTTCGACTTGAGAAACATATTATTTAGAGTCAATTTAACTAAAACATGTTCTGAAGCTTCAGAGGTGATTGCCAAGATTCTTATAAATAAATTCACTAGCTTTTATCCGCGGCTTCAAAGTCAAAGTCATAATAATTAGAAAAACAAAATTACAGTGCACTTCAAATAATTACTTTTACAGTACTATCCAGTACCTTCCTATTCTATTTTTAAATTAAAAGTGTAGTCAAATGGGAATACAACAATATGTTGATCTTATTTATGAAAATAAATAATGTCACATAGAAATTACCATAATAATAAGTAGTACTTTACTTTTTGTTCTCTGTTGTTACATACATACATACATACATAAATCACGCCTATATCCCCGGAGGGGTAGGCAGAGGTAAACTAGCACCCACGTTTCGCCAGTTATGTTAGGTCCCATGTAATAGGTGGCGAGCCTATTGCCATTTATCGGGCTCAAAAGTCGCAGAAGGTACATAGCTAGATGGTATAAGAGGAACGCTGCTGCCCATTCGTCATCACTGATTTAGCCTCAGTCGCCTTGTACGACACCCACGGGAGAGACTTGGGGTGGTGACGATTGTATTCTTCTCTGCCGTCACCACACGGCCATTCTGCCATACACGGCATCTCTGTTGTTCCTATCTTTAAAACTCCTTAGAGTAGTACTTGATGTCAATAAACGACAATACAAAACTAGTCGCTATTCTTGGCGGGTATTCTTGGCTAAGGTCTAGATTTAAATATTTTTTTTACATTAAGTACTCATTAAAGATTTAATTGACGTCTCTGAGTGCGGCAGTTAAAGTAACAAAGTTAAATTACCTATCATTTTAGAAACTTGGGTGATTTCTGAAGAGCATCATGTAGGTTGCCCACTTAATAAGGTTACTGGTGATTTAGCGTACATGTACCCTCATTTCGTTAGATATTGAAGTACAAATGCAGCTGGAATCCCACAACGAGGTCGTTACACGGGTAAATCTGTAAGTAACGAGGTACGTTGCTAAATTCAACCAAATAGGCAATAGAGGTGAGTGGCCCACTGCAGCGAACGCAACTGTACACGGGCGGTCTTGTTAGATCGACCCAATCCGGACGGAGCAAGAATTTAAGGGCTGGCTCACACTGAGCTGAAGCGATACTTACTTTGTGAATATTTTATTTTGAAAATTTTATAAATAGTACATACATACATACATACATAAATCACGCCCATATCCCCGAAGGGGTAGGCAGAGGTGAATTATCACCCGCGTTTCGCCAATTATGTTAAGTCCCATGTAATAGGTGGCGAGCCTATTGCCATTTATCGGGCACAAAAGTCGCAGTACATTGTCAGGACGGTAGTATAAGAGGAACGCTGCTGCCCATTCCTCATCACTGATTTATCCTTAGTCGCCTTGTACGACACCCACGGGAGAGATTTGGGATGGTGACAATTGTATTCTACTCTGCCGTCACCACACGGCTAAATAGTAGATTATATATAACAAAGAATGTATCATATCGCAAGTATTTTATGCCTTTTACTACGGGTAAAAGAAGCCTCAGATCGCGTTATAAATGCCCTCGCGTTTATAACGCGATCTGAGGCTTCTTTTTTATCGCCCGAGGTCACTTATGTCACCCCCTGACTAGGAAATGGGATTTTTCGTACGCATAGCGGGCGAAAAAGTTCACTCTGTGGTCAAGTGTGACATAAAATATATTTTAGGATCTCGATGACGTTCAGCCTGCGAATGTGTAAACTAAGCAATGTTCGATCACCAGTAGGCCTATTCGCTAACTTTTTTGACACTTGAGAGTCACTGAACTATTTACTGATCCATTACTACTTTACTATAACGCTATTGTGACACTTGTCCTGTGAAATCAGTAGTGGATAAGTAAATAGTTCGGTGATCATCACTTTCAATTGTCAAAAAAGTTAGCGAATATGCCCTGTAGGCCTCCATGGTTGGGAAACCGTAAATAAGTGTTTGCTGCATCTGAGTGAATGAGATAAGGCGTGATGTCTAGGTATTTATTTTTTAAATATTCTCTTTCAGGGCAGCCGCCAAGAGAATTAAGCCGTTAGTATAAAATTTTAAACTCTTCTTTTTACTGTCAAATTATTTAACTATTGTCTTTTCTCTCTTAGGAGACAATTTAGATGGTTTACTTACTAGCAAAGTTAACCTGGTTGAGGTGCGATGATTTTAAGACGACTAGCGAGTGTTCTAGACAAATGGGGCCCAGAATTGCCTTCTGGGACTCTCACAGGATATAAAACTGCATTTTACCCACTAAGTGACTGACTGACATACTCATTTCGCGAATTTCTTGGTAAAAGTTTATTTTTATTGAACTGACACACACATAAAACACGCCTATATCCCCGAAGGGGTAGGCAGAGGTGAATTAGCACCCACGTTTCGCCAATTAGGTCCCATGTCTAAAAATAGGTGGCGAGCCTTTTGCCATTTATCGGGCACAAAAGTCGCAGTACATTGCTAGGTGGTAGGTATAAGAGGAACGCTGCTGCCCAATCACTGTTTTATCCTTAGTCGCGTGTACGACACACACGGGAGAGATTTGAGGTGGTGAAAATTGTATTCTACTCTGCCGTCACCACACGGTTATTGAAAATTATAAAAAAGAAACTTATTGGTACGGTATGACCACATACACTACACATAGTGTAGTCCCAGCCCATTCAGTAGTTTAAGGACGATAGTACAGGCAGCGGAAACAGAATTGTTAGCTCGACGCTCGCCACGATCACTTCGTCGCCACTCACGAAGATTATGTGTCTGCCGATATGTTGCGAGCAACTTGACAAGTCTGGTCACTATGAATAATGTCCAGCCTGTATACGTAACGCCCGTATTAAGAAGGCAATCTAAGTAAACACACACACACACACACACACATAAATCACGCCTATATACCCGAAGGGGTAGGCAGAGGTGAATTAACGCCCATTTTGCGCCAAATAATTAGGTCCCATGTATGATATATCGTAGTCCAGCATAGTCTACTATGCTGGTCTGGGAGCGAACAAATAACGAAAAATGGGCCAGCCTCGACTCATCCCATGGGTGTCGTAAAAGTCGACTACGGAATCTCCCTTAGTCGACTTTTACGACTAAGGTAGATTCCTTAGTCGACGCCCGGTGTAGAACAATCAGCACCTTGGGGCACCCGAATGGTGGATGGTGGTGGGCAAACCACCAACAACAGCATACCCAAAGAGGGTTGTCAGGCAGGTGGCCGGCTGTAAAATCTAAGCCAAAACCTTGAGCATATGGATTGGAATGTTGTCATTCCAATCACTCTCTCCGTTAATCGGTCTCTCGACATGGTCCGTTCCGTCTCTTTTCTATACATTCATTCATCACTAGCAACCTTACGGTGTGAAAGATGATATGAATCAAAAGGTAGTGGATGGCTCGATGACGTCTGACCGATATGAATGGAATTGGATACATGCTACGACGACCCCAGATAGGCTGGGAACAGGGCAGGGAGATGAAGAGGAAAGGTAAGAACAGTGACACTTTCGAGGTTACAATTCTAACCTAACCAACTTATTTTTCGCCCGGGTATAGTTATTAGAAATGGGGCAGTATTCATACTGCGCGGTCAAAGCAGTAAATGTATCAATCTGACCAACTCTCTTGGGCATTATTCATAATGATTGGTCTATTTTAATACTGCCCGGTTAACCAAGTAGCCCGTAACAGATACATAGGTAACGTGAAACACGCATACTGTTTTAAATTCCACTTAGCAAAACTGGTCGGTTGGTTTTGTAATTTGCGTCTGACGTCTGATATGAGTTAGGTTTTAAGTTTCCAATTACCAATGCAAACTTAAAACAACAACAGCAACAACGCCTTAGCATTACAGTCAGCCAGTCACCATATGCACGGCCGCCTTGGTCGAATGCTCAGATTGCTGGGTATTGGCCAAGAGGTCCCGGGTTCGAATCCTGGCAGGGGCAAACTTTGTGATTACCACAAATGTTTGTTTCCGAGTCATGGTTGTGAATATGTTTATGTAGTATAATTTCAACACTTATATACATAATTATATTAAAAATATGTCAGTCATCTAGAATCCATAACACAAGTGCTTAGACTACTTACTTTGGGCTAGATGATAGGTGGGAGTGTAAAAAAAAATTAAAATTATAAGGCAAGTTGATAAATTACTAATTCACAAAGGTGGTATAAAGATATAATATCGAATATCTTTTGTAAATGAGATACCATTATAACATCTACTCTGTTATTATCTTGCTTAACATAATTTAAGATAATAACAGCATAAAAGTATTTTATTTTTATTTAAACATAATTATAAATGGTAGAAAAAATAAGTTTTATTTTTGTCTTGATGCCGGGAATGATATCGGGAATCGAACCCGCGCCCTCCACATACCAGCACAACACTCGGCCTAGTGGTATAGACTTCTGCTCGGAACTTTTTTTAACCAATTTTTCTTAGCATTCAAGTGATCAATCGCTGAAAACCAGTGTTGGAGTTATATTATAACAATCTTATTACTCTGTGTAATCTTATAGCCGTGTGGTGACGGCAGAGTAGAATACAATTGTCACCACCCCAAGTCTCTCCCATGGGTGTCGTACAAGGCGACTAAGGGTAAGTTAGCGATAAGGAATGGGCAGCAGCGTTCCTCTGATACCACCTAGCAAGAGTGCTGCGTCTTTTGTGCCCGATAAATGGCAATAGGCTCGCCACCTATTACATGGGACCTAACATAATTGGCGAAATGTGGGTGCTAGTTCACCTCTGCCTACCCCTTCGGGGATATAGGCGTGATTTATGTATGTATGTATGTATTACTCTGTCAATTAAATAATTTAGTCCGAATCAAATGCAATTTTTTTAATACAAAGATTTTGGTAGTTAGAAAAAGAATTTCGAAAAATTATGATCTTGAGGCGGGAATCGAACCCGCGTCCGCTGCTATCCGGGCAGGTGCCTGACCGCTCGGCCACCCAAGACACTAATTAACTTGCCGAAATTCTTCTAACCTTTACACTTCACGTTGTAAACCAACGGGTACCCTCGCAATGTAGAAATAAATTTCAAACATTCCAAAGCAGATATTTTTACAAATCAAACCCACGACGGACGGACGATGGACGCGATGGACGCGGACGATGGACGCGGGTTCGATTCCCGCCTCAAGATCATAATTTTTCGAAATACTTTTTCTAACCACCAAAATCTTTGTACTAATTTTTCTAACATTTATATAATGTTAAAATTAAAATCGAATATTTTTTTTAATATTATCATGATTTATGTTTTTAAGCTATCACTGGAAACAATAAACCTGCTATGACGGTTTTCATTGTCTTCAGCTTTCATGATGAGATAACAAAAATACAACTTTGCTAATTGTACACCACGGCAGGAAAGTTAGTAAATGCAACTAAGAAACGGCGACACAGAAACAAATTCAAATTTAGATTGCCATAGCATTCAAAATTAAGAGATGAGATCAGCAGACTTTCTTTAGAACATGCAAATGACCGCTGGACCTAAATAAATTCCATTTGATGTTCTCTAAACACATTTAGATGAATAGGAAGCGCCGCTGGTATAGGTACAGGAGGTCTACTCTGAAACTCCGAACGATTAACTCACATCTGTCCGTCTTTCTCACGCGTGTTTGAATAAGAGCGACAAAGACGCAAAGACTCGATCAAACGAAATAATCTTCCAGGGTAACCCCTCAGAGCCGCGGGAAAATAGCTGGCCTATCATCTAACATCACAGTTGCACATCTGCATTAATCAATCTGTGGAGTATTATGCTGCGGCACAGGATGCGCATATTTCTATATTCCGCAAAAACTCCATTACTTTAACTGAGTTTCGCTTTTTTGAGGCGGCAGCGCAACAAGTTTTAATAACGATTTCCTCTCGCAACACTCTGTAAAATTACAAGCCGCCGAACTACATAGAACACAAAATATCTGAATGTTTTATTTATATACGTTTGTATACATGAAAGAGAAAAATGTCAGAACCCCCCATTTTTATATTTCTCTGTCCTTCGGTAGTAGTGATAATAACACTTTACCTATAAAGTTTTTACCTGTGACACATTGTTGCACCAGTTTGGCTTAGCTCAAAATTTTTTTCTGCAAAAATGCTTGCCTTTTCGAGTTTTAATTTTAACATCATAATATAAATGTTAGAAAAATTAGTACAAAGATTTTGGTGGTTAGAAAAAGAATTTCGAAAAATTATGATCTTGAGGCGGGAATCGAACCAGCGTCCGCTGCTATCCGGGCAGGTGCCTGACCGCTCGGCCACGCAAGACACTAATTAACTTGCCGAAATTCTTCTAACCTTTACACTTCACGTTGTAAGCCAACGGGTACCCTCGCAATGTAGAAATAAATTTCAAACATTGCTTGCCTGTTAAATGCAATATTTAACATTCCAGAATTGACATCGTCTCAATCATAATCATCTCCCTGTCCCGTTTCCAATTTATGTGGGGGGCAGTATATTTCATGTTCCGTTCATATCGGTGAGATGTCATCAAGCCATGCTATGAAAAGTGCACTGGGCCAGCGTGGGTTGAGGTTAAGGCCCGCTCTCCCTATATTCTTCCATCCACAGGGAACGACTGTGCTCCAGCAGTAAGGATCGTGATGAAGTGAAGCAAGGTAGTTGTGTAAAGAGTGACGGGCCATAGCCTCTGCTTGCCCCTTATGTGGGACAGATGCGTGTTTAAGCAATGATTAATTAAACGATAACCCTGATATTGGGCAATGAAATGTAAATAATTTAGAACTAGTAATTTCTCAAAATAAGAATGTGTTAATATCCCATCCCTTACTTTGCTTACTTCATTCCAATCGGTCCAATAGTGTCAGAATTACCACGGACAAACAAACTCGTGAAACTTTGCTGTGTGAGTTCTCCGACTTTATTGAAGTCTAAACTCGGCACAAAACGAAGCTTAATATTTGCCGCGAACATCCTATCTTGGCCAGCCCCAATCTTACCGTTCAGGTGTTGCTAAACGTCGAATTTCACTAGAAAAGTGCTAAGTGTACTCACGAAATTCCCTGCGCGGTAACGTTCATTACTAGTTCGATAATCGGTCTGAAGCAGCATGGATGCATAATCAAGTAGACGGGTCTGTGGGGAGCATGGGGAGGAGGGGGTTACTCGTAAAACTATTACAGCAACGTTCTACGGAGCACTACGCTGGCTTCATTAATCGGCTATCGTATGAAGCTATCCAGTGCCGTTATGATATGACGGGCAGGCTAACGTGTTACGAGGCTGCTCTATTATCTAACTAGCGGACAGGAACTGCCACCGCCAACGCGACTGTCAAAATATCTGGTGAGTTTCAAATGTAAATAGGGGCGTGTTTCGCTTGTTAGGCGCATCACGGCTTACGTGAATAGGAGGTGGGTGATGTGCCAATTATGAGTAGGTCTACCTACTGATCAAACGCCTCGGTTACAAGTGTTTTGATATTTATGTTAAGTATGGATGTAGAATGATCTAGAATGAGAGCTAGACCGAAGAAGCAATTGATTGTGTAAGAAGCGACGGATTGTGTGAAAGGTGATATAAGAATGAGTGCAGTTCATGCTGAACTCACGTCTAAAAGAGGAGAGTGCAAGTAAAAGACACGTTGTGCCCGACCCCGCTTATATTGGGATAAGAGCATCATCATCATCACCAGCCCTTTAATGTCCCCACTGCTGGGGCACGGGCCTTCCCTATGAATGGAAGAATATAGGGAGATTGGACCATAGACCAGTACGGCTTGGTGGGTATTAACGACTGCAGATGCAGCCGGGACCACCAGCTTAACGTGCCTTCCGAAGCACGGAGGAACTCAAGATAATACATTTTTGGTCACCCATCCAATGACCGGCCTAGCAAACATTGCTTTGTTTTCGCAATCGCAGGCCAAGCGCACTATGCCACTGCGCTAGCGAGCTCCTCTTGCGCTAGCGAGCTCCTAAAGTGGGCATACCAATACACAAGGCAATGGTTGCGAAGCTTAGTTCCTTTTTGCCTTGTTAATTCAGGGAGCAGAGTCAGGTATAAGGCTTTAGCAGTATAGAATGGAATGTTCTCATCCCAATCAGTATACCTAATTCATTCATCATTGGCACCTTTCCGGTAAAATTACAGAATTCGAATATTATGAATCATAATTATCCACTCTCTCGCTTGCACCATATTACACTATTGTATATTGATATCTATGATTATTATTGACTACTAAATCATGGAAGTCATTAAGATAAACTTTCATGGGATAGCTGTACGTGTTAGGTTCACTATCTCGACGTTTGGTGCAATACATACGTGCAATCGCTCAGAATAATGCGCCAGGGAAGCACCCGCTTTGTTATTACGTTAGTCTGCTCGGAGGAGATTTGAGCCGATCGGGCCTATTAAAGCTGGTTCAGCTGCTATTTTGATATAGTTTAAGTCAGCACCCGTCAGGAGACGACGGATTTCAGTGCAGCTACGAGTATATATCATTTGTTGGCCTGCGATAGCGTAAACTAAGCATTATTTTGCTAAGGCTGGTCATTGGATGGGTGACCAAAATTTTATCATCTCGAGGTCCTCCGTGCTTCGGGAGGCACGTTAAGCCATTGGTCTCGGCTGCATCTGCAGTCGTTTATTCGTTAAGTCGTTATGCAACTATAATATTAAATGTTCCTTAAAATCTCGTAGTGAACTTTAAAAGAAAACAAATTTCTACACACGTTATGGAGAGCTCAAGAACATACTTAAGAAGCAATAAAATTTTACATGTCATTAAAAGACGTATGAGGGCAATATAAATATTTTATCCATTTGCACATCTTTTACTAAACGTCTCCTAAGTAGGGAAAGAGGGCGCGGGGGAGGACGCAATCCCTCTCATTTAACACTCCTCCGCTACTCTGGAGGTGTTTGCCGAAGCGATTTCGACCAAGGATTCTCCTTTTATACGACTACTTACTGTCTCATAGTGATAGGCGGTTTTATTTTGGAGGGCTCATGTTGCGGCGCACATTTTTCACACTCAGAAAGCGAACAGAGTAATCTTTGCATTTATACCGTGATCCTTTATTGATTTTAGATTTTTAGTGGAAACGAGTGAAACCCGCGTGAATGGAGACGCGCCCGCCCAAAGCCCCTGTAAGCCGGCGATGATATAAACTGACATTCAATCGAAGCACATATCAGAAAACCCTAAAGTTATTCATATGTGTGCGCCGGTCCTCGTATGCTGTACGCTCACATTCACATATCGCAAATAAAAAAAAATGCCACCCAAAACTGGCCACTTTTAAATCATCCGCTCGCCCTCTTTCGGGAAACGGAGTCTAACTTCAAAACTTGGCCCGTAAAATTATGATAAAAGGTTTTATTTTTATGACTAAAATAATTCACCAAAAGTTCAGTTTAAATATTTAACGCCTGCAAATCAGACGAGAGGTGAGCTTAATGGCAAAATTGTTTTAGAGAAAAACCCCCTTATTAATTTTCATTTGGGCTATCAAAACGAAACCAATTTGTTTCACTTACACCTCAGTTGAAACCCAGACGTTTATAGCGATACGCGAATACGCCATAGGCAATTTTTTGCAGCGGGCCTTACCCGATTTAAACTCAAAGGAAAAACAAAAGGAGACCTACCATTAAAATAAATACAGGGAAATAAAGAGCCGGCCGCAAATTATTTTACTTGCCTACTTCTTTTTATAAAAATGCGAACGACGCATTAAATTTTGGGGAGAAAGGAAACTCCCTTGTAAGCAATATCGAGGAGGCAAATTTTTCAGATATTGCCTTCAGGTAGCGCACATTTATTATGTACCCGAATATATTACTCTTGATTCATTGACTTTCGATATTGATTTACTTTGCTTGCATAAGCTGTAGTTGGCGATCCGAAATGGAAAATAAGCGGCATTTGATCACAGGAATTAAAGTTCAATTTCGTGTGTCAGTTCTTTGAAAGAGAGTAGTAGCTATATGAATAATATAAAGCAAAAACAAATTCTAACTAAGGGAATATTATAAAAAAAATTACATACCTACGTTCTTTATTATTTTTATAATTTGCGATTGAATCATTATTAATACGTAGCTAATCGATAAAGAACCTATATAGAAATGACGTGGCAATTAATATATTTTTAAAATATGCAATTATTATTTCAATATGAGGTTTTATTAAGTTTAGGGGATGGAACGGTTGAAGGACACCATTGAGACCTTTTTATTTTAAATATTTAAGCGTTTATTAAATATTCTGCTCGTTTATCTTTTAAACCGTTCTATAAACGGTCGAATAATTTCACGTATTTTGTTTTACACAAATACTACTTACTAGTACCTTACAACATATTGGTAAAACTATCAACAATTAATCATGTAGTCTTAAAATTTTATCTGGCATTCTCCATATGGAATGAGAGCTCGAAAACATTTATTGAATAAAATACAATACGTTTCGTTTATAAACAAACAAAAGACAAACTAGTCAAGACATAATCTCGCTGCCATATATCACATCAGAACTTCAGAATCCTTTAGATTAGGAAGCTCCACTAAAAGTTATATAAATATTATAAATATTATCTCATATTTTTACATCGCACACTTTACGCAATACAAAGGTCTTCCCTATCGTTGTTTACGGGAGCTTCGGAACTGATATCGCCTTCAGGACACTTCGGTACATCTCTGGACCGATGTCCACCTGATTTACGTCCACGATAAGGTGTCGACCCACAAACTTTCGTTCCAGGCAATGTCACGGAAGATTTAAAAGCGAAAAAATAGCAAGGGACACCTATACTTTTTTTCTGTTGAAACTTTACGACTTTGGGAATAAGGTGCTCTTTCCTGATGGCGCATGCAAAAAAAATCAGCAGCGCTGCCTTCTGAAATTGTTACGTGATATATTTTTGTTTACGATATTCTTGTAACTGCGGAACTGTGTTTCTTATCGCCATTTTAAATTATCTGGTCCAGTTCAAACGATTTCTGTTTGTTTTCAAGCGTTATCAATTTATGCCGTGTAGTGATAGCAGAATATATTGTCACAACCTCCAGTCTCTCCTGCGGGTGTTGTGGTATGTACAAGGCGAATAAATGATAAGACATCGACCTTAGTGTTCCTCTTACTTAGCAATATACTGCGATTTACGTGACGTATAGATGGCAACAGGCTCCTCACCTATATGCAACATGAGAACTAACATAATTGGCGAAACTTGGGTGTCATTTCACCTCTGCCTACCTCTACGCTGAGCTGGGACCGTTCGAGACAAGTTCTGTTATTGTTGAATGTTGTAGTAATGTTTGATATTTTTGTTTATTGGTTGTGTTGTTTCAATAAACTTTTCATTCTTTCTTTTCATCGAGAATAAAAAGGCGTGATTTATGCATGTAGATATGTTATCATTTGCAAATTCAATCCACTTTGCACTGTAACAACAGCAATTATGCAGATTAACTGCACATTAACAGTCCTGATTCACTTAATCACATTTCATGTGCTTGCCACGAACAGTGCCTAACACCAATAGGCATAAACAAAAGACGTTTACGTTGCATTTGGCTGAAGCACATCGTGTAGGGTTGGCATGCTGCATTCAGATTTCCAGCTGAGCCTCTGTCGGTTCTAGGTATATTATTTCAGGGTAGAGGGGCGAGGGGTAATATTGAGTTGCGAAACCTACTATCCACCTAACAACAGAGATGGCAACAGTAACTTTAGCTCGACACTTCGACAACTTATTTCTTGTCTCGGGAGTTGCTAAGCCACTCAGTTTGTGTACGTAGTGGCTTGATTGTTGTTCAGAGAGATAGTGATTGTAATAAGCACGCGGAGTTGTCAAGGACACCATCCGCTTTGCACGTAGATGGCGGAGTCACGACTCCTGGTTTGGGGAAGACGAAGTCTGGATAAACTTGCAAGGCAGCCCAAAGTTGGAACGCCTAAAACTTGCACTTTCGAATGTATGAAATAATTTGAAGACTTGATATACTCCCGTAAACGTCATTATCTGAACCCTTCAGGGGTCTGGTGCAAATTGAATTTCCCACATGCACCTGAGGTATAGAAATTATTTTCAATAATTATCAATTTGGTCTGCCTTCTCGGTATTTTTTTAATGTATTAACTTGTGCTTTATTTCAAATTTGCATAACCTACACGAGCATTACACATTTGAAAAAAAACAATTCCAGATTATACTTCCGTTTTTTTAGGTTTTTGACATTTTTGATTATTTAACTCAGCATTGCAATAATTTTAAAGCGGGCATGGTCACTGGGACATCAAACACCTAAATATATTGTATTATTTCAAATTTATTTGATTTTCATTTGACCTAGGTTAGAAAAAGTTTGACAAATTATATTATAGTTTTGATGCGGGAATCGCATCGAATTTCGGTAAATTAACTAACATCTTGGTTGACCGATTGGTACAGGCATCTGCCCGGATTGCCGAGGACACAGGTTCGATTCCCGCCTCAAGACTATAATTTTTCAAATTATTTTGCCGCACTCAGAGGCGTCAAATAACGATAATGAGTACTTTATGTCAAAAAATGACAATTCAAACCAGTCGCTACTCTTGCCGAGTCTATGGTCTAGATTTAATTGAAATGACGTCTCTGAGTGCGGCAGTAAGTAACCAATTTTTCTTTGTAGTTGTAATTTATTTGATTGTTATTTGGACAGCCCAGGGAACGACTTGGGCACGCAATCGATACATCTAAAGGAATGCCACTGAAGTAAAATATTGTTTTAAGCATTACTCTACATCCAAACAAACGTAACTAAGCGAGGGTCAGTCGGGGGCACGCAACGAAATATCCGAGCTATGCCCAAAGCAATACGGCTATTAAAGGAATTTAGTTTAGCAGTCTGCTAAAGTGAATACCGAAATCCTCACTCATTCAACTCGTCCAAATGCTTAATTCAGTTGGAATAATTCGAGTTCTATTGTTAAGTTCCCAAATTTGAAGTCCAACATTTAACTGCTTACAATTCAAAGGTAACCGCAATTTCGAAACGAGGATAGGGAGAACTTATTCGCAAACCGATAACTTTTAGCGTTCCAACCTGACCATTACCACGTCGTGGCTGACCACGGGACAACTATGCTGTGAACACACTCTTTGATGATTGCGAGTAGAATCATGTTTTGTATTTTTCTCACATGCATGCAATTACCAATAAAAACAGCCGTTCGGGTTTTGTTTGGTTCACAACATAAATTTTAATTAGGAAGGACATAGTTTCGCGATTTGTGTCCTCTTTTTCATTGCAATAATTTTCTCTCCAACATTTATAGGTATAATGTTCAAATAACAATGAATTAATAAACAAAATTTGAATGGTTCGATATTCGTTTATGCACTTTCCAGTCAAGTAATTAACTTATAATATGGTCATGTGAAAGCTTTGTTTTTATGATCAATGTAAAATTTTCGCTACAATAAATTAAATAGTTACAAAATAATACATCATAAGTTTCCTCCACAGTACATCTTTTATCACTTCAATGACAATGTTAGAATAAATATGGCGCCCAACGCGGGACTACTCAGAAATGTGAAGTAGATTTTCACCCGGACAACAAACAAATTCGTACAGTGCCATATTTAATAGGGGTTAAAGTATGAAATTGCCGTTTTATTGTAATAGGTTTTTTGGATTGACAAAGAATCTTCATGGTTTGAGGTTTTCGAATGAAACTTTTTTCATACGGTTTCTATGATGTTCTTTTTTTAAAAATTTGAAACATTTGAATATCGACTTTCAATTGTTTCTGTTATTCAACTTAGACAAGAAAGATGCATAGTGCGAAAATTCGAGTGATTTTTTAATACGAGTTCCAGCGCGGAAGTAGCGTGATAATCAATGTTGCGTTTGGTGAGGGGTCTGCTAATGAACGCACCGTGCGATTTTGGTTTAAACGCTTTCGTAATGGAAACTTCGACTTGACGAGCCACGAGGAAGACCGCCCACACATGTGAATAACGATGAATTATGAGAGATGGTGGAAGCCGATCCTAGTCAAACTACCCAGGAATAAGCGGCATGGTTTAATGTTACCTTACCCACAATGTTGACTCGTTTGCGTCAAATCAATAAAATAAAAATATATCAAAAATGGGTGCCTCATGATTTGACTGATCTGCAGAAAGAAACGCGTGTTGAAGCTTGTGTTGCCTTGTTGAATCCGTACAGAAATGAAGAAATATTGGATCGAATTGTGACATGTGATGAAAAGTGTATTCTTTATGATAACCGTAAAAGAAATGAATGGCTGACTTGTGGCGTTTGACCCAGGTCACGCCCAGGTCACGCAATTAACGCCACAACAGTGTCCTAAAGCAAAACTTACCAATAAAAAGGTAATGGTAATTGTTTGGTGGTCTCAGCATGGTGTTATTCACTCTAGTTTTCTCCGATCTGGTCAAGCAATAACGGCAGATGTCTACTGTGCCTAACTCCGAACAATGCTGGCAAAAGTAGCAGTAAAACAGCCCTGACTCATGAATCGATCTTCACCATTATTGCTCCATGACAACACGAGACGTCATACAGCACGAGAAACCGTTTTGACCCTTTAGGAACTGCAGTTAGAAACTATTCGTCATCCTCCGTATTCGCAAGACCTTGCTTCAACGGACTACCATTTTTTTTTTGATTTGGACAATTATCTACGTGGCAAGAAGTTTTCTTCCCAGGAGGCAGTACAAAATGCTTTCACACAGTTTGTGCAGTCTGGATCCTCAGAGTTCTATCGCAAAGGCATAAATGACCTTCCTATTAGATGGCAACAATGTATAATAATGGTAACTTTTAATAATGGTAACTATTTAATATAATAATAATGGTAACTATTTTGATTAAATAAATTTGTTATAAACTGAAAAATAAAAAAATTAGATTTTCAGTAAAAAACGGCAATTTCATACTTCAACCCTAATATTATCATCTATTGAGCTGACAAAATTAAAGTGAACGTGAAATAAAATCAATACAATTCCAATGAAAGGCAAATTCAATTTAAGCAGTTATTGGAACTTCATTTATTTACGTAAAACATACCTCGACCGCCTTGTTGTTGGATCTTTCATAACCATAACTTCTGTGATTTCGCCGAATTTGCTAAAGTAGTCTCGGAGGCTTTCTGCAAAGAAGAGAAAGGAAAATTTAATGTCATTCGTCAAATTATTAGGAACATTTCGCTTAAATTGAACTTTTTAATCCTAACCTAGACTCCGCTGTTGTTATGAAAACTTTAAATTAATATTTAATATTCCTTTAATAACATCATTATAGATAAGAGTAAAGTGATGACAGGGCAGAATACAAATGTTGGCAATGCTACGTTTCCTATGGATGTCGCACGGGTTATACAACTGCCTAAGCAGCAAAGTACATGAAAATACGAATGTTGAACGATGAAGAGAAAGAGGAAGACCGCACAAGAGATGGATGGATTGCATGAGAAATGAAATGAATATCAAAGATTGCAGCTAACATGAGTGATCGGAACAAAAAACATACCGAGCCGATTTTTTATTAGATAAATGTAATTTGTATATATTTATGTACAGTAAATTATTTAATACCTACATTAATAAATCAATAATGATCGGTTATTAGAGAAATAGGTACCAATATTATAATTAATATAAAAAATTTATGTATAAAAAATAAACAAATTTAGACCTTAGAAATGCACATAATTATTTGAACTTTGTTGCAAGTTTGGATAGAAAATGTAAACGTGTTTACTCCATTCATTAGTTCAAGGATGGAAACTGAGCATTTTCCGGCCAACATAAAACGGTACGTATTGATACAGCGACAAAGAACGTTCATGGCACTTTCACTCAACACCTCCACACAATGGAAGGGTCTAGTTCTGACGTCGAAGCCTTTTCGATTCGCAGCCCATAAAAGTAAGACGATAAGAGTTCGTCCAAATGAATGGAGAAGTCGTCTGTAAATATTCAGGAGCTTTCCAGTGGTTTATCGCGGCACCAGAGCATCAGAAGCAAATTTATAATCATAATCAAGGCGACTTAGGATAAAACAGTGTTGAGATTGGGCAGTTCGGTTCCTCTAATGCCACCTATTAATTTTCTGCGACTTTTGTGCCCGATATGAAAAATGAAAATGAAATGAAATAAAAATATGGTTTATTCATATAAGGTAATATTACATACACTCATGAATCGTCAAATAAATGCGTTGAAATAAATGGCAATACCTAGGCTCGCCATCTATTACATGGGACCTGACATAATTGGCGAAACGTGGGTACTAATTCGACTCTGCCTACCCCTTCGGGGATATAGACGTGATTTATGTATGAATGCATGTTTTATTTATTTATTTTGTAAGCAGAAACATACTGCGCACAAGCAACCAAGAAGTCAAGTGTCTGGTACCATGTTCCTATTTATAACCGACGAAAAAACGGAGGAGGTTACTCAATTCGTACCCGTATGTTTTTTTTTCATGCTAGACAGGGAAGCTCTTGTCCTTCATCTCACCCAATGGTAAGTATGGTATGATAAGGTAAGGTAATGGTACGATAAGGGCCGAAGATGGAATCGAGCTTCACGTGGAACCCTCAACCACAGAGGGGCTAGCTATCTTATCACACATTGTCGGAACACAAATAATGCTGTTAACATTATTATTGAGCCGTGTGGTGACGGCAGAGTAGAATACAATGGTCACCACCCCAAATCTCTCCCGTGGGTGTCGTACAATCAATCAAATCAGTGAATGGGCAGCAGCGTTCTTCTTATACCACCTAGCAATGTCGACCTGCGACTTTTGTGCCCGATAAATGGCAATAGGCTCGCCATCTATTACATGGGACCTAACATAACTGGCGAAACGTGGGTGCTAGTTCGCCTCTGCCTGTCCCTTCGGGGATATAGGCGTTATCTATGTATGTATGTATGTAGATTTTCATAAGATGGTGGTAGCTAGCCAGGCGGACTTGATAAAAGTCCAACCACCAACCATACATCCTATTCATAATAGCTTGTTAAAACGTCTCGGGTGTCTGTCCGAAACACATGCAAGGAGCATCCATGGGATTTGTGCGCGACCATGCCGCAGTATGACTCACTAATGGATAGGGCGGGCGGGCTCCCTCTAAAATGAATATGCTGATTTGCCACGTCCGTGTTTTTAGGCTTATTTTACATAATTTCCGGTCAGTAACCGCTGCGTTATAATCATTAATTTTGGTGATGTCAAAGCAAATAATCACAATGCCGATGACGTGTAGTTTTTAAATAAGTATTTATACACAATATATTCAATTAATATTTTTTAATTTTCCATGATTTATTTTTAAATACATTTAACAGCCACGTAGCCATATTAATATTATGTTAGTGGCAATAACTTACTTATCTTAATTTTTTAAAATAAAATCAATTCGAAATTAAAACAAAAAGATAGGTAGTCATTTTCTAAGGGCAGTATATAAAATCATATTTTTTTTATTTTGATTATTTCGTAGTCATCTTGATTAAATAAAGAAATGTTAACTGTGTTTGTTAATAATATGAATACGATGTTGTATTATGCTCTTTAAATTGCCCTTTCTAAGGTATAAATATGAATACAAATTTCAATCTATTACATTTGGATTCTCTTTCAAACTTCTCTTTAATTAAATCGCGGCGATATTTACCGCTTTCCATTCTATTGTACCACTCAAAAAGTCCGAGCAAGATCTAAATGAGAGAATCCTAACTCCAAAACACCTGAGCTTAATGCCTCTAGAATTAAGGTGATATTTTACAATACGGCAAGTTCCTCACCCCATAAACTTCCGATTAATACTAATTAAGAACAAACAGGCCAATCACGAGAGGCTTATAGCGGGATACATTCCAATTTAAAGTTCCCTTCAATCTGCGCTCGGGCGCTTCTAAAACCGAATGTTGGTACATGTTTTTAAAGTCGGTTTTCGACTCGCGCCGTGAAACTTTTCTAATCTGACCGCTAGCCCAGCCTTCGGTCCTGCACCTCGAACCAGTAATGAAAAGTAACGATTGCATGCTGAACTCCCCATTAATCAGCGGCAACATTGACTCTTGTCTTTTCCGAGAGACCTTTATGGTGGTGGTCTCATTTCTCGCAGTGTCAATGTCAATGATCACTGTACAGTTTATGCACCTTATGTGCAATTTTTCCTAATTTTTATCGATAGGCAGTATTTTTTTTTCCTTGTAAGAAAAAGAAACCTTTAATATAAAATAATAATTAGCAAGTTCGTAAATTCACTGTCTCTTACTTTAAATATCACACAAGAAGAATATACGTTTCTTCTTGTGTCATATTTAAAAACAGACCTATCTAAATATTTTGCAAAGATTTTTATGTTCAGAATACGTTTATTTTTAAGAACTTTATGATATATATCCAAGTTTCTAAAAAACTACTTTATAACATTAATTTTGTTACAATACATATTTCACATTTAACAACAAACTCAATGAAGATTTTTAAGAAGAATTTGCATAGGTAATCACTTTCCACAATTTTTTGACTACAATTTTAATAAGCTTAAACAATTAATGTAGTAACAAATATAAAGAAAAACATTCTACGACTTATAAGAGGAATTCCAGATCCGAGAAATTGTAGATGTTCTAAAATAAAAGTTACCCGTGTAAACTTTTCTCAATGGGTTCCCCAACATTCACTGTTTTGATAATTAAGTTGGCGAAAAATAAATTTGCTGTCTGATCTACATAGCTCGGCCTCTCTCTACTCCGGGGGAAATTTAATAAGGAAACATTTCTCTAAACGGGAATAGGAAGGAAAGTGTGAAAAAAATTAATTAACCACCAATCACTGTCCGGGACAATTCGCCAAACTAGCAAAAAACAGCCCTTGTTATTTCGCTTCTACAGGATGTATATTTTATTTAGATGACGCCTACTAGGCAATACTGCGAAGGACACCGCGGGTGGATTCGGCACAGTTGTTCAACCACCATAAAATTAGCATTTGGCTGCCGAGTAGCATTTTCATCCGGACATAAGTTGTAGAGGTACAAGCGCACTGAAAGGCGCAACGGTCTACTGTATTTTAACCTCTAAAACTAGAGTGTTAAGGACACACTGCTACACGTTGGACTGTGACCGTTTGTACCTGAATTATTCGGCAGCACTTCTCAAGGAATGGGGATTGGAGATTTCGTTCGTCTGAAGCGAACGTCGAGGATTTTCTGCTTCAGTCAGAGATTTAATTTCTCAGATCCCTTGTTGCTCAGCGGTCTAAAGCAACAAAGACGTTGGAAGAGTCTGGCGTAATTTCATTGAAATCATTTTGTTAAGCCTTTATATCAACACCCATTACGCTGCAAAAATTAAAGGCGTCTCTGCTCTGCATTAATTTAATGACGGGCCACGTACGTTGCAATAATAATTATTATATTGTGTGGGGGGCGGTGGGGGGAGCGAACGCAGCACTTGCTCAACCACCATTAAATTGGAACTTGCCACACTTCCTGAACTAGCGACTACCTACTGAATTATACTTGCCATCATTACACACGAAGCGTAATTTTAATCAAAATGTCACATGCATCGACATTTAGTGCCTCAATTCCGCACACGAGCACTACGAACAATGTAGTCTAGTCTATGGGTATTTTAAACTAACATTGTATAGTTCTTTTATTAATAGTGCTTTCTATTGAATGTATTAACAGTACAGTAAATTTTAATGGAAAAGATTAATTATTTCATATCACAAAAAACTACTGCCGGGAAATATTAATCAAACAAACAGATGTATAAATTTCCAGCGGTTCTGCACTCGTATTTCGCTAAGGCCATTACTAAATAAAGAAGCTAATATAATTAATATCTTTTTGGTCCTTTCGGTAATTGTTCATCCAACAATAATTACGGGAATTCTAAAACAACTTGGAATTCAAATGCTCCCTAATTGGCAGTTTTAATCTACTAACTTTGGTGCGGAATTCAACAAAAGTGAGCAAACAACTTGTCGTGGTTTGGTGCCGAAACGAATCAAAACCGTCTAACTGAAAATTTATAAATTTCACTGAATATAATGATTGGGGTGTATAATTTTATCGGACCAATTTTGAGGTATCGTCGGTGGTCTAAATAAAACTATGCAATAAGGCCTGAGTTGTTTTATAAATTTTGTTAGAATTTTGGGCTCGTAAGCCTTCTTTCGATTTCATTAAGATACTGTACTGTAGAGTTACTAAAATAAAAAAAACCCTGACCTGATTTTCCCAATATTTATAATATATTATATTGTCCAAATAATAAACAATTGAAATTCGTGACTTTGTTTAGTCTAGGCTAATTTAACTAACCAATCATAAAAACGCCCTATCCCATAGTAATATTTCGAAAACTAACAGAGTACTTACTTATTTTCAAACCCCTTTATAATATTTCAAAAAACTTACAAAGCACACATTTTCAAACATCTTTGTGAACGTAACCGTAACTTTATCTCATTACTCGCATAGTTTATCCGGCTTTAGGTTTTTATCAAAGTTCGTCGATGGAAGGCTCGCAGACCCCACCACAGAGCTGTTCAACCACCATAAAATTGGAAGCAGTCCAGTGCCGGGCGGGTACGCCAGTCGGGTAGAAACAATATTGATACCCAAATAGGATGGAAATTAAGTGTCGAAATTGTAGGCGCGTTCGTCGCTTGTTCAGACGTGATTACCAAATTACATTGCCCATTGTATTGGTGTAGAATTGTGATTTTGTCGGTCACACGTCACACGGTAACAATTCGTTGTGATAGAGTTATATGATTTGAAATAAAATTACATCTATGCTTATGTAAGTAGGCACACAACTTTTGTGAGTTTAAATCTAGTTTACTAATCGTTTACTAATATAATTTGGTTTATCAAAGAAGCTTACACATTATTATTGAGAAATCAAAACCTTTTTAATTTATTTAATTATACGTATAATAATATTTACTACATGTAAAAATATATCTAATTTGATATTTTTCAAATGAAAATAATATTATTTTCTTTCAAGTTCTTCTAATACTATGCTTAATTATCTAACCAGCTACTTCAGTCTTCAATAAACATTGTAATTTTATTATCATCTAATTACTTGAATTCACCTAGTAGTTCGAAATTTGAGACCTATTTCTTAATAACTGTTCAATGAAACAATTACGCGTACCAAGCAAGTGTTCGAAATAAATAGATTACCACCAACAAATCCAGTTTCAACGTGCAAAATCGGACGCCATTAATTGCACAATAAAGTGTTCTTAACTCAATCAATCCGGAACGTTAATGAATCAGTCAATCAAAATGTAAACGAAAGCAGTCTGCAACGCATATTTTATCTTTAACAATCCTCGCTCAGCCGTACCAATTAGCGTAAAAACCTTCGGCAGTACAGACCGATGTTATAAATTTGGCACCTACCCCTGACGCAAATTTCCACTGCTGTCAGCAAATAAAACGGGGCGCAGTAATAGTTTTGCCACTGACGGCACTAAATTGACATACTGTAACATTTTTCATTTTTATACAGTATTCAATTAAGTCTGGTCCTGTTTTTGTTTGAAGCGCTCTCCTGGAAGAGAGTTGCATGCAGGTTTTTGCGCAATCAGTTAAGTGGCTCTTGTTGTCAACAACTTCTGTGGTTTAAAGAGTGCATAGCGCGCTGATTTATTGTCTTCAAAAGGAAAACGGTGCTACAATAATCCATTTACAAGTTGTAAGCAATTTTGGCCATAGCTATTTTTAGTGAGATAGATCTTTGCCATGGACGCCATTTAAGGAAATTTCTGATCATGCATCGAAACTGGATTGGATATTTTTTCCCACTTTTACATATTTATTTACGTAAAGCGGCTAATATAATTAGCCTTAGCCTCTCATTGAGACTAATACAGCTTAGGAATAAGATACACCGCCCATTCAAAAGTACTTCTCAGGACTAGACTGTAATGGTATTCATAAAAATGCCAAGGTGTAAATTAAAAAAGAAAACAGATGTAATTTTTTAAATTAATTTATTGATCTCAGCAAATTCAGATTCCATTATTTTGAAATTGTATAGCAGAAGCATTTAAAACCTATCAGAAAGATACAAAAAACAATGCTTTATAACCTTCCCAATATGACAAAATAAAGTATACCGTCACCCCACACCTTCGTCGTTTAGCGAAGAAAAATATTTTATCAAAATTGGCACCACTTGATTCGAAGCATAAATGGAAACCGACCAAATCTGGCCCAATTGAAATAAAAAAGCCGCCATGACTAAGCACTCGGGTTACTTGATGTTACGTTTAACGTTTATAGACTACTTTAAAATTGTGTCCTGCGTATAAAATTGTGCCGTTAAATGTATTGTGGTTGGAGAGCTGCCAGACACGTTCCAGCGCACGTCCGAATCTGCGAATCTCTCACTCGCTCGAGATGATTTTACAATCGACACGTAAATACTGAATAATCAAATACTATCGGAGCTCCGAATACTCATGAGATTTGAGGGTTTGAAGACCGAAACGCTCGCTTAGCCGACAATCCGTTTGGGAGCGAATCCTTAACAAAGTTGTTTCGAAATGTGTCATTTTGTTGCTGCATAGTTATATCAACAGTCATTGCAATATAACTAAGCGTAATAGATGAAGAATTTCGCAAGAAAAGTGGTGAAGTCTTGAAAAGTCACAAGGGATCTATCAGAAACAATTATCTCGACGACTCTGTCACGGGTAACACAGAGAGAAATTCTTTTGTTTCGTTTGAAGATAAAACTTGAATTCTTTTTTCTATGTTCGTGACTCGTAGAAGAAAGCACGAGAGGCAGGCACGAGAGGCAGGCGCGTTCATTGTGCCTACCCAAATGATCTCATTATTCTCCGACTCGAAACACTTATTAATCCGTCCCGCACTTGAAACAGTCGCAAAGAACCGCACATCAAAGTGATTACGAGCAAAAACGCCACAAGCATGGAGTGGAAACGTTGTAAAAATCACGACGACGTGTGAAGTGTCATCCGGGGCGTCTCAGTTGAGTGGCGATCGCTTGTTTTTCCCACTTTCGGAGAGCGCGGGCAGAGCCCGCTTCGAGGGCCCTCCGATTTCAGCCCTGCAACGGCTCTGTGTTTTATGAGGTCAAGAGAGAACCTCCACAAAAAACACGTTCCACGATAAATTACGCACTGACACATTCAGATTCGACCATAATATACACGATCACTATAATATATTGTATTGTGGTAGCGGGCTTATGTCTACGGTTGTTAGCGATGTTTATTACTTTTTTACTGTGCTCCTGTGTACTTGGGGGCGCAACCTTTTTGTAACTTTGAAGTAAATGGCGACGGTTTCATTGGGAAAAGGTCATTTTTCACAATGGGACAAAGGCAACACGAAACCTTTTTTGGCTATTTCAGCAAGGAGCAAGGAATAATTAGAACAACGCATTTGACCTTTAAATCATCTGGCCATGATATAAATAACTTCCGACCGCACATTCTACGTTGAAATGTGAACAAATATCCGGAGATAAAAATTGAGTTTGGTACGGACACACAATGCTAACATCCTGTTTTTAATCTCATGTAACAAGAATGCGTTAATTTCGCGAAGCATGTTCGATCCCATGTAATGGGGGCGAGCCCCTTTCTATCAAACGCCGTAACAGGAACGAACCCATATTGATCATCATTGTTTTGGCCCTTATACGATGCCCGCTGGAGAGCTTGGAATGGTGACAATTGTATTCTGTTCTGCTGTCACCAAAGCACCATTATGTCTGCCTGTCCCTGATATCAGCCATTCAATACCTACCGTCGTTACATAAACAGGAGGATTATGCAAATTTACCTAGTCTTAGCTTCTCAGTAATTAGTAATACGTTAGTGCTCCTCAAACATGTCATCTGCTAACTCAATATCCTAACTAAGTAACAAGTTCCGATCAAAGATGTGACGTCGAAGTGACCCTGCGACTTCGGAAACCCCAGATGGCGCTAGTTGCAATTTGAGTTTAAACGTGGAAGCTATTGTTCGATCTTAGTGCCTAGAGAAATTTGGCAATGTAGTTGTAGGTAGTAGTTTATTAATTAATATTCGTAACAATATTAACTTTCGGAACTGACTTAAATTATGAGTAAATTTAATTTCTCTAAGAAGTATTGAAAATTTAGATTTCTTGGAATGGAGATTGCTAAGAACTTTCGATTTTTATTCAAGCTGACCAGCAGTTGCGTAAACTAAGCAATATCCTTCGCTAAGGCCGGTCATTGGATTGGTGACCAGAAATATAATTTATCTTTAGTTCTTCTGTGTTTCGGAAGGCACGTTAGGCCGTTGGTCCCGGCTGCATTTGCTGTAAATATCCACTAATTTACCATCCACTATTTTTTTATTATCATCCATCATACCGCAAAGGTGCTAGTGATAAATAAATGTATAGAAAAGGACCATGTCGAGATAGTAATGAACGGAGAGAGCGAATAAGATGACAACATTCCAATCCAGGTTTTGGCTTAGGTTTTATAGCTGGCTGTCTGCCCGAGACCAACCCTCTTTGAGTATGTACTATACTTTGAGAAATAAACTAAGACCTATTCTTTTATCTGTAGGGGAAGGTATGTGCCCCAACAGTGGGTGGATTAAAGGGCTGGTGACGATGTCGCTAATTTAAAAATAAACCAAGTTCTTCGTCTTAGAAAACTGGTTAGCAACCCTCCTGATGATACACAGTATCTACAACACGCGCTCTGCTTAAACACATACATAGCTCACAGGTGCGTCATAACAGTCCCTACTTGATATTACACCACGATGGCACAGTTCATTCATGTCACCAGGTGCGGAGAGGGCTAAATCCCAAAGTTGCCTCCATATTATATCTAATACGATATTCCGACGCGTTACACTCAAGTTTATGACTCCGACTGAGGTGAAGGCTCACGTTTATGAATCTTTGAGCAACCTTTAAAATCTGTTACCCGCTGTTTTACTTTTATGTGTGTTCTATTGCCACGTCATCAGTAGCGTGATTATTATTTTTGTTTTGTGTAAGTACCTATCAGGCGCCTCATAAGGGTTAACGCCTTTTAAATCTACAATCGGGTCGTAAGTACCAGTGACTGCCACTGGATCCTCTTTCGGTAAAACTGAAATTTCTCTAAAAAACGGAACTAAAAGTTTCGCAACAATCTTGAAATATTACACCAAATTATTAAAACTTTAATTAATAAGGAATAGTTTATCCATTTTTCGTGGCAGTTACTATATCATACTTGGATTATGACTACCTGTTGCGATGGAGTGCTTCATAAAATAAAAAGGTTTGGAACTTCAGTTAACACCAGGCCAGTGAATTAACAAGTTTAAAATTACTTGCTATTTTCTTCAACTTGAACGGAAACAAAACTAGAACTATAAAAAGTTATACGCTTAAAATTGTACATGCCGCGAACTCTTGGAATAACAAAAGTTGCAAAACAAAAACTAACCACATCTTGATGCTTATTCTGTAACTCGAATTTGAATTTCGTATTTCGAATTTATATACCGAACACATAATAGGGGCGAATTTATTGTCATTCGTTTGTTTTAATTGCCGGTTCTATTTTCATATGTAATTAATTTCTACAATAATAATTTAAATCTCGCGTCGCCGTTTTAAGGGGTGGCTGCGCTGATTTGGACAATAGCGCCACTGTGATTGGGATGAAAATGGCTTGTGGTGTTTTGACAGACGCAGCTTATATGCAGTTCATTCTGTGCTTCCTGTAAGCGATGTCTGATCCCATTCACGTACGCGATCGCCAAATGAATGGATGTCATGAAATTAGCAACATATCGCGTGCCAGCACTGCGAACACATATCTCATACGCTCAGAAGACAGTCGCTACGGTTGTCAGGGATTACGACAATTACACAACATTACCTGGCAATATATTATGTGAATCAACTATCACCCACCCGATTATTGTTTACCTTGACTTGTGATGATTTAGGTCGTTTGATTAAAGGACAATGCGTGCGTTTGTAGCGGGCGAATCATTGTCTTTATTGATTTATCAAGTGCATTGGTTATTTGCACACATGACGGTGAAATTTGACTGTATTATAGTACTCTGCGGCACTATTTAGTGATTAGTGCATGCACGCTGTGATTGGGAGTGTTCAATAGCTTTCGAAGCAGTTGGTTGATGGATGAGTGACTGATAAAATTCTAAAGTTTACCAAGAACCAATTTGTTAAAATCTATTTAATGTTATATGTTGAGCAGGAAAAAAGGAATCCTTTAAACAGTTATTTGAATAAAATATACTTTTGAAATAAAACAACCGTACGCACACATCAAACTATTACTAAATGCCAAAAGCGAATATAGAATACTGCAAACTTCTATAATTTTTAAACAAATGTTAAACATTTAGTAATTGTGAAAAATTTTATTTATATTTAATAAATCTGTTCTTGGGTAATTAATTTATTTGTATCTAAGCGATATTGCCATTTTAAAATTCTTACTTTTGCATTTACAGATTACCTGTCCACATAATATTTCATCAGAGACGGCCCGCATACATTCATTCATCACCATAAAAATACTGGTTAGCATTTATCTTAAAAGTAAGTGAACTCAAGCCAACCTTTGCCGAGTAAACGAAAAAAAGAACATTTTTGCCAACTGAAATATTTCCGGGTGTGGTGGACGCTATCTACCTCTATTTAAATTGTAAATAGGTTGAAACAACACCATCGCTAGTTATTATTCGCCCTCCCACCGCGAGATTAGTTGACGATGACGCCATCTAAATTTTAATCCCGTTTCAGGAAAACAACTGGAAATAAAATGGAAGACAGTAACCCCCTTATTATAAAACATACATACATACATACATAAATCACGCCTATATCCCTGAAGGGGTAGGCAGAGGTGAAACTAGCACCCACGTTTCGCCAATTATGTTAGGTCCCATGTAATAGGTGGCGAGGCTATTGCCATTTATCGGGCACAAAAGTCGCAGTACATTGCTATTGCTAGGTGGTGTAAGAGGAACGCTGCTGCCCGTTCCTCATCATTGATATATCCTTAGTCGCCTTGTACGACACCCACGGGAGAGATTTGGGGTGGTGACAATTGTATTCTACTCTGCCGTCACCACACGGCATTATAAAACATGGACTAAATTAAGTCATTTCAAAGATTTCCCTTTTCTTTGATGATACGACGTAAGTACGTTCTGCATTATTGCAATTCGCAGTTTCCTTTTCATTATATTTAAATGTCGCCGTGTGGTGACGGCAAAGTTGAATACAATTATTATCGTTACCAACCCCAATCTTTCCCGTGGGTGTTGCACAAGGAAACTAAGTTTTAAGATGGTTAATGGGTAGCAGCGTTCCTCTTATGGCATATACTGCGATTTACGTGCCCGATAGATGGCAATAGGCTCGCTACCTATTACATGGAACTTAACATTTGGCGAAACGTGGCCGTTAATTCACTTCTACCTACCCCTTCGGGGATATAGGCCTGTGTATATATGTATATTTAAATGTTGGTCGAATACAAACCAATTTACGTGAGAATAGTCAAAAATTACGTCAAATGAAACGTGACAAACATTTATAATTGCGTCATGGTAGAAGGGTTACATTTAGCTGACACAAGAGAAATAATTTCTCCACTTTGAAAGCCACTCCCAGCATAATTAACGCATATAAAGTACCAATTTGTTAGCGCTATAGCAATACAGCGTAGTGATTCCCATATCATAGCAAGTTGTTAGCTGCATTATATCGCTGATTACATACGACTGCATTCTAAATTACCCTTTATTCAGGCAGTAGCTAGATTAATAATGCAATGTCAGTTAGTTTAGCTCAAGTTGGTTTAGTTTAGTTCAATTGCCGAGCGGTGGTGGTAGAGCAGAATACAATACAAGTGTACCAATAAATCCTGATAGTTTTTCCCCAAAGGGGTAGCAAAAGGCAATTCCATTTTACCAACTTTGGTAGTTCCCATGGCATAGGGAGTGCGGCTGTTCTGTACTGTATCTAGATTAATTTTTTTGGAATCAACAAGTGCTGCTAGTATGATGAGTCAATTAAATTTGAATATGAGATTTATTTATTTAATTAAATTGATTTGATTTAGTTAATTGTGAGTTAAGTATGTACCCCTAATAAATGCAATCATCAATGCAAACAACTTTTTCTATGTCGATGTCAAAATTACAAAAACAAGCAAATTATTGTGTCGTACATTTTCACTGTACAGGGGGCCTACCGCCTAACTCGATTGCTAAAGCAAAAGCTATAGCTATATAAATGTACCTAAACTATCAGTGATAGCTTGGAAAGAATGATCACCGAATGATTTTGTATGAATTTGGCACTAAATCCGTACCGCCTGAAAATTCAGGATGGCTGCTATAGCCGTAAGCAGCGCATTGCTATATAGCAATCATCAGCAATCGAGTTAGGCGGTAGGCCCCCAGGTGTTGCAATTTTCTATGGTATTAATAGTTTTTATTATGATAATTATTTGTCAAATGTTATTTGCTGCGTTATGATTGATTATTGTCCTTTGGAAAGCTCATACGTCTCACATATGAACTGACAATAATTGACTATTTAGGTACGTAGGTATATAAATGATAAAAGAACTGGATGTAGATATTTGCCGCTGACAGAGATGTACAAAATACTTTGAAAAAAGTATTTAAATACAAAATGCAAATACTTTTATAATTTACTATTTTAAATGAAAAATACAAAATACTTTTGCTTTTAGTATTTAAATACTAAATGCAAAATATGTATTTTCAAAATAAAATACTTTCAGAGAAACTAATGTTCTTTATTAAAGATTTTAAAATAACAAGCTCTTCAAAAAGAGTATCAGACATGCTGCGTCTGTGTGGACGCATTATCATTAACTAGGGAGGCAGGTGTTATATCTTAAAAACACTTTTTTTAATATCGGGTACGTGTTCAGAATCGACAGACTTGTGTCTTCTTCTCCTAAATATTGGAGGGTCTCCAAATCAATGCAGCAAAAAGTACTCGAAACAAAATCTAAGTCAATCCACAGATTAGAGAATCTCGTTATTAAAAAGCGAAACGTAGAAAATCGTCACAGATTCCAGAAAAGCACGCAGCGTCATGTTTGACAGATAATAAAATAACGTTCACTTTGTTAAAGTGGTAATACTTTCGAAACTTGCGGTAGCAAAGTATTTTGTATTTATTTGGCAAATATAATTTCGAAAAGTATTTCAAATAAAAAAATAAAATACAAAATACTTATAAAACAAAAGTATTTAAGTACAAAATATAAAATACGCATTTTATACTTTGTATTTGGATTTTAAATACAAGTATTTCAAATAAGTCACAGCTCTGGCCGTTGATTAAACGCGAACCCAATACTTTGTTGCACCACAACAAAACAGTTTCCAAAAACATCCGCATTGAAGCTTATGTACGTTTATTTAAATTGTAAATAAGCTCAAACACAAGAGTATTGTGGTTATTACACGCTCCCTGCCGGCGGTTAGGAGATTAGTTGACAATGTCAGAAACTTGCCAAAGTTCATCTCGGCGAACTTAGTCCGCTGCCGCCCTTAAATTGAAACAGTACAACATCTGCAGTTGCCTCGATAGTTATTGGAAATAAATTACTCTGTGACGTCTATGGCCTACTTTAGATCATCGGACCGCTGGAGACTTGGGACCGAACTTGGTTCCGAATCTATGTTTAAGACCAAATTCATTTTTCATTCGCTAGATAAATTTTGTTCGCGCTACTGTTATCGTATAATATTGATAGATGTGAAACTCATACACACTTTCTGCGCGTCGCTGTATACGGGTGACATGAACTTTTGAAACGCATCAGACGTTTAAGTTGAATCCAAGGAGCAAAAAGTTGTTTCTAAGTTACATATTTGTTTTTCATTACAATTTTCAGTCTGAAGATGGCTATTTACAAACGTGAACATAGGTCTTTCTCACTCTTCTTCTATAATTATTCTCCTTTGTCAATTGATTTAAATACTACTAGGAACGTCAATTCCTATTCTCAGACTTTTGTAGCTTAACAGCTGATGGTGAAATTATTAATTTAAAAAGTAAAGTGCTTCATGGTTCGACTGATATTGATTTCTGGTAGTCTGGTCATCAAAATATATATCTAATGCTGATTATTCTTACTACACTGCATTATAGTTAGAGTTTCCAAATAATATAATTAAAATTTGTTTACCCTTTGGTGTCTTCAAATGCATTCAAGTTTTACATTCTTTAAAAACACTAAAATTGAACAATGAATGACTCAAATCTAATATTTGTGCTTTAAATGCATTCAAGTTTTATGATTTTACATTCTTTAAAAACACTAAAAGTGAACGATGAATAACTGAAATGAGACTTGAGTTCTTGCTATTCGTCCCCGCTGAATATGGCAATGACAATCATATTACTATATGTGTCCTCATGACATCGCGATAGGGACTATATGACTTAATTCATTGCCAGCATCGCCATCTGGGGTTAGCTAGGGCTGTCATAGCGGACCGTCCAACGTCGAATGTTTGATCGAAACTTGTAGATAGCTAGGGAATACTACTTAACTAAATAAAGCTGTATTGTTAAGATGCAACTAAAGATGGAAAGACGTAAGTAAGGACTTTGAAGTGAATGTATGAATAAAGAAAAGCGCTATCGCAAAATAACACTTATAAAGAATGTATATTTATGAACATAACTTGTTTTATTGTAATGTCACCCTTAAGTCAAAACACTACATACACTCACACACATACACAAAAATACTCTACCATGCATGCATTCACGTAGACACGCACGCGAACATTAAAATAGGACTATGATTCTAGAGATAATAAATATAAATCCTATTATATGTATACTAATGCAATCAGTCATTCACTATACGATATTGAAAGCCGTTTAATGTCAACCATTAATAAATTGTGTAACATTGTGAAAATATCCCAGTTTCTGCAAGTGTATCTTGCAGATTTAATAGACAATAGCGACGAGGATAGAGTTTCTCGTAAACTTCAGACAGGAGTTGCTTAAGTTTCTGCGCGCCCTGTCCTTAAATTGAAATGGGCACCAAAATACCTAGTTGTTTCGTTATTAACTATTGAACGGGGATGTCTAGTACATCGGTTGCATGGATTTTGGATTACTTTATGATCTGCTTTTGTAGTCGCAGATAAAAGCGATGATTCTGTGTAATTTATGTTTACCTACCGTACCTAAATTTACATTTTCTTGCAGAAAACTCAATGGATTTACCTAATACATACATATATACATAAATCACGTAGGCAGTGGTGAAACTCGCACCCACTTTTTGCCAATTATGTTAGGTCCCATGAGGTGGCGAGCCTATTACCATTTATCGTGCTCAAAAGTCGCAGTACATTGCCAGGTGGTATGAGAGGAACGCTGCTACCCATTCCTCATTACTGATTTATCCTTAGGCGCCTTGTACGACACCCACGGGAGAGATTCGGGGTGGTGACAATTGAATTCTACTCTGCCGTCACTCGGGCTCATTCACCTTTAATATGCAATTATAATCATCTCGTATGGAAGCTTGTAATTGGCATTTGTCAACCTATTTTTTCATTTCTTTGTTATAAACTGCCATAAGATTTCCGAAGAAAATAAAATAAAATCTGTGCTGCAATTCAAATAAAAATAAATAGTGATAAATATGTTCTTAATGTAAAACTCAATAATATGGAATTTAGCAGCCATGTTTACTAGAAAACATGACGCTGAATTTCTTTTTTTATTATAAGATTATTTTGCATTGACACCAACATTTTGTCAATTATTTTAGGTCACATGTAAATAATTTTTATAGGTAGCATAAGATAGGAACGTTGATGCCCATCGCTTTCTCACCCTTAGTCACCTTGTACACGCGGGTTATGCCCGTAAAACTATGTAGTACTCGTTCAAAAAATCTCTTTTTTAAATTCAAATTTATTGTAAAAAGCATTTATTTCTTAAATCGAATTGTCATTCTTTTGATGGGAGCTCACCCAGTACATTAATACTGCATATGATGAATTTCCGCAGACTCCGTTAGGAACGCGACCAGCGTTAATGCCTTCAATAATTGGTAGACTAACTTCTGATGTACCCAATCATACACCAGATTTCGAGTACAGAGAAGTGCACGGAACTTTCCAATAAGTACAGCCAGTAACTTCTGATTGCGACTTTGTCTTAAAGAAAACTAGATTTAGAATTGGGATTCGTCGACGTGTGTATAATAGTTATTTGTTGTACGTGAGTGCAAAGTTGTTTTTTAACCGCGTGCTCAATTTTGATGACAGAGCTAGCGAAGGATTCTAAAATTAGAATCCTGAGCGATAGCGAGGGAATCAAAAGAGCACAAGGTGAAAAATCTTTGCACTCGAGTGCAACACGTAACTTTTCATCCCCCCCAACGAGGAAATTGCAAAATACAAAAAAAAATACAATCACAACAGTTTCTGTTTTCACCCAGAAACTTCCACAACACCCTCCCATTAACCCAAACACACTCTCAACACCCACTTAGAAACACCCACAACATTCACACCCGCAATACACACCCATCTACTCAGACACACCCAAAAAACACCCATTCACCCAGAAAAACCCACAAAACACCTATTCACTCAGAAACACCCACAAAACATCAATTTATCCAGAAACACCTTTGGGAAGTTGTATGGCCGGGTGCAATCTTGGTGGTTGCGGATGTGTTCCGTGGTAGTAAAAGGCAGGGTTCATAAAAGTAACTGACTGTACTTCTAAATATGTACACGGTTACAATATATACAAACTGGACAATAAACATAAATCGGAAATAATATTTATAAGGCTTAGAAAATAACCATACTCTAGCTCGGAATTAAATTCTCATCTAATTAATTTGACAACTGTCACTTAGTGAAAAACATTGTGTTTGTCAAACATAGACAAACAACAAAGGCGGTCGCATTAAAAGAACGCCACACCACCCCCCCACGGAGAAGGAAAACCTAGTAGAAATTATAAACACGCTATTATAATTATAAACGAAAGTAAATTAAAATTAATTTGTATAAAATAGAGAGAGAACGGACAGAAAAGAAAAATTGCTATTCCGTGGGCGCGTGATGTGGTGAAAACAAAACACAAACGTCTAAAAATTCATATGTCGACATGTCAATAAAAACAACATAAGTTGTCAATATGCAGACAAAATTACACATAAAAAACAAAAGACAATGTAAACAAATTGTTCAAACCACGCGAAAAATACACACGAAAAACAAATGAAATATTTCCTATGTCACATTACACAAGTTGAAAAAAATAATTTTCATAAAATAACGTAAAAATCAATACTCCGAACACGCTTTACACGACTAACTAAAAATCATTACTTGGAATAATAATAAAATGTTTAAAAAAATACTCCAAATGATGATGCCGATAGTACTTGCGTGAGCGATGTGCACAAATGGTATAATGCGCAGTTAGTCCAATGCATGCATGTGTCCAACTGCAACTTCCGCGGAGACGTCACTCGAACTTGCGAATGTAGGAAACGGTGAATGCGCCAGGGGGCGCTCGACGCCACAGCTTGGGATGTGGTACCGTCTCACACGACGAAAATTTCTTCGTAGTGGCTATCCGCATGTCCAACGCAGCTTCCCATCCCGCGCCGGTCAATTGCCAATGATATTACACCCAAAGCTCTTGACGATCACGTCGGGGTCACCAATTTGGGAAGTTGTATGGCCGGGTGCAATCTTGGTGGTTGCGGATGTGTTCCGTGGTAGTAAAAGGCAGGGTTCATAAAAGTAACTGACTGTACTTCTAAATATGTACACGGTTACAATATATACAAACTGGACAATAAACATAAATCGGAAATAATATTTATAAGGCTTAGAAAATAACCATACTCTAGCTCGGAATTAAATTCTCATCTAATTAATTTGACAACTGTCACTTAGTGAAAAACATTGTGTTTGTCAAACATAGACAAACAACAAAGGCGGTCGCATTAAAAGAACGCCACACACCCAAAAAACACCCATTCACCCAGAAACGCACACAAAACACTCATTGACCCAGAAACACGCACAAAACACCCATTCACCCAGAAACACCCACAAAACACCCATTCACCCAGAAAAACCCACAAAACACCCATTCACCCAGAAACACCTACAAAACACCCAATCACACCCAAAAAACACCCAATCACCCAGAAACACCCACAATACTCACCCATCCATTCAGACACACCCACAAAAACCCATTCATCCGGACACATCCACAAAACACCCATTCACCTAGACACACCCTCAAAACACCCATTCACCCAGACACACCTCCAACAGCCACCCATCCACCCAGCCACACCCGCAACATTCATCCAGACACACCTGTAAGTACCTAATAAAAATTACCGTCCCTAATGGAGTTCCGAGTCGGTCAATCAGCTTGAGTCAAGCACGTTGACTTTCAGTATGATTTTGTTCCGTTGCTAGCGTAAACAAATCAAACAGACCTAAAAAGATTTTAAATGCTTGACTCAAGCATCCAGCAAGCGTGGTAGACGATCAAAATGTTTAAAGCAAGATTGACGCCAAGCTGATTGACCGTCACGGAACTCCTACGTTTTAACAAATTTATGACGTGAAAAGAAAATGGCGCGCGCAAAGCATTACAAAAATTACAAAAAAAGTACACCAAGAAGGTTCCGAGTCTGAGTTTTTAACAAATTAAAATAGGTTGCATGACAATTTCGGCACCATGGAGGTAGAAATATGTATAATGACGTTTTGAATTCACAAACTCATTGCACACGATGTTCTAAATTCAAATTTACTTTAACCTCTAGAAGATAAAAACGGCTTTTGCACTTAGATATCGAAGAGCAAAAACGCTTTTTCCGAGATGGTGGGATGAAAAATATATTAAGAGACCGCATTGAAATGAAATATAATTAATGTGAAATAAAATTCTTCTTCTAAGTCGTACACTCCTGACGGAGTGGTTGTGGTTATGGATTGTCTGACTGTTGGGTCGCGGATTTTGCGAGATTTCTCCATCTTTCTCTATTAGTGGCACTATGTGTACATTCAGTAATGGAGAAATAAAATAACTAATATGTTTTATTCATACGCATACAATCATGAATCGTCAAAGAAATACGTTAAACATTGGAATCCTATGTTTTAAATTCCAACGGCTTCCCATATTTAACGTAATATTTAAGTTATTGCTAAATAAAATTAGAGTTATTCCAATTTAAGGCGATTTGATGCGCATTCCTTGATCCGATCGACACTCAGTAAAGTTATTCCCGCTTATTCTTGAAAATACAATGGAAGATTAACAAATACTCTGTGCACTGTGAACTATAGCCACAAGTCACGCAAGCAAGTGAGTGTAACTTAAACACATATTAAATTAATAAAAGTAAGAATGCATTGCCTTAAATGCCGGCTCATGTGTGGGTGGGTGCATTTGCAAAGGAATCCGAGTTATTTTGAAATCGGCTAAAAGAAATTTTGTTGCTTGAAAAAATATGTTCAATGTATGGTTTTGCGTGATTTGAGCTTTGCACATTCGACATTTCAGCCAGAACACATTATTATGGCTTTAGAAAACAGTTTCGGTAGGTACATATTTTTAGAATCTTGGTGATACAGTAGTACAGACTACGTGTCTCTCCTAAATAGTAATTATACATACATAGTACATTCATTCATAAATCACGCCTATATCCCCGAAGGTATAGGTCTTCGCTAGGAAATTTAGGTGTTATATTTGGAGTGGCGAGCCAAATAAATTTACTTTTAGGATATTCCCTGTACTTTGAAAGTTGACTGATGTCGATGACAAAATCAATATTCACCCGTCAAGACGGCTAGCATCAAATTCAATCACTCAAAATGTTCCAGTCTGGCTGAACGGAAATTTGAATGGACTTTTATTTTATTATAATGACAGAGTCATCTACCTACGCTTCTTCTGCGCCCAAGTTTTGAGTCGCTTGCCAAAAAACAATTATTAAGCACTTCAGAGAGCGTGCTCGAGTTTGCACAGAGAGTCACTACTTTACTTTACACAGAGCAATCTCACCATTTAAGACAGAACAGGCATCGAACACAAAATATTAGAATTAGTATTTGAATTGATAGTTTCGGGAAATAAGGAATTATTAAATAAATCAAATAAGGAGAAGGTGTAGTTATAAAAATTGAGATCTGGTCATGCCAAAAAAGATGAGTTAAGGGAGACTGCCAAAAAGGATTCCTATGACGGAAGTGAATGAAGAGCGGTAGGACTAGGTGGATCTTTCACAATCAAATCGAAAGTATATGAAATATGAGCCAAGTAAATAACTACGTCTTCTATCGACTTACGACAGCAAATTTTAAACAAAATACGGCGATTGAAAAGACTGAAACTCTGACTTAAGAAACGAGATCGAAATACAAGGAGTACCAGAAGATCCGAACAAAAACCTGTGTTTTCTCGATACTAACAGGTCCAATGGGCACTTTTTGATTTTGGGTCGAATTTTGGAGGTCCGATGGGTACCGAACCAAAAAAAGCATGATTTCCGAGAAATGAACTCACAAACAGTATTGTGAACGCAACTAAAGGTACCTTTCGAATCGGACGAAATATTTCCCTGATTTCAATACGAAACTTCAAGATTACGGTAGCCGGTGCAAGGCGGTATTGAAACGGTATTACTGCAGGCAATCTTGTCCGGTAGCTCTGAATGTGCCGCCGAAATATAATTTCGATAGGACAGCAATCAGTGCCCGTTGAAGCCGGCGCGTGAGACGACTCCGTAAGCACTGGGCCACAGTATACCCAGAACAGTAGTTTATCTGTGGCCTGTCGGCGAGTTAGTATGCGTCTCCGAGACGGTCAAGCGGCTTCGCGTCAAGCTAGTTCACTTTCATTCTGTTGCTAGGTCAAACATATATTTTTTATGTCTGTTTGATTTGTTTGACATAAAAAAGGTTTGTTTTACCTAGCAACAGAATGAAACACACAGAAAATGAACGAGCTTGACGCGAAGCCGCTCGATCGCTTACGAGGCCCATTAGCCTGCTCTTGCGTTGACGCTAGGGTTGTAACCAAAGCGGCGGCTGCAAGCTCGAATGTGCCGGGCGGGAACGACCTGCGAGCGAACGTGCAGTCACCTTGTCACTTCACCGAACGCACGGCCCAGCTAGACTTCCGCCCCCTTATGCCCCCGTATTTTGTGTCAATGTCTGCGTCACAGTGCGTACCTAGACGGCGCCGAGTACGAAAGCACACATTCTAATGGGCAGCGGCCAGTTTATATGGAGACGTATTACTGTTCAGGGTATACTGTGACTGGACGCGGTGCCGATCTCCAGCAAGTGGTTTGAAAGTGTTTCGTGAGGATGATTTGCGCCGATTGTTTGCTTGTCACTCTTAGAAATGGCCGCGTGTAAATGAGAAATGATTTTGGACAACCAGACGGTTCTTGGAGCCGCCATTTTTGTCTGTTCCTCATTTAGGAGCTTATTAGAGATGAGTCGCGTTTTAAAAATGAAATGGGTAAAAATTACTTATAAATTGTATTATAAGTTATTTTCTCTGAAACCGATTGAGAATAATGAGATTGGATGAAGCGAAAGAAGTATGTAAGGATGGTACCAAGAGGAAAAAAGTGATATTTGCATATCGCTGTGGGAGAAAGCCGTTACTTTGTGTATGTATTAATATTTAATACATACACACAGTAACACACAGTACCACAGACTGCGATTTACGTACCCGATACATGGCAATAGACTCGCCACCTATTATGCATGGGTCCCATCCAAATTGGCTAAGCGTGGGTGTTGATTCACCTCTATTACTTAAACACTGTAGAGCAACAAAAACAATAAAGAGGAATCTACCTGGTCGCCCGAATGGTTTAGGCAGCTGCCAGGATCGCGGAAGACCCGGGTTCATATCCCCGCATACCTAAAATGGCATTTTTTAAGGTTTTTAAAATTTTCTTAATTTTTTAAGTTTTACCTTCTCGGTATGTTGTTAATTTAATGAATATTAGTTAGCGAGTCTTTTAGTTCTCTTGTTTTCTATTTTAAATGTAACATTTAAAGTAGTAGAGCACGCGTAATATTCACATTTTACGTTAGTATTTTTCACGTACGCAACTCGAGAAGCATCTAAAATGCATAGAAGTGTCACGAAAATTTACTTCACTGTATTTCACACTCATGACTAACTTTGTCAACGTTACCAACCTTATAATTCAATTTTCCGCCCAATAGTAACTCCCCGGACAAGAGGAAACTTTTTAGACGCATTCATTCTTTTGTTAAAGCAAGATTTATTGTTTTTTGGTAGTTTCCGTTTTTTAATGTATTTTTTTTTACAATTTGACTCTACGGATAACAGAATTTATGTTACCACGAATAGTTTTTAAAGAACTTCGATCAGATTAATGGTAAAATTTTGCATGATCTTTATATATCTGACCTATCATAAATGAATTTGAAGGTGAATATAATTGTCTAATACTGTAACCCTTTATCAGCCGTACTCAGAGACGTCAATTAACGTTAATGAGTACTTAATAATAAAAAAAGGTCAATTCAAAACTAATACCGGTCTTATGGTATGTATGAAGTACTCATTAAAGTTAATTGACGTCTCTGAGTGCGGCCGTAAGAGAATTATGCCATCATTTCACAATACGCTGCTAGAGACTACTTATGGGATATATACATACATACATAAATCACGCCTATATCCCCGAAGGGGTAGGCAGAGTTGAACTAGCACCCACGTTTCGCCAATTATGTCAGGTCCTATGTAATAGGTGGCGAGCCTATTGCCATTTATCGGTCTCAAAAGTCGCAGTTTATTGCTAGGTGGATAAGTGGTGATATAAGAGAATACTGCTGCCCATTCCTCATCACTGATTTATCCTTAGTCGCCTTGCACGACACCCACGGGAGAGATTTGGGGTGGTGACAATTGTATTCTACTCTGCCGTCACCACACGGCTACTATCCTTTGATAAAGTAGGTTCGCTGTAAATTTTAAATTCACTCATGTAGTTATTATTCGTGCACTTATAAGCCAACAAACCTGTAATTGTCCTATTGCATACTTAAATGAATAACTGTGGTAATTTTAAGGCAAATTCTCTTTCTATGTATGTTGGAAAATCATCACTTCGATACAACCGTTTTATTCCTCATATGAATATTGATATTAATAGATAGCACGTCGATAAAGCTTGAACATTTATGGCTTCGCTTATGATGTACGACTTGCTTTTAATTAGTCGTAAGACAATCTTTACACAATTTTCACAAAATGTTTACATTGACTTTTCAATTAAAACGTAGATAAATAATAACTTAAGTACATACCTGTGTTGTATCAGTTTTATGATATCGCGTATTTTATAGTTCGTTAAGATCTCTAAAAGCTTTTGAGGTGGATAATTACATAAACCACTGTAGCATGTTTCTTCGAACTACACCTTTGAAATAATGAAGTGGGTAAATACAACATTCAATGTGTGGTGGATAATAATTCCTGCACTTCTACACTCCTACGGACACTCTTACGTCGCTCGTTCTAAATAGGTAATAATAATATGTCGGTAACTATACGGTCAGCATACCCGTTTTAAAAAAATGCTAAATAATACTTAGGCCAGTAAGTGTCTCTCTTCATCGATGCTCTTGCTTTGAAGATGGGTAAGTGTCCCTTCCCGTCCCGAAATCTTCAAAGCAAACAAATTACCTGAAACCAAACGAGAGATCACATTAATAAATCTATACTAATTTTAAAAAGCTGAAGAATTAGTTTGCTTGAACGCACCAATCTCACAAACTACTGATTCAAATTGAAAAAATATTTTTGTGTTGGATAGTCATTAAACAGATGAGCATTTTTGTCGGGTCAGTATAGGGAAATTCTAAACTGTAAGAGATAGAGAAAAACTGTCTTAGGGATCGTGATCTTAATTTTAGATAAAATAAAAATGGTATTTAAAAAAAAATTCAACTTAATAAATTAAGAGATATGGGATTTAAAAAAAAGTTGTTGTTATTTTGATTGTACATCACTAGACATACTAAAATTTGTATGGAGACCATAGGTCTAAAGTTGCTAGAAGTTGTTGAAATTGCTTGAAATAAACATTTTATCAAAGAAAACCAAACCAAAAAAAAAACAATTTTTTAAAATTCGTATTATTTTCTTTACACTGGTTTATCGCTTTTTATTTTCTTTACATTTCATTTGAAAGTCGGCCAGTTAGTTTCTACTACTAAAGAAAACTATTCAAGTTTAACTAATAAAGAAAACTAAAACGTTAAATTCAACAACTTCTAGCAACTTTAGAGAGACAGATATACAATCGAAATAACAAAATATATTTTTTTAAATCCGATATCTTAAAGTCTAATAGGATTTAAACAAAAATTAAATACCATTTTTATTTTATCTAAAATAAAGATCACGGCTCCTTAGAGAGTTTTTCTCAATCTCTTATAGTTTAGAATTTCTCCATACTGACCCGAAAAAAAAACTCACCATGTACATCGAGGTAGGCTATAAAAAACCGCTATTACCACGAGCGAAGCCGCAAGCGACCACTAGTAAAAAATAACAGTCCAACTGTGCGAAAAAATTACGAGGTTACTCTATTCATGTTAACATCGACTTTAAATCCGTCTTTTTGAAATAAAATTGATTTGAGTTGTAAAACTTCTACCTCAGCAACAGTAACAACATAATTATTATTGAAAAGATCCGGGGGATTAAGTAACTAAAAAGTCTGAGTTCGCTTCAAAAAGCAAGGTCATCCGTCTAGTGCATTGTAGTGAATCTCAACATCTAACTAAACTTATGCGCGGGTGAAAAATCCTTGCAAGTGAAGCTGTATCATGGTGGGGGCAGAATAGATCACTCCCAGTAGGAAGGCGTCAATCGCTGCCTGATTTATAGAGGGCGCTAGCGGCGCCGACTAAACTGTCCCGTTTTGCTCGTGTTGCCAGCTCCGGCAAACAAGTCACTCACCTGCCGCTTCTCCCTCATCGAAAATGCGAATCCTAGTAAATGCCTTTATAAACGAATCCATTTTAAATTCCGAATAGTCTACCGAAAACACGAACGGAACTTTCAGACATGACATGCGTGTTAACGGAATGTTGTTGTTCGGTCAATTTGGGCGGAAATTTTATCGAACACATGCTGAGTCGGATTTTGTAGTAAATTAAAACCTTGCTAATGTGGGTGGCTGATAAAAGCGTGGAACTTGCAAACGCGCCGCGCTTTCTTCGCAATTAGAGAAAGTTCCCGGTTTACAAAAACAAAAAATCCCTGACAAGGGAAATTGTTAATTTCCAAGGGGTCTTTTATGCAAACTTCGTGCGCAAACTTGACCTAAGAATTCAATCAAGACTCGGTTGGCAATAATTGCACAATCCGAGAGCGCACTATTGCGAAACTTTACATCCCGTTGTTGGCGTTCTATTGAAAACATCTTAACGCTACTCCGAGTTCTACACGCCCGGGTAATAAATTGTTACCAAGCAAACTACTTACAATCGGGTAAACTTAAAATTTAATCTCCAAATGCAGACAGAGATTCCAAATTACGAGTGGGACTGGTTTTGATTTAGAGAGGTAATCTTAGGATGGTTTTTGCTAAAGATATCATTGGAACAATCTGTTCTGCGTTAAGTTTTATGGTGGAGCGAAGTATCGAAGTCTGAGACAGATTAGCGACAGCGTTGCTTTATGCTTTAATGTAAAATTGAAACGTTTTAGAAGCATTGAATAAGTTTTTAGTTCAATTTAGCGGCAATCAGGAGGGCTGTTGAAGATGGCGCGTGAGGCGAATCGGTGAAATATTAAATGTAGCGGGATGACGGCACTCCACGGGACACCCGTTCGCAAATTTGATATTTGCGTCATAACTGCGTCGAAATTTATGGGCGTTTTCGACGACCGCCGCATTAAACGGGTTACATTTTTTATGTGGAAATCCGCAGATTGTTTAAAAAAATATTTTTTTTATCAGACGCCTTTACTGCTAAGCTAGTGGATTTAAAATGATTGTTTCGAGTTTTATTTTTCACTCCAGATGAATTATGGATATTATAAAGGTAAGACAAGGTATAAAGGTAAGGTAAGGTAACACCAAAATTGCAAATTACCAATCACAGATAATCATCCATCTCATATTAATGTAATGTAGAAATAAATCCGAATTCTCGACTCGCCAAGGTGATTCCTGGCGGTGGTAAATACAAAATTTCCACTAACGAGCAGACATTAAAACGGTTAGAAAATATGAACTACCTAAGTAAAAAAAAATGTGCAAAAAAATTTAAAATTGTGACGACGAAAAGGAAACGAGCCCAGCGGAGCGTTTCTCGCGAATGCAACTCTGACTTGAAATCATGAATTAAATTTTTTCTCCACTTCTTAGGTAGCTACGTCTTCGAAAGGGAAACTTTATGGTGAGCGTAAAGGAACAGTCTAAACCGTAATGGTTACCACGTTTAAATGGTGATCAAGGAAGCTGAGCACGTTAGTGAAGTCTGAATCAGATAGGTGACCAACAATTTTTTATCTGAATCTTTCATCCATACATACACAAATCACACCTATTTATCCCCGAAGAAGTAGGTACGCAAAGGTGAAATAACACTTACGTTTCGTCAATTATGTTAATAGTAGGCGAGCCTATTGCCATCTATCGGACATGTTATTCGCAGTATTATAAGTATAGTAGGTACTTTACTGTATTTACCATTAGTCGTCGTAGACGACAACCTAGCGGGAGATGGGGGCTGATGACAAATTGTATTCTGCTCTGCCATCACCACACGGCAAAAGAGCTTTCACCTGATAGTTAAATATTCTAGACAGTTAGACAGACAGGCCAAACGACATCAAGTCTTCCAATTCTTGCCGATCCACATCATCCATCACACCGAAAGGCAAAGGTAATCCGTACTGCTCAAGGGTTTGACTTACGTTTTACAGCTGGCCACCTCCCTTACACTAACCTCTTTGGGTAACCGTTGTTGGTGGTTTGCCCTCCAACATTCATGTGCTCCAAGGTGATTAGTATACAACAGGCAATCTAGCTCAATCCACTTTTACAATAACTCAGCCCCCGGTAGACAAAATCTCCACGGGGAAAGAAAATATTTTCCTCTCGCTCTAACTCCCACTAAATCCCGAGACAAAATACTGTCAAGTGGTGGAGAGAGATTTGGTCCATGTCCCGTGCTGGACCTGCTGGGGTGAGTTCACTCCCAAGTAGTTAATATATGGTAGTAATTATATTTGCATACCAACAAAAATTGTTTTTGTAAATTTAAAAATAATTTTATTGTAGATTGAAATCAGCAGCCCGTGATTGTTCCAGCGTTGTTAGGTCAGAATACAGCAACATCATCAATATGTGAAAATCTCATTCGAGCCTTTTAAACATTGGATAGGTGTCGTGAAATATTCATGCCGCCAATACAGAGAATAACCAAACAATCCAGACAATTTTGCGAATAAACGTTCAACGTTTGGGCCTATAAAAATGCCCTCATTGATAGTTAAAAATTAAGCAGATGCTTTGGCTTCAATTTAGCTTTTTAATAATGCACATGCTGCCTTTTTTGCAGCTCTCGTTTCAATTCAAGCATTTTATTTGCTCGTTTCAACTCAAGTATTAATACAGTATAAATGGTAATGATACATAATTATTCAATCAATTATTTGTTTTTATCTAAACATTTATGACCTCCCGATCAGTTGGTTCGACTGGAATCAAAGTGGAGGAATCCTGCATCCAATATTTGTGTTATAAATACGGGCATTTGAAATTATGACATACGGGCATTGGAATTAATATATCTCGTTGTTTTTGTTAATGTGTTTAAATTGTTTATTATCAATAGATATGTATATGTCTACTTTCTATAACACTGTTGCTGCTTACTTTGAGCAAGATACAATAAAATATATATTTTTTATTATTTCTTTTCAATAACGATATTTTTACCCCATTTTCTGGCATTGTATATTTTAATTAATTACTAAAAGCTGATAGTTTTCATGTTTACTTGAATAGAGCTACTTAATAAATACCACACGAATGAGTAATCAATTATATCTATCACTGAGCAATAATGTGAGAATAATTGAGAATAATGTTTTAATTTTATAACGATTTTTTTAACGATTCAATGACATAACCACTTCGGAGAGATATTATACCTTAAACACAGGGACTAAGGTATTAATTCTGCTGTGAGTTGTATCTGTTATAGTACCTAAAGAGGTATTATGAGAGCTGCTCATTAAAACTTAAAACATTAGGTCAAATATACCTCGCTCGCGAACTATCTAGATCAAGATACGCAGTCTTAGTTTTTTCTTTACATTCAAAAGGTAACTTTTTAAATTCGCCGGTGCGCTAGGCCGACGCAATCGCCCCTCTAGCGTGCCGTCTTACTTTATTTGCTTCATTTCAAACAGGAGTCAGATTGCGAAGAAGTTTTGCGTTCAATTTATTTAATATTACCTGCTTTCTCGATGCTTCCCTTGTTAATGTAAACGATTTTTCAGCTTAGTTAATTTTACGAACGAAACAATAATTGTTTTTAAATAATTCTCGTCATCAATAATTTACAGATTTTTTTTTAACACTTATGTTAGTTTTAGTAACGCAACCGCTTAAGCTGCTTAAATTGGGTTAAGAAATGCGTCTGTGTGTGTGTGTGTGTGTGTGTGTGTGTGTGTGTATGTGTGTGTATATGTCAGATATAATTATCAAAAAAACTGACTCATATTTTCTCTCTCAATGGCTTGCCTTTTAAGGTCTTGATAAATACCACAATCGCAGACTACACGGGCCTACCGATATACCAATGAGTTTCTTACTTGCTCACTGCTTTCGCTTCGGTCAGCTCACCTAAGTATATTGGCTTTAAAACAAACCATTTACTAATAGTTTTAAGTAGCATCATCATTACATTACTTGTTCAGTTTCAGACTAGCTGCCACTCGGCTACACCAATAAGGTTGGTTAGTACAGTTAAAGTTATTTGAATGTAGAAAATCTGACTTCAGGGATAAGCTTTTGCTCTTTTAATTATTAATTCTCAATGTTACAAAGAAAAAGAGGTGAAGGTGAAGAAAATGCTGTGAAATTAGGTCCTGATGCAATAATCATTACAAGAAAACAGAAGTTGAAGAATTTTCGAATAATTCCCAATCTCTTTATCTTTCTAATAATTGCCTTTTTCATTGTAATGATTGCACCATTTTATAAAAAAAAAAAGTTTGGAAGATCATCATTTATTGTTGAATGAAGCTTCTCATTCCGTCAACCATTTCTCGTCATTCGAAATATTCTATATGTACCCAATGTTAAACAATTAATGTTATGTGCCGTTACTAATTACGACAACTAATATAAACGTAGGTATTGGATAGTGGGTATTTAAACCCACTATCGGCAAGGAGGTCTGTTACAGACATCACAACAAAACAAATGCTCCCTTTATAAGCTGCTATAAATAGAAACCAAGCTGCCACAGTATTTATTCAACCATACAGCGAATCTAGTTTGTACAGTCAATCCCTCCAAAGCTGGTTTGGTCTCCACCATGATACCCGTCACAGTTCACTTCCGATAACCCCAAATCGATGAAATATAAATCCATTGTCTAAGTTTACACAGACTACTCCTCTCCGGACTCGGAAGATTAATTTTCTTAGTTTAGATTGTTTCGTGACCCATTGTGCAAGCGATAATTGGATTTTCTCAACTATCTGTGATTTAGTTACCTCTTGAACTAAGTTCGACGTAAAATTCACATTCGGCATTGTGTGGCCCATTTGCATGACAATCGAAATGACTCCTTGGGTATCTTGTTTTGGTATAGCACCTTACTGTTCACTTTAAAAAGATAAAATTCAGAAAGTCCACAATGCTAAACCCTTGTGTAAATTCCTGTTCGAACACTTTTCAGTAGGAACAAAATAAAATTCGCAATGAGTTAGTGGTTAGGGTTAATTCACAAACAGCCCTATTATGCCAATGATTACAATTACAGGAAAAGGGCTTGTTGTGAGACGAATGGGCAATTTTATTCAATTATTTAATAGCCTACATGTGTTTTTACAGCCTTAAGGAACATGTAACACGTATCCTCTAGCACCCCTTATTGAATAAATAACAGCATTGTTATCGATCTCCTTCTAATTGTGTTGCGGCTGTGAATACCGTCGGCCCCTTCATCAAATATTAGTAGAAAGAGTTCGTAAGTAATTTGTGGCTAGGAATAGACTTGTATGTGCCACGGTTTTTGTACCACGTTCGGAATTTAAAAAGCTGAAATCGATTTACTCGTGACTTAACAATTCATTCGAATGCTTCGAAAATGCATTGGTCCCATTTTCTTTTGCTAGGTTTATTTTTAAATGTCAGATTAATTTAGTTTGAGGTGATTTCTGGTATCGGAATCTAATAAAGAAAAGCAACTGAGAAAATTAGAAATTAGAAAAAATTAGAAAAAAAAAATTAGAAAATTAAAAAAAAATATCCGGATGTGGGAAACGAACCCGCGTCTTTCGTAATCGGGGCAGCTGCCTTAATCACTCAGCAACATAATCGATAGATTTTCCCTTTTGTCTTTGTAATAATTTTTCTAACATTCATATTGGTCAGACCATGGAGCTATCATAAAGTCACCTAGAGTCTAGTTGTTTTTTGATTTTTATTTGAAGTGTTAGAAAAATTATTTCGAAGAAAATTGAGGTCAGAAAAAGTTCGAAAGTGCGGGAATAATTTTCCGAACTTTTTATAACCACCATTTTCTTTGTAGAATCGTAGTCACTACGACATTTACAAGGTGTGTCGGGGCAGGCAAATTATTTTCTCGCTACCAGATAAACATAGGACACTCTATACTCATAAAATTTGGTATTCTACCAATACCAAACATTTCGTGAGATTTCTACGAAAACAGAGTAGGTACAATCAATTCATTGTGTATGAAAATCGTGGCACAAGCCACTACTAATTACCATGTTATGCAGCAACAGTGACGTTGATTAGACAAATATCCCGACCTCGTCGCGTCGCTTCATCGTGCATCGAATATCGTGTAATGCATTTCGGGCTTTGTTCCGGCCAAATGTTGTGAAATTTGCCTAAGTCATGGTATTATTAGGACCCTGTACATATATTCTTTTTGGCATTTATGTCTGTTTTTGTAATTATAGATATTATTAAAATGATATTGTTGTACTACTCTCATAAGGTGATTAGTAAAAACAAAAAAAAAACACAGCACAACGTGGGTGCTAATTCACCTCTGCCTACTACTACTACCTGATATAGGCGTGATTTATGTATGTGTGTAAAAGCATTGATTTTGCTTTGTTAGTCATCAATGAGATGAGGAGGCATTTGCGAACGATTTTTAGGATAAAGTAACAAATAGAGCGAGTTAGCAAACCATAAAATGTGATTAATTTTTGTAACTTTTTTTCAATCAAATAAGCCTATCTTCTTATTCTGACAATTGAAAAAAATATTGAAAAATTATTATTACAGCCTATCAATTGAACTTTGAGAAGGTAGTGAACCTTATTTCTTTGAAACATGTTTTGTTTCAGAAGCCCACATAAATACCCCACTTCTGTTACCAATTATCGTGTGACATTAACGCTTGGACGTTGATTAAACAAATCTCGCATCGAGTAGCTAACTCGTTGGTACATGGAGGAGTATTAACGCGTCCATCGCCTAACATGTTCCAGAGACATCGATTAGCGCTATTGGCACATAATCAGCGTCAGGCCACAACAAGGGAGGAAGATTTTTATCGCTAACGACTTAGGAAGATAGTGATATAGAACATTCTGTATTAATAGTCGCGATACTTAATTTGGGAGGGTAATCCTTTTAGTTACATTTTGGTGATCTGTACACTTCTGCTGCAAAGGAAAATATGATGTGGAATAAACATAGGGAAATAATTGGATTTCTTCTGACTACCCTGGTACCAAGCTATTGGTGTCAGTCCAGTATGACTTTTGCCATTTTGTCTAGAGGCCTGCCTGACACCAACCCTCCTAGGGAAGGCATTTGCAAATGGTTTACTGCGTGAGGAATTCCGCTCCCAATGATATGCAGAGGTCCTGAAAACCTCCTTAATTACCTTTGACGATAGCCGCGGTGAGTCAAAAAGGTGGCTTAAACAGTATTCTACAATAATAATACTACAAATCCAGCCAATGACCAACGGCTTAATCTTGCATACAAAATCACGGAGGAAATCTAAATAACATATTTTTGATCACCCGTCCAATAGCCAGCTTTACCAAATGTGATTTAGCTTACCCAATCACAAGCCGAGCGCTAGAAACTGGATGCGTCATAGATCACCATTTTGCCAATAATACTAGGTCCCTTTATTCCTTCCCTTCATCATCACCGCTTCAACCACTTAGTCGCCTTATACGATTTGCGCAGGATACAATTATATTCTGCTCTGACTTTACCACACGGCTTTGTGATGACTGAGCAGTAGGATGTGGGCTTACCAGTATATACCGATGAGGAATAGTCAACATTTTTAAATTAAAACTATACCGTCTGTATAAATACTTAAACTGCGTTTTCCTAGCAACGTTTTATTATTCATCTTTATAAAGTTGCAATGCTAATATTCCCCTTTCACTGCAAGGAGGACTAATAAAGATTCCGAGTCAAAGAATCACAAACGACTATCAAGTTTAAGTTTGAAAAGGCGGGCTCTTTAGAACAATACAGTGAAATAAAATAATTTATACGGGAAAGCTTAACTTCAAAAGAGTCTTTCACTCAAAAATAAAGCGTGTTGTAGTACCTAAACAAGGTGGAACATTGTTTTGCATAACAAAGGGGGAAAAAACACCTAGAGGAAAACATAAAGCCACACTTTATTCGCAGAATACTTATTCAAATGAGGCTGTCCCTTCTAAGTTTGTTTTCAATCAAAAACTCTCGCAGCTTTGTCCCGCTAAACTTTATAAATGAGGCGATTATCCGAGACGCGACTCGGCCGGGCGGCGTCCGCGATAGGTGTGTGGTCCCGAGTCGGCCACCCGGCCCGCCCCGTCTGCGTCCCGCTGATAAACCACTGGTCACCTGCGCTGCATGCATTGCAGCGCTTTTTAACTTTCATCCAGCTAAGTCCTTTAAACTTCATCCGCTTTAAGCGCTCGCGTTTTATTTATGATTTAGACGCTGACAACTACAAAGCTGACTCCGCCAAGTTTTAATATGCTGCAAGGAAAAAATCTTTGTGTTTTAAGGCACGGTGTCATTATGCAAAGTACTGGTTTTGCATTTAATGAAAGTTGGCTTAGTTATTGTGGACATGTTTAGGTATTATGGAGAGATGTATTCTTCCTCTTCCTACCTAGGATCAACGCAGTCCTCTTCCATTCGTATCGGTCAAACGTCATCAAGCCGTCCACTCCCTTTTGATTCATATCATTCTTCACACCGGAAAGGTGCTAGTAATTAACGAATGTATAGAAAAGAGACGGAAAAGACCATGTCGAGAGACCGATGAACGAAGAAAGTGATTGGGATGACAATCCATATACTGCTAAAGGTTTCCAATTTGGTTTTGCAGCCGGCCGCCAGCCTGACATCAACCCTCTTTGGGTATGCTGTTATTGGTGGTTTGCCCTTCACCATTCGGGTGCCCTAAGACGCTTATAAGTCTACACCTGGGTAATCTCCTTTATTCGACTTTTATTACACGACTGAAGCCCCAACTCACCTCAGTACTGCCACATTCTACGTTATTTATTCCCTCCCAGTCCAGCATGAAAGACATGTATGTGACTTCAATAAGCGAAGATGAAAAGAGTAGGCACAATTACAGCAACGGAAATGTCTAGGTATAGTACATCAAGATTAGCTCGAGGCTGCAGTCTGATTACGTCGGTACGAAAGCGGAGCTTCCCACAGCCTCCGATTCTAAGATGAAGATTTATGTACCTACTCTTTACGGGTTGCGCACCGAAAACGTATTAATGAACTGTTATTGTATGATTTACTTCTTACTACTTGGCTGTAAGGGGATTACTTTTAGGTACTCTTTCAAAAAGTAATTTGTACATTTGCGATGGCGCATTTTTTACCTAAGCATTTATTTATAATTTTTCACTTCTTAAGCGACCAAGTAAAATACACAATTGCAAAACTAGTTTGTTGCAGTACAGTTGAAGGTGCAGGCTGAGGCAAATTTTACATGATAATTATTATATTGTTATGAGCTATGGTTTGCAAATATAAAATTAAAGTGTATAATGCAGTCCAATTATATCAATTTCCGATCGTCCAACATTAACATTAACCACTATTCGATTTTAATTTTAACATTATATAAATGTTAGAAAAATTAGTAGAAAGATTTTGGATTTCGAAAATTTATGGTCTTGAGGCGGGAATCGAACCCGCGTCCGCTGCTATCCGGGCAGGTGCCTGACCGCTCGGCCATCCAAGACACCTTCTTTTTCTAACCACCAAAATCTTTCAACATTAACCACATTACAAAACCTATAAAAAATGTACCTATCCTCGTTTCATTAATGCCACTGCTTTCTTTGAGTAGTTGAGTACCCATTATATTAGTAGTTGGTAGAAATGATTTATTCACAAACAAAAGCTGAAGTGTATTGATTTGAACAGAGAATAAAGACAAGTGCTATCAGTGACGCTCCGATAAAGAAGTCGCGACGAAGGTGGCAATGCGTTTGTTCTATCTCAAGTATTAGACCCCGTTCAGATGTACGCGCGCGTTTCGTTATACATTGCTAGCCATTAACCAGTATTTAGTAGCTTATGCTACTTAATAGCGACCAATCTATAACTTACATCTGAACGGGGTCTTATATTGTGCCCAGGGCACTGCCCCTCTCCTCGCACAACTTTGTACGCGATATCCCGGCAAAGATTTTCCGTTCAATTAAATTATACGAATTCAATTCCATAGTTTTCCTCCGCCACTATTATACTCGCGCAAAATATTAAGTTAGTATCGGAATAAAAAGCGAACGAGATAAAAGTGGCCAATCGCCTGTCGAAAATGAATCGCAAACAATATTACATTTTGGAAGCAATCTACGTTAAACCGAAACGGAATGATGTGGCAGCTCTTTATATTGCAATTTTTGTGTCCAAACAAAACGAATTTGCCGCGCAATCAAAGCGGGAATCCGATTGATGACATGGCGGAATAATTGTTTCGTGAAATTGAAAATATAGCGGCTTGTATTCCGTGTAACACATCATAAAACGTGCTTTGTGCCGCCATTGCTCGCCCATTTGCTGTTTATACGCCTGAATAAAACATCGCAACGCGTCCGCTGATTAACCACTTATCGTCGTCACAGAACGAGAGTGCGAAGATCCGATCACAGCTCGTATAAAACATAGGCATACATATAACAACGTCTGCAGTATATGAATATGCCTTGGTTAGACGGACCAAAAATTACCAATCACCCTTATTATAAAAAAAATGGACTATAGTTGCTGTAAAACTGACAGACAGAGTTAGCATCAATTTTAAACATGTTTTATAATAAGGGGATATAAGATTTGACAAACCGCAAATTGCAAAAGACAACCCCAACATCCTTGGTCTTCCAAAAAAAGTCATCCTCTAAAACATGTACATAATTCACGCTTATTTTTATTTCCTTGGGGGTAGACAGAGGTGAATTAACACCCACGTTTCGTCAATTATTAAAAATGGCAGTATATTGCTAGATAAGAGGAACTTTGCTGACCATTACTCATCGCTGTCTTTACCCTTAGTCGCCTAGTACGTCACCCACGGGAGAGACAGGGCATTCCGTGATGTGGTGACAATGGTATTCCGCTCTGCCGTCAACACAGGGCGTCGTCAAATAGGTACGTTTAGTCATATGAGGTACCTATATAAATCTACCTGTCCAACCCTTTATACACTTATGAATCTAGACGATATAATCTATGGGAATGTAAAGCAAAAGACGATGACGTATTTTGATATTTATGACCTGCTCAGTAGGAAAGTCAGATCACTGGCTTTCGGCCAAGAGATCCTTGGTTCGAATCCTGCTAGTGGTAAATGTTAATAAGTCATCGTTTATAATTATTATATAAACTAAGTACATTTAACCGTCATCGAGTATTCATAACACTTGTGTATAAATGCTACCTACTTTGGGCTAGCTAGATGATAGATGTGAGTGAAACAAAATATAGCTGTAAGATAATTTCCCTATCAGTCCATGTTTTACTGGGGCACAAATAATGCTTTATTGCAAAACTAAACAAACCCGCCACTCTATATATTTGAACGCGATCGAGTGAAACCTTCCCAAGCCATTATTCAACTGACACAGTTATTGCAGTAAAAGTAAAAGCCGAATCTCATCGCACCTGTGACAAGTACAATAAAACTTTACCAATAAGCCATATTTCACAGTCGACTTCAATCTCAAATACCAATATATTACGGGGCGATTTCCTACGTAGGAGGTACATAAGTCAGAGAATTGGAGATAAGTTTATCGGTTGAACTCGTGGCATATTCATTCTTTCTGTTCGATGCGGATCGCTACTATTGGATTGTTCTTGATTTGACAATTGCTGTCAGACTAGCGAAGTTAGTATGCACATGGGAGCTTTGTTTCGCCAGTTTTGAATTACGTATGAGTTAAATTCATGCATATAATGGAGGAACGCTGCCAGTATCTTCGGAACCTTGCCTAAAGGGACTACTTTTAATAATACATTTTAGTTATCACATTATATTTTTTAAGGTTTTTAGTTTTAGGTTTATTCGTTACTTATTTAATTAAAATTGACTATTTTAAACTGTTTGAAGGTCTCCATAAAAATGAATAATATAATATGTACATTTCAACATTTGAGATTTTCTGGTTGGATATTCGCTATCTAAAGATAACGTTCTTAATCCGATATACTAATAAGAATACTGTCGCCTTGGATCTCCTCCCTGATAAAGTTACTAATGCCCAATTATGAACAGAAAAACACCCAAAAAGTTAAGTTAAAATTCTGCAGCGCCTTATACTATAAGACTTAACTTATGCCTATACAACACTTTTGATTTTCACCCTCAAGCTGTGCAAACTGAAAGCAAATTTCACAAGTAGCGTTAAGATTAATAAATAAAAAGAAAAGCTGGAGAAGAAACTATTAAGCTCCGTGCAGCCGTGCCGTTTATAATAATAACAATTTGTAGTACAAGTCTAGACGGATTAAAAATTAGAGAACACTTAAGTATAGCTCCCTGAGCTGGATGGAGGTTTAAGGTCTTAGGACTCCTTTTAATAATCAAAATTGGTTAAACGCCAGTTAGAGAGTCATGACTTGTTCGAGTTGAAGTTGTTGACTGTTTATGAAAAACTTAGTCGAAAATAAAGTTCTTTTTTTCTGTTAGCATTTACATAATATTATGACTTATTTTATTAGGGACGCAAGGGGTTTTGGACATTTTCAGGTTTTAAAAATTTACTTTGACCATAACACGAAGACTTCTCTTTTTATTCCTTTTCTGATCACAGATTGAGTTCTATGCTGTATGCCTATTGACATACCTACTTCATGTTATAGCTAGCTTTACTTTTTTTAATTTTGTATTATGAAAATTTAAATAAGGTTAACATTAAATGAAGCTAAATTGTGCGGGCACTACAATCGCGCGCAAGGCACTTAAAATAAGCCAACACCTAACACATTCATATTCAGTGCACCAAAACGCACCATTAAAGTTCAATAATTATAACCATACGCAATGGAAAGTTGAAACTTTGCGAGTTAATTATACAAAACGGAACGTGATTGCCATGAATAAAAGTAATCACTATTGAAATCGGTATAAAGAGACCACGTACTCATAATCGAACCATTTAGCCGCTTATTCATCTCATCAATATGAATGCCTAATGAAAATGCGTATTTGAATATTGTGCTACAAAATTCACTCGAATTATCGAGGAAATTATAGAGGCTCGAATGGGTCTATGGACCCAATAATTGAATGATAAAATATTACCATACTCGCCGCCATTGCCACTAAGCAAACCTATTTATCTTTAGAGCCCTAATTGAGCCACAGCACAGAATCTGAGTGAACCATGCCAGTTCTTGCACCTATTATTTGGAACTGTTAAAATTTTAAACGTTAGTTCTTAACTCGTCTTTGAACGGCTTAAGTTTTCTTTTTAAGATCAGCTTTATCAGGAAATAGTAAAATAATATTAGCGTGGGGTGCAGTGATGCTGTTAAATTACTTTGTATGGTAATACTTAGATTATAATAATGAATGAACTAATGTTTATTTGCCATAAAAAAAAAAGAAATATAATATTAAAAATAATAATTTATTTCTGTAATTATGAAATATGAGTGTGACAATAACCTACGTTTTAGTTTATTGAGCTTAATTTTAATCTAATTAAAGCAACCCATCGTAACCCATTTTATGTGACTCTTACGTAACTTTAGTAATTATTTGGTTTTTAAAGTATGTTGGTTAAGTAAGAACAGTGAATATTAAAACGAAATTATACTATGACTGTACATACCTACCTAATAAATTTACGGACCAATAGGGGCGTAAAAAACCCAACTCTTGTTATGATGTTTATAGATGGCAATAAGCTCGCCCTTATTATATTGGACCTATCATAATTGGTAAAACATGGGTATAAATTCATATCTACCTATCCATCCGGGGATAAATAGGCGTGATTTTTTTATGTTCAATAGGCTGGGCCTTTGACCACAATCTCGCCTGTTGGCAAACAATGATGAAGCATAAAATAGCACACGCTCGCCTAGAACATGCCTGTTCACTCTGACCATAAAGACGATGATGTATGTATGTCCAATTAGTTCCGCATACATACTTCGCACAATCCTCAGCCAAACACAAGCAAGGCTAGCTTATGAAAGTACTATCTATCAGGTCGAAAATGCAACTCCAGCTAGTTACCATAACACTTTAATCTGTCAGGATTGTATTATAATGAGGCTCCAACTTGTAAGGTCACGGCGCGGTCAGCAAACAAAATTGAATCCTCTCTGTAATCCCGTCTGCATCGACCGACTCAATTCAACCGTAGACTTTTGTAAATAAATGACTGTCTCTTACACTATTTCAAATCATCTATTTAACGATTTACTTTGACGATTCACAGGCTTGCACTTCTAGGAAATTTAAATATCGACAGAATAGATTTAAAGGAAACATGGAAATTGTGAATATGATTTGACTCAAAAGTGCGAGCTAACAAGCTATTAAAACTGAAAATGTACCGTGACATTTTTGTATGCTGATCTTTGCTTCTACAACTATACAACCTACCGTAAGTAGGTAATTTCCTTTTTTAAACCGATAAATTTTCAATCACAACAGAACGTAATAAGACTTTAACAGCAATGTTGCTGTTATAGCTTGATTAAAATCAAAATACTGCTGCTGCACATTATAAATATTCTCTTTTATTCAGCAACAATGCGAGTATTATACTCGCAAACATTGATTGCTACAACATCATTATTACTAAAGACAGGATAGGTCATGTTATTTTTTTAAATAGTGCGTGAAATATAATGATAAAGAATAATCATTTACATTTACAAATTAAATTATTTAAAGAAAATATTATTTTTCGAAGAAAGAAGTAGAGCATCCATATAAGCATCTTTCATGATTTGAAATTGATGTTGTATTGACGTGACACAGTACTTAATATTTGTATGTTTTGTAAACTACCATATTATTAGTTATTAATTTTTTATCCCACTATACAAAACATCTTTTTAAAAGATCAATGTACATTGATCTTTCTATTCAGTCACAATCGAAAATTGGTTCGAAATAACTAAAACTCGTGCATAGCATGATTTGCACAAAAAAACTGTATTATTTTAACAAATCTAACTTAGTATTAGAACGCACATGACGATAACATTTAATAGGTGCCACTTATACACGAAATTCCAACTGTCAAATTGGACTAAGTGAACGAGAGACAGGATAATCTAGGGAGGAAATCGAGTTTGCTCGCTAATCGACTGACTGGCCCATTGTTAGAGCATGCTGGACCACCGAAATATTGTGACATGCAACTTGGAGTAGCTTATGAAAATTAACCTTTAATTTTCAGTTTCATGGAATCCATATCATACATACCTTCATATTTTTATTACTTGGGTTTGTTATGATCACAGAAACTTTTACTTATCTTTTAAGGTTTATATGACTATGTGATTAATATAGGTAATAATTATGTAATTGTATTCACTTTAAAGATTATTCTCGATCCATTATAGCAAGAGACAAAATGTAAACAGTCTAGATAATTATGTCTCTTCATCTACGATATATGTCTCTTTTATCATGTAGTCTAAAATACATCATCAAATAAAGACAAAAAAACTATTAGCTGCTTTGAAATATTGGTGTCACACATTTTTATTTTTGTATTTTATAAAAAAAGACACATCATCAAAATTATTTACATGTTGTCCCTCGCTACAATGGAAGGAGTACAGCATATCTCATTCTCATTTCCAACTCGATACTGACTCGAACCGATCGATTTTGCATCGAGATTCCGGATTAGGGCTCCGCGTGCGAGCATCGTCCGGCGTCGTCAATAATTCATGCGGTAGGCGCGTGGTGGCTGCCAGCCGTTCCTAATTGATTCCTGATGCGGTCCATGAGCTGATCGCATCACTGCTTCGACTCGGAGGACCAGCGAGCGCGCTTCATTGCCTACTTACATCGGACGAGCAGGAAAAATCATACCTCGAGTGATTTGATTAAAGCCGCGTCCTGTCCATAGCTGTAGCTGTACCACGTGAGTAAATAAACGGAACAGAGAATAAGCTCGTCAACTGGCCGCTGGGCGAGACTGGGAAAAACCGGTTTACGCTCGCGTAGCCTGTTGACAAGCTTTTACTCTGATCCGTTTATTTACTCATGTGCATGTATTGTGCTGGTGTCGTCTTTTAATACCAATCGGCAATAATATTTTCTCCTTTAGATTTATAAATTGCTTATGTGTTACTGTAAACAGGACATGTCCTTACCGATGATAATTATAGAGATGCAAAAAGTAATTATTAAATGTTACAAAATCATTTTAAACAGACAGCAATTTCTGTACCAAAAATCCATATGAGTGCCGTCAACATAATTACAAATCGCCATAAACGCATTAGTATATTTATGAAAATGTAGGACTGATGAATTGTAGAAAGATCATAAAAACATAAATTATGTATAGATGACTGTCGTAAAATAGTACCTAATGATAATATGCCAGGCTCTTAGAATATCCAAACTCCTAATAAGAGCAGTAAATCGTAAAAAACCATTCGAAGGGCTTTGTCCAAAATGCTGTTACCTATCGCAAAACACAGCCGCGCCTCCATCCCTATCTGCATTCGGAATCCTCAACGTGTCCTATTTAACCGGAGTAGTTGAACCCGTGCAGTGTTTGTTCAGAACTAATTGTCATTCTGCAGACATACATAATCCCGCTTCAAGAGGCCATGATCTTGAACGGGGTGTAACAACGGGCCAGTCGGACGCCTATTCTGCACCATCTCGAGATGTATAGTCTAAGAGCCGTGGAACATCGACCTTTACTGATCTGATAACTCGATGAGACATATTTTTTATTAAATATAATTTATAAACAAATATGGCTATGATAACTTGCCTATCGACAAGTTTGCATAGCTATTTTTAATTTATTTATTTTTTACATCACTTTCAGTCATGTGATAACCGAATGAGTTTGATCTCAATTGATAGTTTTTAACACTAACTTAACTAACCTACTTATTTCTGTGCATGGCTACCCGGTAAGAAGATGTGAACAGGTAAGTCAATAATAGTTATTTGTTGTACGTGAGTGCAAAGTTGTTTTTTAACCGCGTGCTCAATTTTGATGACCGAGCTAGCGAAGGATTCTAAAATTGAATCACGAGCGTAGCGAGTGATTCAAAAATTAGAATCCTGAGCGATAGCGAGGGAATCAAAAGAGCACAAGGTGAAAAATCTTTGCACTCGAGTGCAACACGTAACTTTTCATCCCCCCCAACGAGGAAATTTCAAAATACAATCCCAACAGTTTCTGTTTTCACCCAGAAACTTCCACAACACCCTCCCACTAACCCAAACACACTCTCAACACCCACCCAGAAACACCCACAACATTCACACCCGCAATACACACCCATCCACTCAGACACACCCAAAAAACACCAATTCACCCAGAAACACCCATTTACCCAGAAACACCCAAACAACACCCATTCACCCAGAAACACACACAAAACACCCATTCACCCAGAAACACCCACAAAACACCCATTCGCCCAGAAACACCCACAAAACACCAATTGACCCAGAAACACCCACAAAACACCCATTCACCCAGAAACTCCCACAAAACACCCATTCACCCAGAAACACCCAAAAAACACCCATTCACCCAGAAGCACCCACAAAACACCCCTTCACCCAGAAACACCCACAAAACACCCATTTACCCAGAAACACCCAAACAACACCCATTCACCCAGAAACACACACAAAACACCCATTCACCCAGAAACACCCACAAAACACCCATTCACCCAGAAACACCTACAAAACACCCAATCACACCCAAAAACCACTCAATCACCCAGAAACACCCACAAAACACCTAATCACACCCAAAAACCACCCAATCACCCAGAAACACCCACAAAACACCCATTCACCCAGAAACACCCACAAAATACCTATTCACCCAGACACACCCACAACATCCATTCAGACACCCACAGCATCCACCCAGTCACACCCACAATACTCACCCATCCATTCAGACACACCCACAAAAACCCATTCACCCAGACACCCACAAAACACCCATTCACCTAGACACACCCTCAAAACACCCATTCACCCAGACACACCTCCAACAGCCACACCCGCAACATTCATCCAGACACACCTATAAGTACCTAATAAAAATTACTCCGAGACGGTCAATCAGCTTGAGTCAAGCACGTTGATTTTCTGTATGTTTTTGTTCCGTTGCTAGCGAAAACAAATCAAACAGACCTAAAAAGCTTTTAAATGCTTGACTCAAGCATCAAGCAAGCGTTGTAGACGATCAAAATGCTTAAAGCAAGATTGACGCCAAGCTGATCGACCGTCACGGAACTCCTAGGTTTTAACAAATTTATGACGTGAAAAGAAAATGGCGCGCGCAAAGCAAATTACAAAAAAAGTACACCAAGAAGGTTCCGAGTCTGAGTTTTTAACAAATTAAAATAGGTTGCATGACAATTTCGGCACCATGGAGGTAGAAATAAATATGTATAATGATGTTTTGAATTAACAAACTCATTGCACACGATGTTCTAAATTCAAATTTACTTTAACCTCTAGAGGATAAAAACGGCTTTTGCACTCAGATATCGAAGAGCAAAAACGCTTTTTCCGAGATGGTGGGATGAAAAGTTAATTTATAGGCATGTTTGTTTATAAATTATTTGTGATAAAAATATGTCTCATCGAGTTATCAGATCGGTGAAGGTAGATGTCCCACGTCTCCTCTACTAGTACATTGTGATGGTAATCAGAGCTGCATCTTTTACATATCGATTATTCGTTATGCGCATCGATTTGTAGTTGCAAAGGGCTCTTGGGTGTCAGGAAACGTAGTGCGTAGTGAATTTCAATGTTGTTCAGGACAAAAATAGATGCTATTCAATCTTCTCATTTGGGTAACAATGCGTGAAAGGATATTCTTATCGATAACACTGAAGACGTTTATGCTTTATTTGGGTCTTCCTTGGTGTTTGTTTACGTTAATTATTAAAATCCTTTAACTTTTACTTAAAACTCTTGATAAATTATGCAAGATCTATTGATAAAATAATAATTGTCACTGAACATACAAAATATAAGACAAGACGGAAGTCTAATAAACGGTTATCGAATATCAAAAATATCTTAGCTCAGAAATTATGCCCCGAGAATTTTTTTTATCAGAACATTGGCAGAAACTACCATTGACTCTTAAGATACAAACAACCATAAAAATAACAAGACAACCAATCTCCCGAGGTACAGAGATTATTTCATTTACTCTCCTGTTATCAAATGAATACTGTGTCTCCTATTCAATATCATAAGAAAAAACATCTTTCTATGTTAGAAGCCTTTAATATGTAACAGGAAGAAGTACCTACTCAGCGCTAAAAAGTATACTAGGTACCACAGCAGCATTGGTTACTGACATGATACTTAACCAACACCTACTTATAAAACACAAACCTATACCATTTTTTACTATATGGCTCACAAGAGTACGTGCCGAAATACGAAATTCACTGGTTTCTTTTTCGCTTTAAATGTTTGTACTATCGCATTGCAAAAGGCTTTTTACGTGAGAAAAGTGCAATTTAAATACAAGGTACCTACGGCTGGGAAATCGTTCGATTTTAACATTGAATTTGGGCGATGCGAAATCTTCACTCTTTAAACGAATGCTGCCACAAAAACCCTATCTGTTTATGCGATACTAGTGGTCTAAAAGAATTTTTCAATTTGAACCAGTAGTTATGAGATTAGCACGTTTAACCAAACAAACAAACTCTTCATTTATAATATTAGTACAGAACATTTTCTCTCCAAACAGGAGCTTCCAGAATAACCCTGCAGTGCGCCCGCCGTAATGACACCAGTACGTGACTTATGGAAATAACGGCCTATGACATCCAAGATCATCAGCCATTAAGGCAACTTACAGCACTAATTGCGAGCCGAGTGAACTTCCCCTTGTGTTAATTCCGCATGAAATTACAAAGGCTCATGACGACTCTAATCTTGTCATGTGTGGCACACATTTAAAGCTCAACGTTTGTTTTAGAGCAGATAAATTTGTGGCTTGTTCCTTGTCTTGTACAGTTCCGAACATGGACATAATAGCACTATAGATACAGCGTGTGTTATGCGTTACCAAAACTATGTCATGATGGGTAAATGCCCATAACTTTATAGTATTATTTTTACTATAGGACTAAACACGAAATCTGAAAGAATTTATCAACTAGTAAGAAGAAAATTATGGATAAATAACAGTTTTTTTTGGTGACTCTTTATAAGACCCCCGGTAAAAGTTGGTCATATACTCGTAAATGGGTACCTACTATCACGTCTAGAAGTATTACAGGTAAATAAAACCCACCTGTATAGTCCCCTCCACTGTCATTAAAGATAAAGTTTACCGTTACAGAGTTCTGCTGTTTCAATTTTGGTGAGTATTTTTTAATCCCCATCTTATACCTAATGAGTAAACCTCATGGGGCATACAATAATATGATGACTTAAAAAAACTCCATTATCAACCAGGCGGTCTGATGTAACCTAAGGCGAAACCTTGAGCAGTATAGATTGGAATTTGGCCATCGTAATTACTCTCCCCATTCGTCGATCTCTCGATACGGTTCTTTCCATAAGAGTGGATGGCCCGATGACGTCTGATCAATATGATATTAGGCCAGGAAGATAATGACAATAGCTGAGCAGAATTGAGCTGTATTGACATTGACCTTTTATACAATACATATTCTCAGGTGTCGTATTCGTTAACCAACACAATAGGGGGCGAGTCTATTTGACAACATCAGAGCACGTGTTTCACGCACCATAGCTAGATGCTATACTCATATAGGGGCATTGTACAATATTTAGTTGCCTGCTCCAATATGTTTATAGCCACAAAGCGGTTTTTCCCTTAAATGATTTTTACCGCTGAAATATTCTGACATTATAACGGCAGAGAATACATTTTTTTATAAGACGTTGTCGGCTTAAAATATATCTCGGTTAATAAACAAAAAAGCAATTACTTGTCGCAATATCAGTGTTTTAAATGTGCTTGAAATGGTGTAACACTTGAAAGATTATAAACTTTTAATGACGTGTCTCAAATTCGCAATTATAATGTTACCATCTTGACTTAATGAGACGCTCTTTAATTAAAGAGGGTTTATTATTTTATTTTCATTTCTTTTTAATTGAAGTGTTTTATTTCAGTGCTAGCATACTGGCAAAGCTGAATTATTTTTTAGTTTTGTTAAAATTGAAGATGTGTATGTGGTGACGTCAAAGAAGAATACATTTGTCACCACCCCCAATATGTCCCGCGGGTGTCGTGGAAGGCAGTGCAAGGCTTAAAAAAAGGCAGAAAAGTTCATGGTTATTTTAACAATATACTACGCATGGCATCCCTGATAGATGCCAAAAGGCTTATATGGGACCCCAACATTACCAGCAACACCTCTGATTTCCCCGTCGAGAATAAATGATCGTGTTTTATGTGTATTAGACAATGATATAATATTTAAAAAGAGGTACTTGCATGCAAAAAGTGCGACCCGAAAAGTAGGCTAATTAGCCTACCCGAGCTCAGTCTCGCGATGACAGCGAATGCGTTGATTGCTCCCGATATTTATTACAAAAATGCCGTCTTATGTTATGCGACGCTGTACCAACTACACCAATAGACTTCCAAAAGTCTGGGGATTACTTATCATGCGCGTAGTATACATTTTTATTTGATTTTCGTTAATATTATTAAGAAAATAAATAATATTAGTTAAAAATGTATCATATTAAGATAGAAGGCAACAGCAAATACAGCGCGCAATAAGTGGAAGAGGGATATTTGTCAAAGATTAAAATATAACCGAACGGACAAAATTAGACATACCTACCCATGATAGTGTCTACACATTAGCTGATATTTCCCTTTAGAATGATGACCAGACAACTCGACTTTTTGACTAGGTATCTAAGTAAGCGCCGGACTATCCTCAAGTCAGGAACTGAATGCCGAATTATCAGTATTAAGTTTTTTTGTAATTTTTTTAGGTTTCCGGCAAATGAATTAAGGTGAAACCAATGAGTAAATTTTGTGCGTAGACAAAGAAAGTAACAAGATTGGCGGCCAAATACCTTAAGAAGAATAAGTTTGGTTCATTTCAATGATGAAATTTCAATATTTAACATAATGTCTACCTATGATGCATACATACATACATACATACATAAATCACGCCTATATCTCCAAAGGGGTAAGCAGAGGTGAACTAGAACCCACGTTCCGCCAATTATGTTAGGTCCCATGTAATAGGTGGCGAGCCTATTGCCATTTATCGGGCACAAAAGTCGCAGTACATTGCTAGATGGTATAAGAGGAACACTGCTGCCCATTCCTCATCACTGATTTATCCTTAGTCGCCTTGTACGACACCCACGGGAGAGATTTGGGGTGGTGACAGTTGTATTCTACTCTGCCGTCACCACACGGCCATGATACCTATGATGTTAATCTTAAAACATGAAAATTAACGTTATTAGAAAGTTAAACTTACCAGGGATATAAAACGTAAAACATATTTATCATCTGACTTAAAGTGTATTCATACATAAAGAATCCATAAAACAGCTCAGGAAACCTACTAACCTTCTGTTTTTGTTAGTCTTTGCTGCGTGTTTATTTTGACACACTTTACGCGCAATGACTAAAACTAGCTGTCTTTTTTCTTCCTATTAAATGAATTATGCCATCCTTTTTTAATTTTTGTCAATGTTTAAAGTGTCATTGTGTATTGCTACAGCATTTTGGTACATATTTTGTTCGTGTTTTGTGAGCGTGTAACGTATCTACCTCTTTTTAAATATAATATCATTGGTATTAGATGAGTACTCAATAAAGTTACTTTCACATCGTCACAAATTCATAATACAATTTTGTCTGTCAGGTAAAGAAGAAGTTAATCTGAATACTGCAGCAAATAATGACGTTACTTACACTGGAAATAGCATTGCTGATTGAAATGCACTAGTAGTTTTAATTCATGCATACATAATTAACATTTCCACTCACATTCATTGAGTACATTGCAAATGTCCGTTGCTGGTCAACTTGTTCCAGGAACCTATAGTGTGGTCAATCTACTGTTTCATTACACTGACCACTTTAGAGTTTTTCGTCACAAATGCACGTTTTGTATGCACGTCAGCGCACAAACAAATTGTCACTTGCTCGTCTCATTAGCATCAATTAAGGCCAGGAAATAGACTCGGGCCCTATTAAATTGCACGTCAATATAAGTAAGGTTAGACAAGTATGTAATTTAAGCTTTAAACACTTTGGTAGTTTATAGGTTAAACGACTAAAATGGACACCAAAGGTGATTGACATTTAAGTGGAACTCAATAGGAACTGTTAGTACTTCTTATAAAAAGTATACATACATCCATAAAACATGATGAAAATTTTAAAATGTAGTTATATTCTTTTCATAAAAACCTACGTTTAATAATAATCTTTGGCGTATAATTAATTAAAACTAGAGAAAACAACCTTAATTATATTCCTCTCCACCAATACTACAGTCTTTAAAACGTAACATGGTTAGAATGACAGCAAGCAACAAATATAAAACTGCTGTAAGTGCGAAAAGGATAGATAAAAAAGTGTATGAGTGTGGCAGCTGTCATATGAATCACCTATATTTTACAAACTATAGATATTCCTAATAAAATATATCAGTTAGATACCTTCTCAAGAAATTGTATATTATTGTGGCGGTGCTTGTCATCGGTATTTTTATTAGCAATAAGATTAATTGAACCTAAATTAACTAGTATCGTATATATCACAGTTTTGAATATACAGGATTATAAGAGATTTAAGTTCAGTTCAGCTCAAAAAACACTGATGTTTCAGGGCTGTTCTTAGATAATAAAAAAAAGTATCTAACGTCTAATTTGTTAAAGTAACGCATGTCGGAGTGGCGCAAGTCAGATTTCAGCTTTGACAAATCAGTGAACTGTTGAAAAAAGCATTCTGAAACTTCTACAACCCCATACTGCTGCCCATTCATCTCATTAGTGTCACTCTGTGGCAACAATGCATTTTCGAAGCGATATTTTTATGGTGTATCTCGTTACCTTGTCACCAGGTGCACCATTTTAGGCACTGTTTATTAAAACAGCAGTTTTTTCTTCGTTTTAATACAGGATTGTGTATCACTTGTCGGTTTCTAAAAGCATCAGAAGTGAAAGCTTATAAACGACTATACGCTTACAGCAGCGGTGTCATTCTATTTTTCCAAATCTATATTCCATAAAAAATATTTTCCTAACGTATCAGGCTAATAAAAATAAAAAAAATAATAGATAGAATACCTATGAAAAATCAATGCGTTATTATAAGTACCTATTTAAGAGCTTTAATTTAACATGTGAGCTTAACATAACAAATGACATTTCAATGTCGCATCTCAACCCATGTACGTTACCATTACGTGTTTAATTTTCCAAACGTTAACATTATTTATTAGGTCAGTAGGAAGCCGGAATGAAAATATATCGGTGGTTTATGAACGAGGCACCTGGTACCTAGTAGAAATCGCTGACTTACTACATCTTTATTGCTTACGTAAGTTACGATGGCTCCACTCCTATTTCCGCTAAAATGTTGCCAGTAGTTTCGACATAAAGACCTGAAGCATTATTCGAGGAACACGTAATCATAATATAAAATGTTATTTAGTGAATGGAGTTCTTTTTTCAATAATTCAACAAAGCCATCTTATAATATCTTCTTCAGTCATTTAATGTCCCCACTGCTAGGGCACGGGCCTTCCCTATTGATGAAAGAATAAATGATAATGGGCCATAACCCACCACGATGGCCCAGTGCGGATTGGCGGCTATTACTGCAGATTCAGCCGGGACCAATGGCTTAACGTGCCTCCCGAAGCACGGAGGAACTTGTTTCTTTGTCACCCATCCAATGATCGGCCTTGGCGAAAACAGTTTACGCAACTCAGGGCCAGTGCGTTAAGCCGCTATGCCATGGACCTTCTCCTGATGAATCTTAAATTATCGTAATATATTATAGTGATGATAAGGCTAAGAGACTTTGTTCCTCGTTGATTTCCTGAGTGCTCGTTGATTTCCATATAAGAAATTATGAGATGCGCAGGAAAACTAAGGTCACCCGTTCTAGGATTCCAATTCCAGGATTCTAGGATTATTCCTAGAATTGTGAAACAAGTGGCAAAGCATAATTATTACGTGGGGGACTGACTGCCGTAGGGTTACAAATGTGTTCGAATGACGGCCGCGCACAAGGACATGCAGCGTTGGTACCCACAAGGTAGACCGATGATCTGGTAAAGGTCGCGAGAAGCCTCAGCGCAGGGTCGATCTGTTTGGAGTTCCTTGGGGAAGGAATATGCTCAGTTTTACGTTAGACAAAGTGCCTGCCTTAATACGCCATTCTATAACGTTTAATGGATCAATTTATTGTAATAAACAGTATACATTAATTAGAAAATACGCATGGTTATTAAAAGCCCTAATAACCTCATAACCATTTCAATATCTCACAAACAACTTTCACTTGGAACTATGAAATTGTGAAAAAAAATTGCTGTTCCATAGAAAATTCCAATTAAGCTCAGTTGGAATGGATGCAATAAATGTTTTTTTTTATTTCAAAGTTGCTTTCATTGGTAAAAGTCGTGGCTAACAGATATAGGAATCACGTAATGACGGCACGTGGCCGTGTGGTGACGGCAGAGTAGAATATAATTGTCACCACCCCAAATCTTTCCCGTGGGTGTCGTACAAGGCGACTAAGGATAAATCAATTATGAGGAAAAGGCAGCAGCGTTCCTCTTATACCACCTAGCAATAGCAATGTACTGCGACTTTTGTGCCCGATAAATGGCAATAGGCTCGCCACCTATTACATGGGACCTTACCTAATTGGCGAAACGTGGGTGCTAGTTCACCTCTGCCTACCCCTTCGGGGATATAGGCGTGATTTATGTATGTATGTATGTAATAGGTTTTTTTTCAGTCAGTATTCATAATAAATACATAATAATATAATAGAGCTCTTGACTGTAGTATCTTGGATTGTATGACGATTTTAGCACAAAACCACTCGAAGATTAGATTCCAAGAATAGCTGGCGAGATATTTTTATTCAAGTTAAACAGATTAACAACACCTCGCTGGGTTTTCTTGACTTTTATTTTGTTTTCTTTCAATGGAGCAACGTAATGAAATAATAACAATTTATTAGACTTGTCTGAGAACGACTTCTACTAACTGTTATTTTAGACTGTATCTTTTGTCTTAGGGAGATCCATAGCGTTTATTCTTTATGCCTGCCAAGTAATATTCGTCCTTTAGAAGATTAAACTTAGTTCTAGATTAAACTTACTGCACAATGGCGGTAATTCTTGGTGGTAGCTGCAATGAAGACGTTCGTTGCGTATGCGAAAAAGAACTATTATTTTCTATATACGCGTGTTCCGAAAGGCACATTAAACCCTTGATCCCGACTGTACCTGCAGTCGTTAATACCTACCAATCTGCACTGGGCCATCGTGGTGAGTCATGGCCTATTCTCCATATATACTTCCATCCGTAGGGAAACCCCGTGCCCCAGCAATAGGGGGGGACATTTAAGGGCTGGTGATGATGTTGATGAAATAAGTAAATATTATGCTAATTTTATGATGAGCGATGAGTAATGGGCAGCTGCATTTCTCATATACCACCTAGCAATATAGGTACTGCAATGGCAATAGGCTCGCCACCATTCACCTCTGCCTACCCCTTCGGGGATATAGGCGTGATTTATGTATGTGTGTGTTAAAAATGAGCACAACTTTACTAACCCTAAGAGACAGACATTTATAAATGCACATACCTACCGAGTATAATAATAGAAAGACGTAACCACCTCAGGGAGCGCCGGGCAAATGTGTCGTTATATGATCAAAGCTTAATTGCATTGACCGCTTCAGGATGTCCGGTGATCTCCGACGACAAAGAAAATGGATTAAAATAAAAATAGTGGCTACCTTGCCAGCGTACGGCGGAGGCGAGCAGTTTTTTTTTTTGCTGAAGCGTACAGGTAACCACATATCCCCATATCGTAATATAAAGGATTGAAAACATTTAGTTTAGACGTGTTCTACTTGTCAAGACAGGATTTGAAATAGTAAATACATACATACATAAATTACTTTATCCCCGAAGGGGCAGGCAGAGGTGAATTAGCACCCACGTTTCGCCAATTATGGTAGGTCCCATGTAGTAGGCGGCGAGCCGGTTGGTATATGAGGAACGCTGCTGCCTTATCTGTTTTATCCTTAGTCGCCTTGTACGACACCCACAGTGGAGATTTGCGGTGGTGACAATTTATTGTATTCTACTCTGCCGACATCACAAGATCCAACAAGAATAGCGATTAGTTTTGAATTGACATGATTTTGTATTAAGTACTCATTATCGTTAATTCACGTCGCTGTGTAAGGCCGTACGGCAGTTTTCATGAGACTATAACAAAGAAAATTAGGTCAGATAAACTTCGAAAAATTATCCCTCGATACGGGATTCGAACCTGCGTCCACCGCAATCCGGGTGGCTGCTTATGCCACTCGGCCAACCAGGATTGCGGAGGATGCCTGTTCGATTCCCGCAGTAAGATATAATGAAATTGACCTTTTCTTGTTTGTAATAATTTTTATAACATTTGTTTATAATGTTCAAATACAAATCAAATAAATTTACAAGATTCCCTTGCTTCATAATGTCAATCTACCTAATCAGTCATCTATTTGACTTTCCTGGTATAATTTGTTATAGCATCCTCACCATTCCGTTAAGGTCCTCTCTGCTAGGGCACAGGCCTTCCCTTTGAATGGAAGATTAAAGGGAGATTGGGCCATAACTCCCCACTCTGATCTTGTGTGGATTGGTGGGTATTAACGACTGTAGTAACCCGGACCAACAACTCAGCGAACCTTCCGAAATAGAGGGGAAATTAGATTAAAAATTGTAATCGGGACTATTCTAAAAGAAGACATGTTCTCCAGCAGTGATATTAAAGGATAAAAATGAACTAGTCGATGTAAGCACACCGCTTCTATCAATTTGCAGTCTCGAGAAACACTCAATGTTAACGAACAAACAGAAATTGTTACGACACAGCCTAACATGCTTGTGCAATTAAGATGTTGAAACGTTTGATGAAAATCCTGCTTTTCGAAAATTGGAGAACAATGAATATTATCGGTACAAGGCAATCGTTTTCTGGCATACGAAAATCGCATGTCTGAAACACAAGCGACAGCGTTCGCCTATCACCTCAGGGTACAAGTAGTGCCACAGAGCAGCAAAGTACATTTACAGAGGAAATAATTATTAATTTATTTTGATGCAATATCTTTTATAATTTCATTTTGTCGTGTCTAGCTTTGAGAAAGGACTGCGGAATTGTGCTCTGACCGAGGAGTAAGTTAGATAATAGACATTGATACACCAAGATTGATTGAAGCTTTTGCCTCTACATTTGTCATGTAACAAATATTATTGTTGATTATTTTAACAAAATAGGTGAATTAGTTCAATTATAATCGTTACAACAATAAATAGTTTACAATGTTTATTCTGGAACAGAGATGCATTTGCATTTGTGTATGCATGGAATGCAAAATGCATGTCAGGTTGTAATGATAACGCTGCTTCCAACTACTCTACGTACCCGCTGGAAGCCGCAACGGAAAATAAAATTGATATCGCTCCGCCGCGGGCGCTCCGAGAAAAAGCATTTCGAAATAAATGACTTTTTAAATTTCATCGTTGCACACAGTTTCTCTATCAATTGTCGAGGCTCGCTCGTCGTAACTGGATTTCACGACGGGCATTTATTGTGCTACATACAAGATCGCGACTTTTATATCGCGGACATTGATAAATATGAAATAAAGGAGACCTGTATTGTGCTTCTCGTAGATTGCCAATTAGGAAGATTTGATATTGGATTTGACCCTAGAGGTGTGTTTTAGAGATCTGTAATAAATAATGTGGTTTTTTGGTACAAGCCATTTTCCTCTTCACGTTTTGTAGTGAGTTTTAGCGACATTAGTGATGACAGAGCAGAATACAGTTTTGACCAATGGTTTGCAATTTTGAGTTGTAATTCTTTTGTATTAAAGAAACGGTAAATACAAGTCCTGAAATCTTCCACAGCCGCCTCTTTCGACACCTACGATATGCCGAAAGGGGTATTTTATACTCCGCCTTCACCACGTATCTATCTCCAAATATACATCTTCATAATCTTCCTGCTTGATTCTAACCCAGGATCTCTTGGTTCGTTATTTCTTCAAAGCAGCCGTCAAATATAACTACTTACTTATTTCGCGAATACAACAATCAAAATAAAGCAGACGTCTCAAGGGCTGCGTAATTAGGTAATTTTATTATTCATTATTTTCATTGTTAAAAGCAAGCTCATCTCTATTCTGAATACAACATTTAAGTCGCAAACGATCTGCTATCCGCATAAATTGGCTCCCAAGCCGCGAGGTCCCAATTTGATCCTTATACCTATGCCTTTAAGGCCACGACAGCTTGAGGGTGCCGTGTCAAGGTGTAGGTAAGGTCAACTTGTTTACTTCACAGAAACTCTTAATTCTGACTTTTAAAACAATGGTAATGCGGCTCAGCTGAACGTCGAAATGGATGCAGTGACGAAATTAAAATACATTTTCAGAGATTGTGTCAGCTGCCGCGTCCAGAATAAGTCATGAGATCTGGTCCGCGTTCTATTTACAAGTTATGAATACCTTACCTTGTTTTATTTTAATACGCTTTCGTGCAGGGGAGCTGCACAGATGACCAAAAACAAGTTTTCACCTCAAGATTCTTGCCAACCGTATCTTTTGACAACAATATTAGTTTTTTCTAGCTAACTTTCTTTTATTGAATTTGCTGGTGTCATTAAATGAATCTCATAAATATTCATAAAATAATATTCAAGGTATAAAGGTGGCGTACGCACATAAATCTTACCTGAATAGTAAAATACGCTTTTGAAGATTCACTTACGTTTGAAGAAAGAAATAAATGAATTAATCCGATTACTCTGTACAGCTCGCAACTCACATTAGTACAGCAATTTCGCAAAAATAAAATTACGTGGAAGAGCCCTTTTGTCGTTCGATTCAATACAAACTCTATGGAATAATATCGAGAATTGTATTACTTGCCAAAATCGTTGAATTTAAAACATTGCAGAAATAGAAAACACAACGACATTTCTTATAAAATCCATTCTGCGGCAAACAATACGATAATGTCTTCGGAGCAAAAAATGGTTTCCTTTGAGCATCCAAAAATTAATTTATATCGCATTCTAACTAAACGAATCATTTTAGGCGTAAGAAGGGACGACTATGACATATTACCAGAAATTTACGTAATACTAACACCATTCGAGCCGTCTGTTATGAGATACGAGAAGTAAAACGTTTATAATACGGGCGAGAATGAAGTATGGGCGGTGGAGTTAGAAAGAGAAAAGATAAGAAAATAATGCGCCGTCATATATCATCACAATCGCCAGAATCCTGGTCAGACCCTCTTCAGTGAGAATTCGCTGGAAATATTTAACTAAGCAGGAATCGTTGCCATGGTTACTGACCGCTACGCTTTATGGTCATTGTTATTTGAACGCCGACAAATTATAAATACGCCACTTGCCGTACACGTTAGACGGTATTTGTACATGTTTAGAAATAATAACGTTTAATGTATATTATGGATTTGGCTCGGTAATTATGGTAATACTTTACAATAATTTTACTTAGTATACTTTACAATTTGGGGCTAGTCTTCTATGAAAAAAAGCTCAAAAGAATGATAAAAAGAAAAATACTTCAGAAATAACAAATAAAATTATTCCAAGTCTTTGATTTCAGAAAACAAGGATAGCCATTCACAAAAATTGTCTCTTCATAATAATTAAGAATGTTAAAGTTGATAATAAATGAAAAATTATCGAATAGCCTAGCGTCCTTTTTATTGTACTATGAATAAAAATGCCTCCTTTTATTCGCCATCGTCATCACTCCCGTTTAAAATGACGCCTTGTAGTCATAAGTATCAAAGCAGACATCACCTCGTTCCAAAGCATTGTTATACCCAAATATACGCCAACAATCCCAACATTCCCAACACAATTGCAACAGCGCGTGTTCGAGTAGCGTTTCAAAAACAGTCACCGACAGTCGAAATTAACCCGGAGTTGAATCTTGGCGTCAGCGACAGGAGTTAGTTAACGAGTTTCAGCCGAATACTTGGGCCATTTCGTCTACGTACGCACTTACAGAACTACACAAATTATTTGAACAAAGTAAGGCATCACGCATACTTGGGATTAGTTCTAGCGGCCCGCTGGTTCGGTCAGCGTTCATTAAGGGGCTTTACAGCGCACGACGCGACCAGAAAAGTTTAGTCGATCCGAAATTAATACCTAATTTTTTTACACGAAACAATATTTCCCTTATTACATGGGACCTAGCTAAGCTATTGTAATTAATGTTAAAAAGTGAAATTGATGTTAATTCACCTGTGATTTTCGGAAAAAAGCTAGTATATTTTACGTATGTTTGTGTAGTAATTACTAATGCATTCAAAGCACATTCAATAAAATTGATTCGATAATACCCAATTGGAAAGTTTATAGAAATTTAGTACCTTCCGCCGTATCCGCCGTGTGGTGACGGGAGAGCAGAATACAATTGCTACCACCACCAATCTCTCCCGTGGGTGTCTTTTAATAGTAGTTACTATAAATAGGTTTCTATAGTCAAAAACTTTTTAAATTAAGAGGTTCTTGAATCAAAATACAGCTTAATACCTTATCATTAATGGTGATGCAGTTACAAAAATTATAATATAGAAAATTACATAGTCATTTATGTTATTGAGTCACGTTCAGACTTAGTTATATCCCTCGTGTACCACATGTACACTGCCTCGTGTACACTGCCCATGTATTTTGCTGGTATGATCGAATGGTCAGATCGTCAGCTATCAGCGGTTAGAATCCCAGCAGGGGCAAATCTTTGTGATCATGTTTTAATTTAGTTCTCGAGTCACGGTTGTTTATGTTTTTGAAATTACAAATTAATGTATGGAGAACACAATTGTCACCACCCCAAGTGTGTCCCGTGGGTGTCGTACAAATTGACTAAGGATATATCAGTGATGAGGAATAGGCAGCGGCGTTCCGTCTTATACCACTTAGCAATGTACTGCGACTTTAGTGCCCGATAAATGGCAACAGGCTCGCCACCTATTACAAGGGACCTGTCATAGTTGGCGAAACGTGGCTGCTAGTTCACCTCTGCCTACCCCTTCGGGGATATAGGCGTGATTTTTGCATGTATGTATGTAAATATATTATATGTATTAAAAATAGTATGAAGGTAGGAAGGTTGTTCCACAGCTGTGCTGCGCAAAAGGAGAATGAGTGTGACAGAAAGTTGGTGTTGCCCTTGGGAAGCTCCAACATTTTCGTCAAACAAGGGCGTCTGGAACGAGTAGAAGGTTCATACAACTGGAATCGGGAACGGATGTAGGAAGGGGCGTTGAGGTCGAAAATAATTTTGTAAATGGTGGAAAGGATGTGCACATTACGCCGATCTCGAACTGGAAGCCACTTTAGCTCAGAACGAAATGCAGATACATGGTCGCACTTGCGAAGGCCATAAATGAATCGGATCGCTAGGTTCTGCAAACGTTCGAAATTATTAAGTTCCTCAGTTACATCCAAATAACAAACATCAGCGTAGTCGAGAAGAGGAAGAAGGAGAGATTGCGCCAGCATTATTTTGGTTTTGAAAGGAAGAAAGTATTGAAGTCGCTTAAGAGAGTGATATAAATGATGCATACGTCCACTGACCTCATTATTTTTAATTATCATATTTGATTATTTAGTATCATTATTTGTTATCATTATTTAATTATTTAGTATCCGTACTTACTTTTTAGTTGCTTTGCCTTCTATGCTGGCCTGGGAGCGAACAAATAACGTAGAATAGGCCAGCCCCAACTCATCCCATGGGTGTCGTAAAAGTCGACTAAGGGAGATTGCCCGGTGTAGACCAATAAGCACCTTGGGGCACCCGAATGGTGGAGGGCAAACCACCAACAACAGCGTACCCAAGGTGTCAGGCAGGCGGCCGGCTGTAAAACCTAAGCCAAAACCTTGAGCAGTATGGATTGGAATGTTGTCATTCTAATCACTTTCTCCGTTATGGGTCTCTCGACATGGTCCGTTCCGTCTCTTTTCTATACATTCATTCATCACTAGCACCTTTACGGTGGGATGGATGATATGAATCAAAAGGGAGTGGATGGCTTGATGACGTCTGACATATGAATGGAAGAGGAAACATACTGCGCCGACCCCAGATAGACTGGGAACAGGGCAGGAAGAAGAAGACTTACTTTTTAGTTGCTTTGGACTAGATTATAGTTGTAAGTGTAAGAAAATATCAAATCGTATCGGAGTCGTGTCGTGCCGTGTAAAGGCGTTCTCGCTGGACAACCCAATTCTCGTTAACGTCGAACGGGTTGTCAATTACGTGTCAGGACGCGGCCTGTTTAGTAACGGAAATGAGGCAACGTTTCACGTGTTGCATTTTCTTGCGATCCAGAAAACTTCACGGCGATTTTCAGGTCACTCTTGTTGTGGGAGCTTGTGTTCGATTCGGTTTATTGAGTTTATTATAAATACTTACTTTTACTTTCATTTCATAATACTTACTTTTGCTTTCAATGGTAGAAAGGAGACCCATAGCGCAGTGACTAAGCGCGCTTGGCCTGCGATTGTGTAAACTAAGCAATGCTTGCTAAGGCCGGTCGTTGGATGGGTGACCAAAAATATATTATCTGGAGTTCTTCCGAGTTTTGGAAGGCGCGTTAAGCCGTTGGTCACGACGGTCACCAATCTGCACTCGGCCAGCGTCACGGGTTATGGCCCATTCTCCTTATATTCTTCCATCCATAGGGAAAGCATATTTTATGAAAAGTGACGGTAACTGGTATGTATTATTCTTTTTTCAAACGAGTATCTATTTCAAATCATTTCTGTATCGACTTTAATTTCCAACTTTCACGTAGGTACCTAACGGTTTAACAAAATGAAAATAACCAGCTTTACTATTATTAAAAGGCACTCCGATGACTAGCTAGAAGTTATTGAGAAATAATAGACAGCTGAAGAGGCCACTAAATGAAATCGCATGAGTGTCGATGACAGTGCAATTCTAGCTAGGGGTAAATAAGTAGCGCAATTAGTAAAATGATTTATAGTGTTGCGAGGAGACCAAGGCCTAACCGCCCGGCTAGCGTGACCACCGAAACACGATATGATATAGCCATTTAACGCTTTGAACTGTAAAAATCATTGGATATTTGAGTTCAAGGCGATAAAAGGCTACAATATAAAGCCTTTATGGCTTTAGCATATAGATATAGCCATTTATCGCTTTGAACTTTCTAAAATCCAATAATTTTAGACAATTTAAAGTGATAAACGGCTATATCATATCGTGTTTCGGTGGTCATGCTAGCCGGGCTGGACTGGTTATTTATCGTGGGAGTGGTCAAATAATATGTACATTGCCCAGGGGACACACACGCATCTATCTATAAATCATATCTGATGTGAAAACAATAATATACGTAGTATATTGTTAGGAGCCCATTTCGTGATAGAATATTCAAGTCATACTCTTTACAACGTTGACGTTTCTCATTCTGACATTTATCGAAAATATTTTTTGCGCGGTTGTGGAAGGTTTAATATTTCTACATTGAACGGGCAATATTTTCTAGGGAAGTAACAAGTCATGTAACGTGGAGGAGTAGCCGTATGCGTAGGTAAGGATTTATGTATTGTATAGATTAAAGCAAAATGCTACTAATGTCAAAGGGATAGATATTATTATACATGTCTGTTAAAAGACGTTTACCGTCATGTATGGGTCCGAATATTGGGCTGTGATTAACATGCATCCAATTTTCCCGCCTCTCTCCCACGGGGGTAGGCAGAGATCACTTCTTTCCACTTACTACGGTCCTTACACATTCCTTTTTCGCCTCATTCAATTTCACTAACGTTCTAATTCATGCCCATAGGCTTCGGCCTTCCCTTTCCGTTTTCTCTAATTACTTCTGTTGTGTAAGGCATAATATAAAGGAAATGAGTGGATGAAGAGTCGACGACAGAAAGAAAAGACACGGATAAAGATACGCTGATGTTGAATAAAACAGGAAAAATGAAGGATAAAACAGTGATGAGGAATGGGCAGCAGCGTTCCTGTTATACCTACCACCCAGCAATATACTGCGACTTTTGTGCCCGATAAATGGCAATAGGCTCGCCACCTATTACATGGGACCTGACATAATTGGCGAAACGTGGGTGCTAGTTCACCTCTGCCTACCCCATCGGGGATATAGGCGTGATTTATGTATGTATGTATGTATGATGTTGAATATTTATTAGAAATGAAATATTTATTAGAAAGGAAATAATATTTATTCGAATTATGCATCAATAAAATTTCAATTAATGTCGTTTGTGTTAAAATTATACGCATTGAATTTAACTGGTGTAACACAAAATGTCATACAGAGTGAACAATACCTGCTCATACACTATCATACATACATACATACATAATTCACGCCAATATCCCCGAAGGGGTAGGCAGAGGTGAATTAGCATCCACGCTTCGCCAATTAGGCTAGGTCCCATGTAATAGGTGGCGAGCCTATTGCCATTTATCGGGCACAAAAGTTGCAGTACTTTGCAAGTTGGTAGGTATAAGAGGAATGCTGCTGCCCATTCCTCATCACTGATTTATCCTTAGTCGCCTTCTACGACACCCACGGGAGAGGTTTGGGGTGGTGACAATTGTATTCTACTCTGCCGTCACCACACGGCCATACACTATCATGATTGTTATAATTTCGCTCCCTGTCGTTTAATATAATTACTTCAATGAGAACAATATTTATAGTAATTGTGTTTATTGCGAAATTAAACCTAAGTAGAATAAATAGGCTATAAATTATTATTGGGCCAATTTTACAAAAGACCATTTATAGGCGCCATCTACTTAATTTGCCTAATACACAGTAAAGGTGGCGTAAGATGACAACAGAGCAAAATACAATTGTCACTACGCCCAAGTCCAACAATTAATCTAATAGGCAGCAGCGTTACCATATAAGTAAATAATCGGAACAGAGTAAAAGGTTGTCAACAGGCTGTCCGAGCATTAAACCGGTTTTTTCCAGTCCCGCCTAGCGGTCAGTTGACAAGCTTATTCTCTGTTCCATTTATTTACTCATGTGGCGTTGCTTTTATAGCACCTAGCAAGAAACTGCGATTTATGTGTCCGATAGATGGGACCTAGCAGTATTTGACAACCTAATAATGTATGTCCCGTCATACCAACGGCTTGACGTGCTTTCGGAAACTCAGTGGACCACGGATGATAAGTTTTAAGGGTCGATAACCCATCACTACAGTCAGGGATCTCGGGATAATGATTTCGGTCGATAATGAGTCGGTTACCCATCTCATTTATAGTCTTCATGAACACTGCTTATGATACACAACTGTAGACTGAATGCATTGATTACAATGCCATTGATCTCCTCTACCCCTAATATGTCGGTTAATTGAACTAGTACAATAAACAAGCGAGTATCGCGATTTTGAACACCACTGTGGCATCACATCGTGAGACTGCCATTCGTTGTGGTCAATTTGGCGTAATGTAATCAATTGCCGAACCAATAAAATAAATCAGATGCGACAGTTTTAATTGATACCGCTCAATATTAACTGCGACCCTCGGATGCTCTCGTCGCACGCCGAAAGTTCTGCTCAAACGTAATTGAATATTAATTTCAACAATAAGAGGTCTTCAGTGAGCTTAATTATATTTTTGAGTCGCCCAATTTTGTCACGTTTCAAAAGGAAATTAATATTGATTGTGTAGACCAAAATCTTTTAGGGCACTATTAATGTCTTCTCCATAAAAAATGTATTAAGTGTTTGTAATATACATATAATAAATGTTGCAAAATAGTTGTAATTTAAGTCGTAATAGTACCAACATATTATTAAAGACTCCTACATTGTGATTCTATTACTTCAACAATAGGTACAAGCATTACAATGCCTGTGGTTAAAAAAGTTTTTTTTTCCGAGCTAATGGTATAGTTAGCACCAGAAGTAGATGACCAATTTAGTAAATAATCTATTCTTATTAATTTCTCGAAGTAGGTCTGCACTAGCTTGTATTGATGTTTTATAGAAAAAAAGTACCTATTCAATAGAAGGAAAATAAATGAAATTTAACTTAGAGGTAGAGGAGGTTTTATGACTCACCTTGACACATTGTTGAGGCAAAACATTTTTGTTTTACTTAGACTTGTCGTCACTACAACCTGTTTGGTACAAAGTGTGCCTATAATCGATAAAAAAGTAGATACTTTTGAATCAAATATTTCGGAATTTGTGCAACAGAAATACTTAGCGCACTCTAAGTATAATAATATTTTAGGTTCCGATGACGGTAGCTCCTCAGTAACAACCGCTTTAACATGAGCGAAGAAAATCCTCGCGAATTGCTACAAGACGTGAGAGGAAAGGAAAGGAGACCGACCGAACGTAAGAGAACACGATAAGAAATTTCAGATTCCAGGCTTTTCCAGCGTCATTATTCAGTACTTTCCACTTCTTTAATATTCTAACTGCCGCACTCAGAGACGTCAATTAACTTTAATGAGTATTTAATGTCAAAAATTTTCATTCAAATCTAGACCATAGACCCGGCAAGAATAGCGACTAGTTTTGAATTGTCATTTTTGACGTTAATTACTCATTAACGTTATTTGACGTCTCTGAGTGCGGCAGTAAGTTCATAAAATGAAGGCGTTTTAGATCTATTACAATTTTGATAAAAAATGAAAAAATTGGTTTGAAAAGTCATGGGGAATGATGGGGAATGGGTAGCAGCGTTCTTGTTTAACATAGGATACTGCGATTTAGGAGTGCTAAGATACATTTATTATTACATACATACATAATCTTTGTGATCATTTTTTAATTTAGTTCTCGAGTCATGGTTGTTTATGTTTTTGAAATTACAAATAAATTGGCCGTGTGGTGAGGGCAGAGTAGAATACAATTGTCACCATTCTAAATCCCTTCCGTGGGTGTCGTACAAGGAGACTAAGGATAAATCAGTGATGAGGAATGGGCAGCAGCGTTCCTCTTATACCACCGTCCTGGCAATGTACTGCGACTTTTGTACCCGATAAATGGCAATAGGCTCGCCCCCTATTACATGGGACTTAACATAATTGGCGAAACGCGGGTGCTAGTTCACCTCCGCCTACCCCTTCGGGGATATGGGCGTGATTTATGTATGTATGTACAAATCACGCCTATGTCCCCGAAGGGGTAGGCAGAGGTGAACTAGCACCCACATTCATTATTACTTTGAACTTTAGTATGATTGGCGAATTGTAGACGTGTTATTACACCACTGCCTACCACTTCCGAGAAGAATAGGCGTGAATTATATAATAATATCAATGAAATCCATGCGTGACCTACAAGTGCTTAAAATAAAATAATCTAGCTCCCAGAATGGCTAAGAAATTACTACAAAGTAACATTTTGTCACAGATTTTTTTTGTGTAATAATTTTCTAACATGTTTAATTGTTGGCATGACAAACGAAACGATATAATAGCTCGAATAGACCATTGTCATTAGCTCTATTGGACATCAAGCACAAAGCTGTTTAGTTTCACAGGTACATAATTATAGTATAATTTGGATCCCTTCTAGGTGACCTACCGCCTCGGCATTCAAATGTCAAGGTGTTAGCCCCACTTGAACTATAACAAAAGCTACGCAGAACACGTCATCGGGGTATTCCCCTGATTGACTGTTTTACGCGAATCAACGGCCTCTTCACCATTATTCAATTTCGACAATAAAGCCATTTTAATTGTGACCGGTGACTCCACTCCTGCCATAAGCGAATCCTGCTCGTGTCATCAATACTCATAAATAATGTACAATTAATTGTACAAGCCACAAATTGAAACGAGGCCAGCATGAATAAGTGAATTGTCATTTGAACAAAATAATAAATGTGTTTCTGTAACTAAATTGATAGAGTGCCCAGTGTTTGTGCTGTATGTATAGGCGAGTTTAAACTGTGTATGTATGCGATCATACAAAAGTGTAAACAAACGTCCCCGTATCGGACGCGGTAGCATTAATATTGTATGGAAATATTTAATGTTCGTAATTGCGTTTTGAGTGCGCTTAAACATATCGACACTAACAAGCTACTCACGAACACAACAAAGTTAATTTACCATGAACCAAGATGTACAGTCAGTTGCACGTCAACTAATCACAATAATAAGTCAAATTTTCTCAATCTAATTCGTTCACACATACATACATAGACACATAATATGGGTTATCTCGTACGAGACGAAATTCAAAACATACATAAACTAATTTAATACATACATACATACATACATAAATCACGCCTATATCCCCGAAGGGGTAGGCAGAGGTGAACCAGCACCCACGCTTCGCCAATTATGTCAGGTCCCATGTAATAGGTGGCGAACCTATTGCCATTTATCGGGCACAAAAGTCGCAGTATATTGCTGGGTGGTAGGTATAACAGGAACGCTGCTGCCCATTCCTCATCACTGTTTTATCCTTAGTCGCCTTGTACGACACCCACGGGAGAGATTTGGGGTGGTGACAATTGTATTCTACTCTGCCGTCACCACACGGCTAAACTAATTTAAATCTAGGCCATACACCCGGCAAGAATTGCGACTAGTTTTTAATTGTAATTTTTGACATTACGTACTCCTTAACGTTAATTGACGTCTCTGAGTGTGGCAGTTAGAGACATTCTTTGCTAAGATTTGTCGTGGGATGCGTGACCAATAATCTTCGGTCTACAAAAATTTCTTTCTTTTATCTCGAGATGCTCCGTATTTCGGAATTTACGTAAATGCGATGGTCCCGGCTGCATCTGCAGTCGATAATACCCACCAATGAGCATTGCTTTGTGGGTTCACTTCATTATATTCTTCAGGGGCCATTAAACAGCTGGTGAAAATCATGCGTAATAGCTTTTCACGAGCATCACGATACAAAGATTTAACCAAATCAATGACAAGACCACCTCCTTTCAATAACCCTTCCAGGGATACAAAACAATTCGTAGTGCCTTAATAAAACGAAAACGCTTCGACAGACAAACGCAGGAGCTTTTAAAAATCAAACCCAAATAAATAGCTAGCATAACTCTGAACAAACAAACAATCGGACCCCGACGCAGTAAAACACCAAACTAGCCTTTGAGCCCCAATGATTGAGTAGACCATGACGTTGCATCTGTTTATTTACATATCGACTCAATTAACGAATAAACCGTAGCTCATTAACCATTCAAATCGCAGCTTTCCCACGTTAGCCGATTTTCCGGCGAAAACTGGATGGAAACTTCATAACAGTGTTGACTTTAGGGCCCTCGCCCATGGCGACTTTTTGTAGCGATGTTGTCACGCGTTTCGTTAACGCGCGATTGCATCGCTACTAACGCTCGTTTGTCGCATTTGCAACGCGCTACAGCATCGCGACTGTATCGATGCAAACGTGCAACCGTGTCAGACGACATCGGTGGAAACAGGGGAGTGGGCCGTGTGAGTGAGAACCGAGCACGACGGAAGGGCGACAGTATCGTGACTGAATCATGGTTACGTGGGCGAGGGCACACAGTTAGCGACCGCGCCGCGACTGTATCGCGACGGTATCGATGCGAACGCACGACAGCATCGCTCCAAAAAGTCGCCGTGGGCGAGGGCCCTTACGCTCGGAAACGGATCACGTAATGGCCTTTGTAGTGCAAAAAGCGACTGATCCGCTTTGTATAGGCCGTTTGCTTTTGTCGGTTGACAACATAATTATCGACTGCCACTGTGAGACGGTCAACGAACTGCTGACCGGGAGCTGGCTCTCGTAAAGATTTTGTGAACGACCTGTTGTTTTGGAATTTAAAGGTCTCTGTCCACTAGACCGTTCCGTCACCGGCCATGCACGGAGCGTATCCGCACCGGCAAAGTATTGGACCTCTAAGTTGCTAAGCAGTTTCCGATAGAATTAATATACCTACTTAGGCATTATTATGTTAGTGCTAGTTTTTTACATTTTAAAAGATTAACGAAACTACTAATTAACCCAATACAATAAAAATATTTCTTTTTGAGATACCTACTGGTTTATAGCTTTAGGGCAGGATATTGACAGCACCTTAACGAAAATATGAAAATAATGCTTTGCCACCTTTATTCGTTTTATTTTGATGTACCTACCGCGCAATCTACGTCTCTGAACACATTTCCTATAGGCAGGTGCGCTGGGTGAATTATTTGTAAGATGTACCTATACATCTTAGAAATAATTCATTAAATTATTATTTATGCATAAATTATTTTAAAGGTTAAAATATAATATGTAGCAAAAAGGGACAGAATATAGTGCATTGTTGATATAAAATGATAATTCATCGCAAAATAATGTTAACTGAATTAATTTTGTTAAGACAAACTAAGTTTTAGTACGTTTTAAGCAGTATCCATTTAAAAATATTGGGTCATTGTGAGCTTTATCAAGAGAGTTTCAAGAATTCGTCCATCGTCGAATTTGCTACTAATTAATTGCTAATATCAGTTGCGTTTTTCTTGTGGCTTTATTTTGTTGCCTTCATATCCATAAAATCAATAAAAAGAAAGTTAGCCAATTCTACTAATAATGGTAAATCATTGTCACTCCAGAAGGTCACACTATGAATGACTTATAAATTATGAATGACTTGTATTATTTCATACATGACGGCCACCTTGGTCGAATGTTCAGATTGCTGGGTATTTTCCAAGAGGTCCCGGGTTCGAATCCTGGTAGGGGCAAACTTTGTGATGACCACAAATGTTTGTTTCCGAGTCATGGTTGTGTATATGTTCATTTAGTATATTTTCAACATTTATATACATAATTATATTTATAAAAAATATGTCCGTCATCTAGTATCCATAGCACAAGCGCTTATGCTACTTACTTGTTAAATTATTCAAGGGAAGGCCTAAAAATGCTCAAATGAGGTCCATGCTCAATGTAAGCAGCTTCAATCATTCTTTCAAGGAGTGAACCTGCAATTGCATCCGAAGCACAGCTGCAGTCTGTGACAAAATAACTCCAGCTAGTTTGACTAGATGGCGCTGTACGAAGAATGCAGGGTAAAATTAAGCACCTAGACACAAAAAGCAAAATTAAAACGTGAAATAGTTTTTGTTTTCAATATTAGAAATTTTAGTGACTATCGCACTTTCCATAAAATAATACTAATCAAAAATATAAAATTATAATATAATATAAAATTAGTAAAAACTATTTATATAAAATTATTGTCTAGTAAATTATTGTCTATTAATTAAACTATATATAAGTTTACTAATATTATGGACCTTCTAGTCGTCTGAAAATAAACATTTTTATTTTCATTTTATTTTTTTTATTTAAACATTGACATATTTTTGCCGTTTACTTCGATGCTATTTTTTGCATTATTAACAATTCTTTGCATTAAATTTTGTTCAATTGTTTTACAGTGCCTATCTTATTATCAGGACTTAAATAAAATATGCACAAGTAAGAATATTAGTTGATGAAATTATAACAATGCAAGCCCAAATATACACTCCATCTGTGACGCAATTAAATTGTGAAAAAAATCGGATTTGATATTTTTCATTCCATCAACAAAGGAATGTTCTAGAGCTGCCCTTATGACATCCATTACATATGTTTCACACGTGCGAGACTTGTCACTTTTTACAAGCCGCTGAACAAAAACCGGTCAATTTTCTGTTACAAAAAAATGGTTTGTCACTTGGGAAGAGCAGGGTTGGCAACCAAAAGTGAAACTAAATTTAACACTTATTAATTAACAATATTAAAGTATTAGTGGCTTCTTTAATTAAACTTAATTCATCATATACCTACCTATATCGCATAAAAAATTTCGAATTATCTACAAATATTATTCCTTCCGAAATAAGGAAATTACTGAGCTTAACTTACAGAAAACTAAGTATAAAAATATAAAATTAAATAAGAAATAGAATAAATATAAAAATATTACAAAGGAAACATTTATCCATAGTTGAAATAAAAGTAATGCGTATTAATTAAATTATGAAGTAACTTATAAACAAAATCTATGTAAACGAAATCTTAAGCAGTCATGTTTCGGGAACAGCTTGTTTGTTATTATTATCCTTTTAGGATTCGAATCCAAGACCTCTTCGAAACTATAGCTCTGAAAAATACATACATAAATTGCACTAATTTTCCATCTCTAGGCATGTAAATCGCAATAAATACTGCTGCTTTTTTAATTTTATTTAATTTCAATAAAATAGTGACATAATAATAATGATGTACTCGTTTCGCCGTAGTTACATAGTTTGTGAACCCTGCCTTCTACAGGCAAAGCTATACTAGAAAAAAACACGTACAACACGTTTCAATCGACACAAGATTCATTATTTATTTTCAAGTTTAAGTTGTAATAGTAGGATTATACTATTTACTTATTAAGATTTTTACTGGGTTTATTTAATGTATATATTAATTATGCTCTCTTGCTCAGTTCATCATCATCCTAATAATCATCAGCCCCTTTTATATCTCCATTGCTCCCTGCGTAATAATATCTATTGGGAGAATCCCACCCCACATTATTTAATTTTTGGTTCCTAATATCCAATGACTGGCCTCAACTAACACATTAAAAGTATACACTATCTCAAGCCGACTATATTCGCCACTGCACCATCGAATTATTCTTCTTCTTCTTCTTGCTCAGTTGCTCGGTTAGCATATAAAGTAAGAAAAACAAACTACTTAATTAAATAAGTGAAATATTTTATTTATTTCAATGTATGTCACAATTTACAATTAAATATTTAATACAACTGTATCAAAATGTATTGATATCTAATGAATATAAATATTCATTAATAGGTGTTTAAGAGAATAAGGTTATAAACCAAGTTTATCTATGCTTTTGTTTATTTATATTTACTTTATATAAATAGAAAACATATTTCCTGGTAAAGATTTGATGAAACTATTCGATTTTAATTTTAACATTATATAAATGTTAAAAAAATTAGTAGAAAGATTTTGGTGGTTAGAAAAAGAATTTCGTAAAATTATTTCCCGCCTCAAGACCATAATTTTTCTAAATTCTTTTTCTAACCAAATCTTTCTACTGATTTGATTAAAGTAAAGACGTAACCACTTAACTCTAATATTTCACAAAAAAATTAAGGAGACCTTAAACAATTTTATTTTAAACTTTAAAGCAAAACTTTAAAAACTCTTATATAAAAGAGTTTAAAGAGAGCACGCCCAAGCAATAAAATTTAATTAAAGAGGTGTTTTCACATCCAACTATGTACTTCATAATTCAAATGGCAGTTGTTTGCGACACACACGTTCTCAAGAAATAAGTGCCGTATGAATTTATGTACCAACCATTAAGTTTGTAGACTCTACAGATTTAATATGCAATTCATTTTTAAATTTTAATTTAGTAACTAAACATTTTCTGGTATTGTCTACTTGCTCTTTTACTTTTAAATTAATTCATATTATGATCATTTGCAGTGGAAATGTGCTCATAACAAATGAGTATATATGGGAAAGTGATGGAATATACCATGGCGAGAGCGACAAACGCAGATAGTGATTTGGATAACAACTTTACAATCCATACTGATGATTACATCCGCCTGCCTGATACCGATTTACCTTGGGTGTGCTGTTGTTGGTGGTTTAACCTCCACTATTCGGGAGCCCCAAGATGTTTATTGGTACACCAGAAAATCTGCCTTAGTCGACTTCTACGAGACCCCAGGGGCGAGACGGGGCTGGCACATTTTACGAAATTTTTCGCTCCCAGGTCAGTGGGAAATTTTCAATTCACATAGAAATGATAACAGAAAGTTCACCTCTGCCTACCCGTTTGAGGATAAATGGACAATCATGATTTATGTATGTATAAAAAAATATTTGGGACAAAATGAACCAGTCAGTTTTAAAAGTGTAAATAAGCTTCGACTACCTTCAGTATAATAATAATTGATCAAGTAGGCATATTGAAGCAATCCTGAAAGCTAATCCAAGAAATCACTTAACACTTTGCACGGACAATGGGAAAGTTAAGACCCAATCTGAACTCAAAAAGGTTCTCGCGAAACATTTTTTAATCGTCACTCCTGCAGCGGGACAATCAACAAAGTTCCAGTTCTCTTCTAATCTTAATTGAAAATTCAATCATTTATTCATCTGATCGAGGTCGTTAGGCTCCTTAAAGGCCCGCGTGCCATTTTACTTTATTTTTACTTCGCATCGGAATGGCTAATTTATCGAGAATTGAAAGTTGCGAGCGACTCGGAAGGAGAAGGGAGCAACTATTGATATTAATATTGAAGAACGATGTAACTCAATAGTCTTGTTGGGAGTTCGACTGGTTCATAAAGATTGGGAGAATGGAGGCGAAAAATTAAATTGATGTTAACGTCTATTGCCTTCATACATACATATTTAAATCAAGGTAATATGTATCCCCGAAATGTAGGGCAGGTGTGAAGTAACACCCACGTTTTGTCGATAAACTATGCGATAACTAATAGTCTAAATTGGTGTGGATGAAAATAGTATTTTTTTTGTTATATCCATTTTTATATTGTTGATTTTACTTTAATAAGTAAGTAGTCTTTTGTAGAAAAAATACTAAGAGGCTTTAATTACGTAATCAAGAAGTTTCATTATAAATTGTAAATACATTTTCTACATATAATGAACCATTTTGTTCTGCTAAAAAATGTTAGTAAGACATTTGTACATTTTTTTCAATTTAAAAATAGCCCATGCACCACGTATCCAAGTCATATTGAGAGATAAATCTGAATGAAAAATGACGAGAGTTTTAAGATAAAAATCATTATCTTAATTATCACAGAGACACCTGTTTCAGTGAGTGTGTGGTCCCGCTATTAAAAAGTTTAACAGATTTCCTAGCTGCTGACCCAAAACAGCTACAACATTCAATATATTTTAAAAGTGTCTTGCTTTTGGATTTTTTTTATATATCGCTCTTGATTACATTCTAATGGTAATTTTGAAGAGTTCAACCCGAGTGAACTATTGAATATTACATACATAAATCACGCTTATATCCACGAAGGGGTAGGCAAAAGTGAACTAGCACCTAGCACCCACATTTCGCCAATTATGTTAGGTATGGGACCTAACATAATTGGCATGGTAATAATGTAATATGCGGCGAGCCTATTGCCATTTATCAGGCACAAAAGTCGCAGTACATTGCTAGGTGGTCTAAAACGAACGCTGCTGGCCATTCCTCATCAATGATTAATCCTTAGTCGCCTTGTACGACACCCACGGGAGAGATTTGGGGTGGTGACAATTGTATTCTACTCTGCCGTCACCACACGGCACTACGTCGGTACTACGGCATGGTATACGGATTGAATATTGCTATATTTCACTATAATTTTTACAACACTAGCGACATTAAATGTAGAATTGTTATAGTTCATTTATAAAAGTCGCTATAATATGGCACTAGTAAATAAATGACACAAACACTGATATTTTTTTTATCTGTAATTTTATATTATCACTTTTATACCTTATACTCATATAATTCTAGTAACAGAACAGATAAAATTATTTTATGAATCCTCATACATCACATTAATCACATTGCCACGTTACGATTCAACCTCTATTCACTAGTGTGAGGCAGACATCAAAGGCAGGAATCAAAATATAGTCGATTTAAAATGGAAATTGTCAATTATTTCATGATTAGATACCAGACGTGGGAAATTCGAAGGAAATAACTGGCGGGACTAATCATCTATCACGGCCGATCGCGATTCTGGCATCGCTATTACATTTTGATCCAGCTATGAATTCTGAATGTTGAATCAATATTAGGTACTATCATCACATTATTGTGCTAATTATCAACTTCAATCACACTCCGTTTTTATGTTTTAAACAGAAAAATGCGTCAGACGAATTTCGGTTAGTTATGTCTTATAATTTTGATGTAAAAAAAAATAGTACAATGAATATTGTGGTTAGAAAAAGTTCGAAAAATTATATTCCGCATCAAGACTATATATAATTTATTTCGAACTTTTATTCAAAATTATTTAGTAGATACCTATCCATCAGCCAGCGATAATGAATCGGTTTAGTTTATCCATCTTATATTTATAAATTTATTTCTATCGACTTTATAGTGACTGCTCACGTGCCCAAAGCGATACTTATTTATTTATCGAATGCTATCGTATTTTAGTTTCCAGCACAATGCGGAAAGTTTTGCTGAGACAGAAACAATTTACAATTTGAAACATGGAAAACCAACAAAAACAAAAGTCTCACTTTCGGGACCTATAAAAATTCACCCTGAAACCCAGAGTTGCCACCTCATTCGACAAACGAGCGACCGAAAGCGGAATTTAGAAATAATTGCCACATGCAAAACACGTCCAAGAAAACATTTTCACAAATGTGAAACAATAAGTGCTATCGCAGCTTTCAAGCGAAGCCAAGAACTCAAACTTTGTGAGAATTTATTTCATTCTTATGGTACTATTATGCCGTTCTCAGCTACACAACATAAATAATAATGCGGGCCGTTATAGGGTCATTACAGTGGGAACGGGCCGACTGACGGAGAAGTCGCCCCCCTCTCACGTATTACAAACTACACAGCCTTCATTGTACTTGTTTTGACTGAGCTACTACAGGAAATAAATGTGTATGTGTGCAGACCCCAGCTATTTGATACTGTCTGCCTAAATGACCTTTGCAAGGTAAGCGTTGCTATTATAAAGGTTGTTGGGTATATGGCGAAAAAATGCTAACCAGTTGCCATCTCGTGCTAGCCATTAATCAAATATGTCTTGCGCCCTTATAATTATTGCTTATTGTGTTCCTTTTCTAATGTGCTGTCTCATGTGTTTGCGCACTGAGTCATGGGAGCATGGGACTTATAAAAAAATTTTTGTTAATATAGTTAAGTAAATCAGCAAATGCCAGAAAGAGTGAGTTATTGTAAAATATGGCACCATTTAGGAAAAGTAATCCCAAACCGCCAATAGACTTCTATCCAGACAATGTAATTGATCAGGCGGCTACTGATATTTTAAGTCTATAACTTAAAAATACAATTATAGGACAGCATCCTTTCACAGCGACGCCGACGACGGATTTAGAATCTTAGAATCTCTTAGTTATTTTGATTAGAGCTTGTGGACATTATAACAAGGACCAATGAAAATTAATTAATTCAGACCTACCATTATTTTAGATTATTTAAAAATGTGAATTCCCCAACACAATTTGAACTATCTTGTCTGGCTTTTTGGGACATTATAAAAAGGGGTTCTGCTGGTTCTCTTTTTTGAAACCATTGTGTCTGTTTTAAAAGTACTGTTTTGTGTATGTCGTACAAGGCGAATAAGGGTCAAAACAATGCTGATGAATGGGCAGCAGTATTCCTATTGTACTCCCAAGAAATATATTGCGATTTAGGTGGCCGGTATACCCCCTATTACATGGGACTAACATAACTGGCGAAACGTGGATGTTAACACACCTCTGCCTACCCCTTCGGTGATATATAAGCAAGATTTATGTATGTACGTAATATTGTTTACAAGGTCACAAAAAATAGCACACACATTTCGTGAGTTCATTTGATGTTTTCGACGCAAGGTCTCGCCATACTTCGGCATAGGTAATTGCATCCGTATCAGTGTCGAGACGCGCTCGCGTAGACCGGTATCTCGCTGAACTCTTAGCTCGCGTCCATTGAGCCCAAGATGAAAGCCGAGTCATTACCTGGAACAAAGAACGAAAGCCACTGAAACTGCGCATAAATCGAGCCGCCATGTTTGCATACGTCAGGCTTCCTTGGACGCGCCGCCAAAGAAAAACGCAGCCTAGTTTGTGGGACGTGCCTGAATGCAACCTTTGCCTGGAGTTTAATACATTTATATGCACTTAAAGGGGCGGTGGTGTATTTTAGTGTGATTTTTTTAGCTTGACTTAACTAATAATGAGGAATATGGCAGCTGCGTCCCTAGTGCACTTGCAAAGAAACAAAGTTAAGAAAAATTGTTAATTTGAAGTTTTCTGACTTTATTTTCTTTATAATGTTTTTTTATAATTTTTAAATAATGTTGTAATAAAAATTTAAATCATAATTACCTACTACGATTAAAATTTCTAAGAAATGGTAAAGGCTAGCCATCTACTATATAGGACCTGAAACAAGCTGGTGAAACGTGGGTACACGTGGTACCTCTGCCTACCCCTGAGAGGACAAAGGTGTGAGTTGTGTATTTTCAAGCTTTGATTTTACTATGACAATTCGGTAGCATTTACACACACACATTGGCCAGCTACTAAATACATAGTTATCTTGTGTGAATGATGATTGCAAATAGATAAAACATAGAACACGTTGGCTTCAAATACGTTTATAAATAGAAAGGTGCTTACCTAATTAAGAACAAAAAGTTTTATTCTCACTCGGTTTAATTATAAATTTACCTACCATAAATCAACTGGACTGCAAGGAAACCTATACGCTATGTATTTTGGTGGGCATCTGCTAAATCTAGGCTAAAGGCTAACAATTGAATTAGTTATAAATCAGTTAGATAACGAGTAAACAACTGACTGTCGTATATGGCCGTCACCCAATGTCTCGAGATACAGACACTACAGAGCTCAAGTTATACTAAACAATGAACATGAATGTTACTGTAGCGCGAGGCCACAAAATATTATTTTTGATATTTTAAATAAATATTACGACTTCCACTCAATACGTATATTTTCTATCTGTCGTTACATGTCATTAAAATACTTATCAAAACTGAAATGTCAACTGTTGACAAGGAGGTCTGTTACACCACTCCCCCTCCGGGTGTCTTCTAGAGAAGAAAGGCAGGCTTCAGACGGTCTATTGAGATTTTATCCTCCTTGCCTTTGATCAGCACAGTATAGTATTTCTCATGTTTAGATAACACTTCGTAAGGCCCATCATAACTAGGTTCAAGCGGTTTCCGAACTCTGTCTATTCTGATAAAAACGTGTGTACATGTTCCTAAGTCTTTATGTATGAAAGTAACTTTTCTTCTGTTATTTTTGTTAGGCATTGGTCTTATCTCGCTCATGACAGTCTGCAATTTCTTGAAAAAGTCTTCATTAACTTCAGTCTTTAAACTTTGGAAAAATTCTCCGGGCAGTCGGATAGTTTTTCCATATGCCATTTGCGATATTGTGTATTGTGCATCCTCTCGTAATGCCGTGCGCATGCCTAATAATACTGTTGGTATTGTTTCGCTCCATTTGGTCTGGTTGTGAGCTTTGATTGAGGCTTTCAGTGTTCTGTGCAGACGCTCGACTTTTCCATTACTTTGGGGATGATATGCTGTAGTATGTTTTAAGTTAATGCCACAAATGTTTGAAAGATTTTTGAAAAATGATGACGTGAATTGAGTGCCTCTATCTGTGATGACTGTGCTTGGTACACCAAATCTTGTGATCCAATTGTTGTAAAAAGCTTTAGATACTGTCTCAGCATAAATATCTGGTAATGGGATAACTTCCATCCAGTTTGTAAATCTGTCGATGCAAGTTAAACAATATCTGTTACCTTCAGATGGTGGAAATGGTCCAATTAAATCAATATGTATAGTATCAAATCTGTTGTCTGGTTCTGGGAATTCTGAATATTGTAATTTATTATGTTTGTATGTTTTATTTTTCTGACATTGTATACACGATCGTGCCCATATTTTTGTATCTTGCTTTATGTTTTTCCAAATATATCTTGATGTCAACTGTTTTATTGTTGCTCTTATACCGGGATGATTGAGATTATGAATTTGGTCAAAGACTTGTTTTCTAAATTTAAATGGTATATATGGTCTAATTTTGTTTGTTGATATATCACACCAAAGAGTCTCTTTTGTAGGTAAGGTATATTCCTTAAGCTTCAATGAGCTGTGTTCTTTTAAGTGTTGTAATTCTGGATCATTTTCTTGTTCTTTTGCTATTTTATCATATTCTATTGAATCAACTGCTTCTATTCTAGACAATGTGTCTGCAACGATGTTATCTTTTCCACTAATATGCTGAAATTTTGTAGTGAATTCCGAAATAAATTGTAAATGGCGTAACTGACGAGGAGATGAACTCAAATTCTTCTTTGGCTATCTGTGTCTTTTTCCCATCAAGTTGTCTAGGTCTAGAAAACACAGGATCACCTTCGGTTTCAATATAATGTTTGACGTTATGTTTGAAATTACTTGGTAATAAATTTGGTATAGTTATGTCGGGAAATTGTTGTAAAATATCAAAATATGGCGAAGATTTGTCAGTAGTGCTTAATATTTCATTTTCATCAATAGATGTTAGTTCTGCTTCAATAAATAATTTTGTGATTCCATCAATAATTTTCCGAGAATGTAAATCGATTATCAAATTAAAATGCTTCAAAAAATCAGCACCCAATATTCCTCGTTTGACATCTGCTACTACGAACGGCCATGTAAATTTGCGGCGTAATCCAAATTCAACTGTCATGATTCTGATGCCATAAGTTTTAATTTGGGTGTTATTTGCAGCATACAATTTAAAAGAATTGTCGAGTTTGTCCGTTTTGCATGGTGGTATGATTGAGACATCTGCTCCACTGTCAATTAGAAAAGGTATATCTGATTTGCTGTCATTAATAAATATTCTTGATTTGCGACAGTATATTTTGGCAGCGGAATTCGTCGCTAATTCTGTTGCCTTGAAGCGTTTCCCGAATTGAATGAACACGGTTTCTTGCACTTTTCAGGTATGCATTTGTTTCCAAATCGAAAATGATAGTAACAAAATTTGCCATCTGGATTATATTTTCGATTTCGTGATCGACTTCGACTTGCTGATCTTGCTCCATTTGTACGGTAATTGGGACGAGAACGTCCTTTATAATCCGTTCGTAAAGCTTCAATTTGTTTTTCAAGTGAAGAAATTTTTTGTATCAAGTCTATGTTGTTGACTGTACTTTGGCTTGTTGACGGCTGTATGTCATTTGCAAATATTTCGTCAGAATGGAAGTCTTTCATTTTATCTGCCATTATTGACAATTTATCTAAATTTTCTTCGGATATTATCAATATATTTTTTATAGAATTTGGTAATTTATCAAGCCAAAGGGATCGCAAAATTTTTTCGGAAATATTTTTGTCGGCGAGTTGTCGCATCTGCCTTAATAGTTGGCTAGGCTTGTTGTCTCCTAATTCTAGTCCTGTTAATAGTGTTTGAATTTGTTTTTCTTCGCTTTCGGTATATAAATTTAGTAGTCTTTCTTTTGCCAAACTGTATTTGTTGCTGTCCGTACTTTTGATGATGTCCCAAATGTTTTCTATAATTTTCGGTTCTAATTGTGAGATGAGATAATTGAATTTCGTGTCTTCTGATCTGATATTATTAATAGAAAATTGAGCTTTTACCTGGTAAAACCAAATTTCAGGTTTGTTGGTCCAAAACGTCGGTAATTTTATTGAAATTTTTTCTAGTTGTTCCAGTTCTGTATTCATTTTGTTGTATTTGTTCGAGATCGGGGTCACCAATTTGTAGCGCGAGGCCACAAAATATTATTTTTGATATTTTAAATAAATATTACGACTTCCACTCAATACGTATATTTTCTATCTGTCGTTACATGTCATTAAAATACTTATCAAAACTGAAATGTCAACTGTTGACAAGGAGGTCTGTTACATTACTATCATATTGGCTCTTAGCTTGAATCAAAATGGATTAACTCAGAAATGGCTAGAAAAAGAAATGTCTAGAATAAACTATGGGAATACTCGAGACCACTTCTTAAAAAGACGCGTGGTTTTTTGTGTCTGATATTTATGAGACTTACAGAGGGGCATTACCACAAACTCAAAACGCGACTCAATTCTCATTGTTAAAGTGAGACAACGCTATAAGCCGAGTAGAGCGGCGTCCCGTTTTCTCACCCGCGATTGGATCGCACTAATACTTCATGGTACGGCCACTGTTCCTTAACATAATAATTATTAATACAAGATTTGCGTCCTTGTCCATCAACATTATCGTCAACAGCCATGCTCCTAGTTTGTCCGTAAATCGTCCATACATCTCGGATAGCTGTCATCAATTCACCTGCCTTGTCATTCATATCAACTTTCACACAATTCATCCATTTCCCTTCTACATGACAGATTCCTACTATAGGACTTTCTCGATAGTTTATTTCAAAACTATAAGTAATACGTCTGGTAAATAATGAGAAAAGAAACGGCATTAGTGCAGCATGACGACATTCATTTCTTTCAAGTATTGACCCTGTTGATACAAGACATTTTTATACGACAATAGTAAATCCAATCGTTCTGCTTTTCTCCCTACTATTTCAAGAATCTCGAGAGTAGTTACTTTTTTGTGTGCGACTTTAGACCCTAACCGTGGGCACTAAGATTGTTTGAAGTTTTCTATTTGGACTAAGTCTATCGCACGACCGTAAGGCGTTATTGAGACACATGTTCCGGACTTTCTCGACGATTCTGATTTACTGCGTCGGAGGACCAATTGCGAGTTTGTAATGCCCATTGATTGCCTACGAATGAAAAACGGTGGTTGCCATATAGTTTGTAACTCTATATGTAGGAGCATAAAGTACTGATTAGAACAGTCTGGATTTTGGAAATTGGTACTAGATGTTTATTGCACAATATTGAATTTAAGTGGTCAATAGTAGTGCATTGGTTATCATTGTACGCTCTTCTAATATTAAAGCTTGATAATTAAATGTGGAATATGATCTCGATTGCGTAAAGGCTTCTCGGTCGCTCGTCGGTCATTGGATTGGTGATCAAAAATATTTAATCTGGAGTTCCTCCGTGCTTCAGAAAGCACGTTAAGCCGTTAGTCCTAGCTGCATCTATAGCTGTTAATACCTACCAATCGACACTGGGCCAGCGTGGTGGGCTAAGCCCTACTTTATTCTTCCATCCATAGGGGAAGAATAGATGTGGTGATGGCAGAGAAGAATACAATTGTCACCTTGTCACAAACACCCAATCTCTCCCGCGAGTGTCGCACAAGGAGACTTAAAACAGTGATGAGGAATGTACAGCAGCGTTCTTGTAATACTATCTAGCAATATACAATTTGTGATTTACGTGTCCGATAGACGGTAATAGGCTCGTCATCTGTGTCAAACCTCTGCCTACCCCATTAGGGGGCAAATAGTCGTGATGTATGTATCTATGTATACACGAATTCATGAAATTGTATCTTTAGGCCGCTTTCCACTATGCATTTTGTCCATCCTTCTCTATAAACGTCATTTATAATAGTCCCTTTGACACTTACACTAGGGTATAGATTTAAACATGGTCGCCATTGAAAGCCGAAGGAGAATTTTGTACATGCAACTACATACGAGCAATGCAATTTTCCAAGAAAAATAATCTGCAAACTAATGCGGACACAAAATGCTCCAACAAATTACAAAGGGACCTCCCCAATTATTAATTTATATTCACCACAGATTATTCCATTAACCAAACACCCCATCGCAGGTAGACCTTAACCGCGGCCGTATTTAAGAAGCTTGATCCAAGCCCGAAAAGTTAATGGAAGCGCCTCACGCATAATCCGTACACCCGAATGAATATGCATTTACACCTGTTGTTTGTCGCGCTCGCTCAAAGTTTACTATTTCGACGTTTTATCCGGAATATCGGTGATTATAATTTTCAGTCGGTAAATATATAAGATCCTATCGGATGGTTAATTAATGTGACGCATAGAACAAGGTACAGTTGGTTGGGAGAACGCCAGGTTGGTCGTTTTGCTCTACACGTCAGATATGTGTTTACCGTCTATCTGTGTTACGGTTTCTTCCCGAGACCCCTTTTGTTCGTATGTTGTTAAACTGGAAGAAATGCGAACAACTATTCCCGGTTTATAGGAATTAGTTGAATATACCTAGCCGTAAAGAAAATGGGACTTATTATCTTGGAACTCTAGTTTTACTTCCTTAAATTATAGCTGTTGGATGCTTGATTAGAACGCGATTTGAAGGTACTTTGAGATAAAAAAGCCATATTACACATCCACAAATAAATCACGTCTATGAATTACTATTATTCGAGTAGGTAGAGTTGTATTTAACACTAAAATCGCCAAAAATATTAAATGCCATGGCGTACCAATTGTCATCTATCGGGCACGTTTCGCAGTACATTGATGATATACCAAAAATGTTGCTATTGCCATTCCTCATCACAGTTTCAACACTTAGTCGCTTTGTACGACACCTTGTATGAAACGCGGGAGAGATTGGAGGTGGTAATAAGTATTATGCTGTGTGGCAACACAGCAAAAAGTCAATTTCAAAATAGCCTAGACGTAATGCTGGAACGGAATATCAAGAAAACATTTAAAAATTATTTTAAATAACAAATATTAACGAAATAAATTATTGATTATTGTTTTTTTATTGTCATGGCAGGTTAAATTAAGATAGTACTAATTTTATATCAGACTCTAACACGCACCATTGTAATATTTTGAGGCTCTAATAAAGGACAAGCATTTTGGAATCATACTCAATACAACCAGCTCGCAATTATAATTCAATAAGTTGCCTATTCAACAGGCATCCTTTAATAAAAAAAAAGAAATTTACCTAATATGTACGAAAAAGTATCAGTATTTTCCTTCGCAATAACTAGACTTATTCCTAAATAGACTGCGAATTATTATTAAATTGAACCTTCTATTTACAAATTCAACTGTCCCAATTGCACTGTGTGCAGCGGGAACGCACCTATGTATGCATCCTCCCTAGGAATGAGACACTGAATGCGACGACGCCACGACCACAAATCAGTGGCCACTTTGTTCTTTCAATGTCGCTTTTCTCCGCCGAGGAAGCATTATTGATCTATTTTTAAAGTGATTACTGTCTGTTTGTAACTCTTTTGTTCGTATTTGCGCTTCGATGCTGATATTTAAATTTAGACAGACGCATTGTAAGGAAATACTTTACGGCCAATGTAAGACTAAGCGGCGGCTAATTGTGTGGGTTTTGTGCTGTTGTTGTGCTCGCTTTCTTTGGCAAGTATTTTAGTTTTATGTTTCTTTTGTGACTGCTGGAGTTTCTTTTGCGTCCTTTTGAGTTTAGTTTGACATGCTTTTTATAATTATTGTAACTTGGATATAGGTACTTATAAAAATAAGCCTTTGAAGTTATAAGAAGAGACGAGACTCAGAAAGTTGCCGAGGAGATTATGACTGGGAATGTTTAGGGAAAGCACACACCCAAGGGGACAGATGGGGGTTCCACACCTCCCATTAAGGCAGCACACAGTAAAACTGGCTTAGACGAGTAGGTACTTGAAATTAATTTCAAACAAAGACGTGGACGTACAAAAGAAAATTAATATCTTTCAATAATGAAGTTGATCGAATGGACAAGCTGGCCCTCAAGTTTTCTCATTAGCTTATGTGCATTTTCTATGACATCGAAACGAATTATACGCCATAATTTTACATATTATAAAAAAAATCATATTTTTATATACATACATACATAAATCGCGCCTATATCCCCGAAGGGGTAGGCAGAGGTGAACTAGCACCCACGTTTTGCCAATTATATTAGGTCCCATGTAATAGGTGGCGAGCCTAGGCACAAAAGTCGCAGTACCAATGCTAGGTGGTAAAAGAGGAACGCTGCTGCCCATTCCTCATCACTGATTTATCCTTAGTCGCCTTGTACGGCACCCACAGGAAAGATTTGGGGTGGAGACAATTGTATTCTACTCTGCCGTCACCACGCGGCAAATATTATATACCTATACAAATTAATTATTTGGGAAACTTATGTTTTACTTCCTGCTAGGTCAGTCTCGTCCTGTGTACTTCAATCTTAAATGTGATCGTAACTATAAATCGATCAATTAACGACCCGAATCTTTTATCAACCACCACACATCACCATCACAACGAACCTTTTATTCGCTTACAGGTAAGAACGGTAGAAAATATATTCGAAGTCGTAAAAGGGCGAACACAATAGAACTCTGTATGGGGCCCCAGGACTTCTGAATACAGCCTACGTCGACTTCATAATGTCGACGCATCGCACAATATACCCCCTTTATAAGGCGTTTTCCACCCTAGCTTAGATTCTATTCAAATTCAGATTGAAGACTTAAAATCGTCTCTTTGCAGCAGGAATATCGAGTGTTTGCCTCCGAGATCACTTGCTTTATTATCGCGGAGTCATGGGTAGGTACTTTGTAAATCGATGACGGTTCTAACACCCGTATTCATAAACATTACTATGAGGTGCGTTAACGCACAGGGTCCCAAAAACCTATTCATAGACAATACTTAGTGACAAAACGCACTGAGAAATGTCTAACTACGCACAGTGTTGCATCTTTACTTAAACAAGTATTGTTTGTGAATACGGGTGTAAATGAATGTCATTAGAGTTATTATATTATTATATTGATTGTTGTGACTGTCACTTAAAAGCAAAATTTTACTTATATCAGAGGTGGTTACAATGCACATTGCAAAATTTTATATTCTCTGTAAAGTCTACCCCGAATTATGTATAACTAAAAAGTAAAGAAAGCTCAAGTCCCAAAAATTTCTTCAGCATGTAAAAAGTCAATTAACATCTAAATTCCACATTTATAATATTATTAGAACTATAACCATTCAGTATCTATAGAACAGCACGCCCGCCCCACTGTAAACTGTAAAGCACCAGTCCGAATACAAATTTAAACTTACGATCACAAATTTTCACCAAACAAAACTACTTTCAATTGTTCCCTCCACAGAGACACTTATATTAAGTTCAATAGTTGAATCCCACCTAGGACACGGATAGCTGGACATTTTGAAACTTGTAAAAGAACTGTCTCGAGCCTTAAAGTGTTCTGAGCGGAAACTTGCACTATCCGAGACGCAATAAATGGTACGATCACTTGCATGCTCCACTCAGGAAAGAACCATGCAATTTCATTCTTCTCCTATTGTTCAACTTGGACATAAGTACCGGGCACGTGCTGGGGATTGCAATTACGCGTCCATATCTGCATAATTGTGCCAGTAATGTTCACTCTCTTGATACTTAAACGTGATTGTGTCTTACCGAGCTTTAAAAATGTTGAATCTACATAAGTTTCATATTTAACTAAAAATTCTTTCCACATTTTAGAACCAGTGGAAGTAGATTTTTCTACAACTTTTAGGATATAAGGTTCGGATATAGGATTCGTTCAGAAAAGTGCCGCTTCATTAATTTGATGATTCAATGATGATGATGATAGTTGTAATGGTAATTAATACCAATCACTACACTAGCATCGCAAATCTATCAAAATTCTATATACTACCGCCTAGAAATAATTAATACAATATCTATTCAATGTAAAAACACAAATGACCGCAAATTTATGGAACAGATATCAGAAAAAAACCTGATGCGTACAAAAGCTGCTCCAAACATATCTAAACAACATTTTCCTTTCAAGATCATTAATTGATCTATGAAATTATGCAAACTAACGCAGTCCAACATAATACTGGGTACCATAAATCAATAAACGTCATCTGTCCACTTACGAACGTGACGGAGCGACGCGTCAGCATTAGTTTGCGTCACGCACAGCAAACCCCGTATAGTTGGTGTCAGCACAGTATGAAGGATCTGACATGCTTTGTCAGAGGCTTATCAGGATAAATGCACTTATAAGGTAACCGTTTTAGCATATTTTAGCGAAATTAGACTGGAACCACTTTATTTTGGATTTATACGTCGTAAGCTAAAAGCCTGTTGAAAATTAATTATACTCACCTTTACTTAGTTAATATAGTTTTTTTTTTAAATATCATTGTTACAGTCTGATGCAGTCTGACGTGGGAGTGCCAGTAACAAAAGTGACTCACCGTACATGAGTTTATCGAATTCGAATCGAATTATGAAAAATGATTTTTCATAATTAGGTATCATTATTTTAGTTTTGGTAGGCAATATATTTAATATTAATATTGGATTTCGTGTCACTCTTGCCAGAATGGTCGTACTCAACACGTAGTCAACATTAATTATTTACTGATTTCATGTTTAATTTTCTGACCTCTTATTCTTAGCAATAAATAGGTATTTTAATGTTTTAATTATGGCAGGTATTGACCAATGATCGTATTCGTAACTACATACATTTTTATTTATGAGAATTTAGTGAATTATTGTCTCCATTCTCCTCAAATCCATTTTGCAGTCTAAAGTGGTTTTGACCGTCTATATGTATTTATTTATCGTGATTGTATGGAATTTGCATATTTTCATTCATGTGTTGTCTGATTGAAATTGATGGAGACAATTCTTTACCATGTAAAGTCCAGCGTACACTTAAACTTTTCGTTATTGAGCAAAACGTGTTCCACATCATTCTGGTTAATTAAAGCTGTTTGTCGACTGCAAATTAAATAGGCTCCAACAAAATTGCTTCGGAACACGGGTGAGCAAAGCTTTGTGCGAGCTCCGATACTTTGAAAGGTTTGCTTTGGCATGGTTACTTTTGTTACCTAAACGTAATATTTTAGCCGTTCCCAACAAATTAAATCAGACGAAACTATTTGTGTATTTTAGGAAGTTGCTGGAAATTGTTACGGAGAAGCGGGCTCTCGTAAATGGATGTGAGAGTTGTGGATTTGCTTCTAACCATTATATTTAGTTTTGCATTATTACACATATTATTAGATCCGTGTAGAGTTCGGAGATCTGTGGAATGTGGATTCTAACATTTATTAACTAGTGTTCCAAAATTTTACTGCATTAGGACGTAGTCTGCCTTTCATAGAATCTTGTATACATACATAAATCACGCCTATATCCCCGAATGGCTAGGCAGAGGTGAACTAGCACCCACGTTTCGCCAACTATTAATAGTAATTGAGAGCCCATTGCCATTTATCGGGCACAAAAGTAGCAGTACATTGCAAGGTGGTATAAGAGGAACGCTGCTGCCTACTCCTAATTTATCCTTTGTCGCCTTGTGCGACACTCACTGGAGAGATTTGGGGTGGTGACAATTGTATTCTACTCTGCCGTCACCACACGGCTTCTTGCAGAGTTCAAATAATCGGTTGACCCGTTTCAGTATCCAACTCGGTACCCCTGACGATATCATAAGTTTCGAGTCACTTTTTCAGAGCCTACATTTTATACTGTCTCATACTGCCGCACTCAGAGACGTCAAATAACGTTAATGAGTACAAACGTTATTTGACGTCTCTGACAATTTAAAACTATTCGCTATTCTTGCCGGGTCTATGGTTTAGATTTGAATGACAATTTTCGACATTAAATACTTATTAAAGTTAATTGACGTCTCTGAGTGCGGTAGTTAGTCATCTAACTTATTATTATAATTACTAGTTCACTACTCAAAATTGTTCTCAACTCAAAACAAAACACGATCGTTATTCTAACAGACACGAACACTGCGACACATCAATGGCTGTGTGGTGTGTTGCCAATGTAACACTTATCACAATGGATTACGATCTGAATGCCACGCCGCGCGCTACATGTTGCCGCTTGGTCTGATTGCTTACCACAGATACCTTGGACGTTGATAAATAAGGAGAGCGTTTAGATGTCCAAGAAATTTAATTTTAACGTTGCAAATTCAAAAACGGAACTGCTTATCAGTTTTGAAATGATCAGATCAGCTCTTGTGCAATGAAGGCACTTTGAGTAGGTACTGTGTCTGAATCATAATTATATTATGGTATTTAAAGTCCTTCTTTTACTGCTATCACTTTCAAGCAGCGAGTTAGACAACATACCAATAATGGCAACTTTTTCTATAGGTAGTTAAGCAGATATCGCAATACACAATAGTTAAAGAGATTGTAAAAATTAAATTAAAGACTTCATAAAATTTATCATTTAAAAAGAACAGGTTGAGCAGCAAAGTCAGCATAACTGTAGGCATTAATATCAGCGCATACACAGACTTTTCCTCATCATCATCATCATCATCATCACTAGCCCTTTACTGTCCCAACTGCTGGGGCACGGGCCTTCCCTATGGATGGAAGAATATAGGGAGATTGAGCCATAACCCACCACGCTGGCCCAGTGCGGGTGGTGAGTATTAACGATTGCGACTTTTGTACCCGATAAATGGCAATAGGCTCGCCACCTATTACATGGGCCCTATCATAACTGGCGAAACGTGGGTGCTAGTTCACCTTTGCCTACCCCTTCGGGGATATAGGCGTGATTTATGTATGTATGTATGTATGTTTGATCAATATCGCCACCGGTAATCCTAGTCAAACCCTATCTATATTTGAAAAATCTATTCTAAAACATGGACCCCGAAATTACAAGATGGTATTCAGATATTATAATACCAACGACAAATAGACGAACGTCGCACACAAGCATACAAGCATGTCGCCGAGCGCTGTGCGCTGCATGTTGTCGATAAATAATTGTCGGGCAACCTCTCTTGCCAATGGCAGACAATAAATGTTATGAATGTTGGCTGGGACGAACTCTGACCTAAACGATATTGTGTCACTGCTTTACGGTAAGTGGCGCCGTTACTGACGTTATACTAGCAACGGATTAAATTTTCCCTTTATCTCTCTCCCTATATGGTATCTCCTTGCGGTCCATACCTACTGCTATTTTTCTATCAAGATGTCAATTTCGTGGGATTCTTGGAGGGTTAGCTGCCATTTTCCGTCCAAAAATAAACTTCAATGTACAGTCAACGGCACTTCACACTACCCAAAACTGTAAATTTCTTCAATCGATTGTTAACCTTAACTTGACAATAAATAATAGAGCACAAAATCGATTGAGACATTTTGCCATTTTGTGGTAGTCTGACGTGCTGTTGACTGTATAACTATGTTTGTTGTCAATACAATAAAAAATATCACTTACTGCCGCACTCAGAGACGTCAATTAACTTTAATCAGTATCTAATGTCAAAAAATTTCATTCAAATCTAGACCATAGACCCGGCAAGAATCGTGACTGGTTTTGAATTGTCATTTTTTGACGTTAAGTACTGATTAACGTTATTTGACGTCTCTGAGTGCGGCAGTTAAACCTTTTTGTGTGGATCACGTCTTACTGCTGGCTTTAGTCATGTTATTTAAATCAGCGCTATCTATGAACGTTAAAATGAAGTTATTATCACATAGAGCATCTGTCATGTTACCTTTTAGGGTTGAACGATTTTTAACTATTTTTTTACTTGTACAATTATATTTTGCTCTGCCGTCACTACACGGCGGTATTTACAATAGTATTTAGAAAAACGGTAAGCAAAGTATAAAATTCGGATCGAATTCAAATAAATAATAATTTTGTAATAATTTATGCCGTTGAATGAACGTAGAATGTAGAATGAGAGTTTTCTTATAATTTTGTTGAGTCTTATAAGACATAATATTTTTGGTCCCGCGTTGCATGACTGGTCTTATAATTGCATAGTTTAGGATATCGCTGGCTGAGTGCTCAAGCCACTAAGCCACATGCGGTTGTTTAGTGTAATCTCTATTTTAGAATAAATGGGAACGATGATGATGATGATATTATATTTTCTTTTCATAAAATGATAATTTTACGTGAATACTCAAACTTCAATACACACGAAGTGAAAAGGAAATAGTTACATTACAAATAAAACTACCTCTAGAGCAAATCGACCGATTTTACGTATCGTAAAATTTCGCCCTGCCGCTATTTTATTGTGTGGAACGATTAAAATAAGCCGACAGACCTGTCGCTTTCATCTAAAGCATGATGTACAATTTGAAGTGTACACTCCGTGAAACAGTGCACCTGTTCGAGATAATTATATTCGTGCGTTAGCTATTCTTCCTTAAATACAATTTGAATTTGTCACACACTCTCTCTCTGAACTCTGAATGAAATAAGCGCTCGGTGCTGTTTGAAACAGGGATGCTCATTTCCATTCATATATCAGTACCCGATATTAATGTTCAAGAGAGAGCAAAATAAATTTAATAGCAACTATTATAAAATCCATTTGTTCTAAGTGTTGATATAGGTAACTACGGAAATATAAATGTTTGGATTCTGTTTTAATTAAAATAATATTTTATTAGGCATGTGGTTATGATTATGATTTCCGTCAAAATTATTATATGTTTTCTCTGGGTGTTTTATAATAATTACAATGTAATGTCTGGTCATGAAAATATTATAATTTAAGTAAGAGAACACTGAATATACAAACATTTATTTCATTACATATTGGACTCTTATTTGTCCAAATAATATATTTTTTAACAATAATGCAGATTGACAACGCAATGTAAACTATGTCTTAATTTTATATGATTAAAGACTACTTTTCGTTCACGTTTACCTTGTTCAAGAAAGTCGCACTATTTGGCACTGCACTACGCCTGTTACTTGAGACAACAGTTGTCAGTTCTCATAAATGAACAGAAATTTCGCTAGCTGCAGACACAGTGCCATTTTCGCAAAATACAGCAAAGATGAGCCATCCTCTTTTAAAACTGTACTTTTCGTTAAATTACGATATAATTTAATATAATTGGCACCACCCCCATCCCTCTCACAAGTATCATATAAGGCAACTAAGGGTACAGACAGCGCTGAGCAATGTTCCATATATTACTCAGCGCTGTCTGTATACCCAGGTATAGCGTTCCATATACCCTGGTATATAGCAATAGGTTCGCCCCTTACAAAAATAGCAAAAGGTGTTAATTCCATAAGAATAAATGTTTCGATAGAAGTTAATATCAAACTTTAACGCACCAAATCGAAAAATAAGAAGCACAAAAATGAACATGAACATGAACAACACAAAAATAAACGTGTCCGCAATAATTCATGTGTAATTAATGATTTCGGACAGGTACGTCGCATAATGGCACCGCTCATAGACGAACAAGAGCGCAAGATGATATATTGCGCATCGAAATCGCAATATAAATGTGTCAACCCAGCCGTTTGTATGAAATCCCGGTTCCGAACTGCACTGCCGCTGCTCGGCCGCATTTCGATGACGGAGAGACACGGAAATAATTAGAGACGGTTTATCCAAGCAGATCGCATTCAGTGACGCATAATGAATGAACTGTCGTCTGTGCAGGCTGCGTCACGGTAGGGGGTATTCTTTAGCGTGACGCCACCACCTCATCGTGGCCGGTCCACTGGCACACATTCACTGAAGCTTGGGCAGTGCATACTGCAGAGAAAACTACTTTGTCTATTACAACATCAATTGTTTCAAATTTTTCTTTCAATTATATAAAAATTATACGGGTACGATTTGAGTAACTTCCTCTGTTTTTTCGTCGGTTAAAAAATTAGTACAGACAGACATAAATCACGCCTATATCCCCGAAGGGATAGTCAAGGGTGAATGGACACCCACGTTGCGCAATCTAGGTTTGATCCTATGTAACATAACAATGACACTATAAATCCCTCTTGCGAGGGATATAATTAATATAATTAGCGAAATCTGACTATCAATTACACCTCTACCTCCTCCCTTCAAGGACAAAGAGGCGTGATTTAGGTATGTATGAAGTAATTAAGAGGAAAATTATAATCCAAGTAAAAATTTCGCGAGCCCTGTTTATTTATCAGTTTGTCCCAACCGTTATTAATTTCACTTTGAAACTTTCTCGGTCTGAATTTCAATATCGCTAATCGTAATCGGAATCTTGCTAAATTACCATTCGATTAAGAATCGGAAATGAAGATTCCCGTGGAAAATGTTTCCAGGAACAGGATCGATTATTTTAAGCCCTATGCTGTATTTATTATAGCGTTTTATCACTATGGTATCGATTTGAGTAGATTACTCGTCTTCTGAGACTCTGGAAAATATGAATAGTATAGTGATGAATAGTAAGTTTCGTTATAATTACATTTCATGCTGTAAAAAGATAAAGAAAACGATGGTATAAGGATCCCAGAGCGTGATATAAGTGACAGTAAATACGTCACGAATATGACAACATATCGATATATCAATATATCAACATCATTCAAGTATTTCCACAACAAACCGGTGCTCATTCAAACGATAGAAAAGTCAACAAACAAAAAGCAACATGCATTTTTACATCTGAACACTCCACGGGACTTTGCCGGATAATAAAAAAAAAACAACAAAATATCGTGAAACCGCATCGGACAGAATCGAATATGAAGGAAGTAAAAAATATTAAAATTTCGAACGATCACAATCCCGGCTATCGGTATCAAAGCACGTCCAATCAAATCGAGACGTGACAACGAATGGAAACCTTTCGGATTCCCTGAATAGGCTAACTTATTGGCGTTCCTTTATTCGTTGATTGCTGTTTGACACTATGCAAATTTGCAGGGGTTTTTTTTTATTTAATTAAGGCGTGTTACCCACAGCCGCGTTTTTTTTTTTGAACATAAAAAATATGGAACTTGTTTCCACAAATCAAACCGTTTCATTGAAAGTGAAATGAATGGATACTGTGTTGACTGTTTACTTATTCATAGCATATCATACTTCTTATATTGTGATTTAGTTTTGCACATGTAACATTATGTAAAACCTTTTAAAAATATTAACAAAGTATAGGACAAAAACTTTCGATAAATTACGAACTGGCACTCGAACCCGCGTCTTCTGGAATCCGTGCTGCTGCCTAATGAACTTCATTCATTCAATCAGAATCTAGCCAATTCCGGTTCGCCGAGTAGTACATGCACCTATTTATCCCTAAAAGTGTAAGCAGAGGTGAATTAACACCCACGTTTCGCCAATTGTCCCATCCCAGGGAGGTCCCATGTAATAGGGCTTATTGCCATCTAACGGGCACGTAAGTCGCAGTATATGGCAAGGTGATATGAGGAATGCTGCTGCCCATTACTCGTCGATGCAATAGGCAGCAGCGTTCCTTAGTCGCCTTGTACGGCACCTACGAGAGAGATGGGGGGTGATGACCATTGTATTATGCTCTGCCACCACCACATCAGTATTTTCACTTTTCATTTTAGACGTTCGATGACGGCAGAGCAGGATACAATTGTCACCACCCCCATCTGTGCCGTGGGTATCGTACTTTTTTCTCGGTAGAACAAAATTCAAAGATGAGCCTTCATCGCTGAGTTATTCGCTTTTTTTCGTTTTACAATCAAACTGACGATTATTTAGAACAAAAAATATATGTTATGTATCACTTTTAAGTTCCTAAGTTTTCTAGCATACAAAATAATACACTGTGGAAAATGTACAAACAACCTAAGTTGATTTCGTTAGACCACGCCAGGGACGGTGACGACGTAGTACAATACCAACAAATTTCGGTCTCTGTAGCTTTCAGTTTAACTTTTATGGCTGTTTTTTGTGCTACAGGAGTCGTTTTAATTATTTTTATGGCTTGGCCGTTTATAATAATTATTGTACCTGCGAATTGACTTTCGGCGCAAATGCCAATTTTAATGTTGTCGCGGTGAGTGCGTAAATAAATGGAGAGCGACAGCAAAAGTTTGGACACGTGAGTCTCCCCCTCTTCTTCCCACTGGCATTTTCCCACTTCAAGTGGGGTCGGCACAACATGTCTTCTTTTTAAATTTTACATAATCCATTCACTGCTACTTCGGCCACTTAAGTCTAGTTGTTTCAAATTCATCGAATGAGTATTGTTGGAAACATTCCATTGACCTGGAAACACCATTTTGATTACTCTTTAATTTAGTTTACTTCTTCGTACTGCATTACTATGAAATAATGATGTGAAAAAATGAAGCATTAAGATTTATGTCACATACTGCCGCATTCAGAGACGTCAAATAACGTTAATGAGTACCTACATAACGTCAAAAAATGACAATTCAAAACTAATCGCTATTCTTGCCGGGTCTATGGTCTAGATTTGAATGAAAAATTTTGACATTAAATACTCATTAAAGTTAATTGACGTCTCTGAGTGCGGCAAATAGCTTTAAATTCAAACATAATAATATGCCCTTGGATGTATAGAACTGAATATTTTTATTTAGTTTAGCCAGTGTGCCCGTCATGGGCTACCTTCGCCTAATCATTCAAAATCATCTAATTAATTACTTTGTAGGTCCGATAGGGGTGTTTATATAGCTCTATTCATTATGGGGCTATAATTGACCATCTTCACTTGCTTTTTAATGAAAATGTTTGCATTGAAAATATCTCAATACTCCAGCGAGGAATACCATACCGTATCGTAATAGGCAAATAGATAAGCATACCATAGTCTTTCGAAAGTTGGAAGTTCAATAGACTACTGTTACAATCGAATCTCGAATTTGAAGGAAAGATTTTACTTTAGCTATCGAAACTTGAATGGGCGTCGCGTTGCCAAATCTTTAATTGAATGAAAATGCACCAAGTACAAGAAGCGACTCTGAATTGTTCCTTGGACGGCACGATAAGGAGATATAATAATTCATCGTGAAATGTCACTAAAGTTCACAGCTGATAAAAGTTTTGTCCCTTTTGAGAAATAGAGATTTAATTTTCGCGAGTGCCCTAGCGAGTAGGATAACGGAACTAGCGGTTGTTACGGCTCTCACCTTTGCACGGCATTATGCTGTGTCAGCGAAATAGAATTGCTTATGCAAATAATCTTTTTCGTTTCACACTCGTTGAAGTAAGCTTAATATTTTAGGTACATACGTATAAAGACTGGGAGGAAATCATTTGGCCTGGTATAGACATGCTATGAGAAGAAAAGAAATGCATGTGACACAATGAACATGAATGTTGACGGTTGGAGATAAAGAGGAAGACCGCAGACGAAATGACTGGATTGCGTAAATTATTTACATTTATGTAGGCATAAATATGATTACACCCACATTTCGCCAGCTATGTTTGGTCCTATCTAATAGTAGATGATCTTATTTCCATCTAACGGGCACGCTAATCGGAGTATTGTTAGCTCGTGTACCAGGGGCATGATTCTGTCAATATAAACTTATCACAATCGTGTTTCAATAGTATTACGTATTTACTTAACAGAAAACAACAAATAAATACATTTGCGTAGTCATTTGATATTGTTACATCTCTTCTTCTTCTTTGTCCTTGCGCTTACCCGGCCTAACACCAGGGTCTGCTTTCCGGCTAAGGCTATTCCACTTTTTCCGGTCTTCGGCATCCTGTACTATAAGGTCATTTTCCTCGATGTCCGCCGTAAACCACATCCAGGCAGCGCTTGTTGGGTCTGCCGCGTAATTTTGGCACTTGTATAGTTAGGTCGAGTTATCTATTTCCGATGTAGTCTGCGGCTAACATGGCCATACTAACGTAAACGGCTCTCCAGCAGCTTGTCCGCTACATCTCAGACTCTAGCGCTGCCGCTGTATGTTATATTGTTATATCTATGTGACGACCGGCTTGGTCGAATGCTCAGATTGCTGGGTTGGCCAAGAGGTCCCGGGTTCGAATCCTGGTAGGGGCAAACTTTGTGATGACCACAAATGTTTGTTTCATGGTTGTGTATATGTTTATGTAGTATATTTTCAACATTTATATACATAATTATATTAAAAATATGTTCGTCATCTAGTATTCATAACACAAGTGCTTAGGCTACTTACTTTGGGCTAGATGACAGGTGTGAGTGTAAAAAAATCTAAGCATTTGTAATTTTGACTTTTATTAACAATTAACTGTGTCACTAAATCGCCAAATTCTGGTCCTTACCTAACCTCAAGCCCAGCCCAACCAACAACTGTAGATCTTAATAATAAAATTGAATACTAACGAAATTTTGAAACAAGAAACAAGTTTATAACAGCCCGCTAACTACGTTAGGCCGTAACAGATTCAAAAGCAAATAAAAAGGCTTTGCCGATAAAAACGAAGTGAACTTTTTCAATTACAAACTTGCATGGCACGGGTACATGTCTAGTTGAGTGCGGGATCATTGAACTTACTAGACACTTGTTATGTACCTACACCTTGTTTATATTGAGTCGGGGAACTAGTAAACAGTTTAAACTTGCATTAGAGTTTCAGAATTGCCACTTATGTATTGAATGCGAGGACGCTCATAATAATTTACACACTCCAATCAAATTTCTTCTGAGAGCTTCTATATTACAATTTTCTTAAATAGTTGTAGCTTTGCACTATACTTTTATACATATAGCGCCCTTTAATGTTTTTTTTTTTGCTTTGATTGTCCGTGAGTTCGAATCCTGTACCAACAGTCGCAAGTTATGGTTGTTCATATTATGTTTGTGTATTTGCAATATATATTTAAATAGTGTCCATAGCGTTGTTATAAATTTAATATATAATAGATTGTAAACTAACACCCACATTTAGCCAAACTGACATATTTGGCTAAATGTGGGTGTTAGTTCTCCTCTACCTACCCCTTCCGGGATATTAATGTGATTTATGGATGGAACAAAAATGAATTGATATTTTATACTGTGGTTATCCCAATATGATGAATTGTTACATGGTTTCAGATATAAGGATTCAAGAAAAGTTTATTGACTTTTCTTTCTTTTCATTGCACTTTTGTGCAAGGGGATAAAAAAATCCTACAAAACATGCTAGGGTATTTAAGTTCAACAATTATTAAACACTCATAAATACAGATAATCTTTTATTTTACACATTTAATTGGAATCTTTTGTTTTACACATTAATTGAAATCTTTTATTTTACACATTATTTTATTTCAGATTTTAAATAAATATAACATGCTTTCTTAGTGATTACCACAAAAGTTTCTAATTAGAATGAAGCTTAGATTTTAAAAATACGACAACGTTCGCGACTGCTGCTGCTTACATTCTCGACTTTATTACAAAACACTTTTTCAATTTCAACAATTAATATCGCTCTTACACCATGTAATTAAAGTCGGAAAATGCCTGATTTAAAATTATAAATTTCCTTGCGATTGTACAAGCATTTTTCCAGCGAATTGCACCTTCAGGCTGTGGTGATAAGGCAGCATTTCGAGAGTAGCGCCTCTGAGAAATATTTGACGTTTTCGAAACGGGTTCAGTTCATAATTGAGTCATTAGTAGAAGGTAACACGAGAGGTGGGAATGCGTCAAAAGGTTCTAGCGATAAGTAAATGCAATTTCCTAGCTACCCTGATCTTAAATAACTGCATTTATTAGTGCAGTCGCTTCAAGTGTGCGATTGCGGGGCGAACTGTGAGTAGAATATATGAACTGCTAGTTATGAACGTTATTTTAATGAAGCACAAGAAGCCGGTACATATCAAACGTTGCTGTGACATCTCAATTTTCAACAATTCAATCAAATACATACCTGTGAGCAAGACTTATCAAAAAAAAATTACGCGAGAATATATTTTTCATCCCACCATCTCGGAAAAAGCGTTTTTGCTCTTCGATATCTGAGTGCAAAAGCCGTTTTTATCCTCTAGAGGTTAAAGTAAATTTGAATTTAGAACATCGTGTGCAATGAGTTTGTGAATTCAAAACATCACATTTCTACCTCCATGGTGCCGAAATTGTCATGCAACCTATTTTAATTTGTTAAAAACTCAGACTCGGAACCTTCTTGGTGCACTTTTTTTGTAATTTGCTTTGCGCGCGCCATTTTCTTTTCACGTCACAAATTTGTTAAAACCTAGGAGTTCCGTGACGGTCAATCAGCTTGGCGTCAATCTTGCTTTAAACATTTTGATCGTCTACAACGCTTGCTGGATGCTTGAGTCGAGCATTTAAAAGCTATTTAGGTCTGTTTGATTTGTTTACGCTAGCAACGGAACAAAAACATACAGAAAATCAACGTGCTTGACTCAAGCTGATTGACCGTCTCGGAACTCCATTAGGGACGGTAATTTTTATTAGGGACTTACAGGTGTGTCTGGATGAATGTTGCGGGTGTGGCTGGGTGGATGGGTGGCTGTTGGAGGTGTGTCTGGGTGAATGGGTGTTTTGAGGGTGTTTCTGGGTGAATGGGTGTTTTGTGGGTGTTTCTGGGTAAATGGGTGTTTTGTGTGTGTTTCTGGGTGAATGGGTGTTTTGTGGGTGTTTCTGGGTGAATGGGTGTTTTGTGGGTGTTTCTGGGTGAATAGGTGTTTTGTGGGTGTTTCTGGGTGAATGGCTGTGTCTGAGTGGATGGGTGTGTATTGCGGGTGTTTCTGGGTGAATGGGTGTTTTGGGGGTGTTTCTGGGTGAATGGGTGTGTTGTGGGTGTTTCTGGGTGAATGGGTGTTTTGGGGGTGTTTCTGGGTGAATGGGTGTTTTGTGGGTGTTTCTGGGTGAATGAGTGTTTTGTGTGTGTTTCTGGGTGAATGGGTGTTTTTTGGGTGTTTCTAGGTAAATGGGTGTTTTGTGGGTGTTTCTGGATTAATGGGTGTTTTTTGGGTGTTTCTAGGTAAATGGGTGTTTTGTGGGTGTTTCTGGGTGAATGGGTGTTTTGTGGGTGTTTCTTGGCGAATGGGTGTTTTTTGGGTGTGTCTGAGTGGATAGGTGTGAATGTTGTGGGTGTTTCTGGGTGGTGTTGAGAGTGTGTTTGGGTTAATGGGAGGGTGTTGTGGAAGTTTCTGGGTGAAAACAGAAACTGTTGTGATTGTATTTTTTTTTTTTGTATTTTGCAATTTCCTCGTTGGGGGGGATGAAAAGTTACGTGTTGCACTCGAGTGCAAAGATTTTTCATCTTGTGCTCTTTTGATTCCCTCGCTATTGCTCAGGATTCTAATTTTTGAATCACTCGCTACGCTCGTGATTCAATTTTAGAATCCTTCGCTAGCTCGGTCATCAAAATTGAGCACGCGGTTAAAAAACAACTTTGCACTCACGTACAACAAATAACTATTTTTTCTTTTTGTTAGTTATTGGGACATTATATTGGTAAGTGTTGGAAAGAAATCTAAATTATAATGATATAATTTTTCACTGGCAATTGCTGGTTTCTCATTATTGATTTGAAGAAGGCAAAATGCTACGATGCAATTCGTTATTCCTAATACCTTGCTTGTTCATTATTTTTGTTAATTGTTTTTCAGGCCTATTACGTGTGATTGCATCCGGCGGATTGATATTGTGTGTGTAGGTATTATGGTGATAAAGTTCCACAAGAATAATGAAATAAGTCATAGGGTACACCTGGGTGAATGAATTCCTAGGTGAATTAAAGTCCTATAAGTTCGTGCGCGACCCTCCTGCGGTCCGAGCGGGGGCGGGCGGGGCGGAGAGGAGCAAGTTTTCCCTCCTCCCCGCAGCACCCACCCCCACCAACATCCAGAGCGCCCCGTCCCCGCCACCGCCCCTCATACCGCAGCAAGGTCGCGCACGAAGTTGTCGGACTATAACTCATCTAGATATTCGTTCATCCAAGCTAATTTCACGTAAGCAACACCAGCAAAGTGCGAAATGAAACGATGACACTAACAACTCCACTTCTTCACCTAACTAAGCGAGGTGTAATAAATTGTCCAGCAATGTATTTCGTCTTTTATTAATTCTCGAATAAATTGTACTCGACCACGCGCAGTAAGCTGGAACAATTGGTAAGCTTGATTGGAAACAAAATACGATCCAATTTACCGCAAATTCTAAAAATTAATTGTGCGCCTCATTATTTGTTTTCTGAAGCTTTTCCATATTTGCAGGAAACTGTAATTTGACCACTTCAAATCGGCTTGGAAACAGGCTTTTCCGACGACACTTTGTTCAAATTAATTACCTAAACTTCGCAAGTTTCAATTACTATAATTCCTTTATATGAACCTCCTTGTTTTAAGTATTAAAGAAAAATTTGTTAAAATTTATGTTTAATGTATTTTTTTTTAATTTTATATCCCCACTGCTGGGGCACTGGCCTTCTCTGTGGATAGAAGAATAGGGAGAATGGGCCATAGCACTCAGTAGCGTTTTAAGCAATAATAGTAATATTATATTTCATATCTTTTGCATTGTATTGCGCATGACGTTACCAATATAACATTTCATATCATAACCACATCTCTGTCACCTGCTCTGTAAATAGTTATACATATTTTATCAAAATTATACGCTGCAGAACGAATGAAACATCCTTAGAAACTTTCAACAATTAAATGAATACAATTGAATCCGAAAAGAGGATTGTTGTCAGGCTGGCTGTAAAAGCTGAACTAAAAACATTGCGCATAATGGATTGCAACAATCAGTCTCTCTGTTCATCGGTCTCTCGACATGACATTTCCATCACTTTCCTATACATTCATTCATTACTAGCACCATTCCGGTATGATGGATGATTGAATCAAAGGATGCATTGATGACGTCATGAAATAAGTGCAAGAGAAAAATACTCCACTGACCCCAGATAACCTAGGAAGGACCGAAGGAAGACAATGAAAACTACAGATATTTATTGATTGTAAACTAAGCAATGTGACCAAAAATATTATTTTGAATTCCTTTCGTGCATCGAATGCTACGTAATGTTGCATCTGCAGTCGTTAATACCCAGCAATCCACTGTGTCACCGTAGTGGGTTATGGCCCATATTCTCTGTATTATTCCATATATATCGACACGTACCCGACTAGCGGGAACATTAAAATCAGGTGATAAAAAAAAATCCTGATAATCATTAAAAATAAATATCGTCATAGGTTTACCACATTGTAAGGAATGCCTAATTCGACGATAAACCTATCAAAAATGTTCTTTGTCTCACTTAGATACTGCACTATTCGTTAAGAAAGCATGAAAGTCGAATCTAATACAAAATGCATTTTCCAATTCTAAAACACAATAATTCAGAGTCATTGGAAACAATACTAATTTGTTTACTCTGCCAGCACTTCAGTGGACCCGCCTCCTTATTATCATGTAAAAGGCTCTGAAAGGAATAAACATTTTGTTTCCAACTACTTTCCTATCATTAGGGACCTATTTTTATTGCAGTCGTACTTCTTATTCGATCCACAGCCGTTTAATAATAGATCAAAGCCATCTATTAAATTTAATCATATACTCTAGACAAGTAAATCACAAATGGTATGACATTATCGTTCGTGGATCGTAAAACAGTAGTTTATTAGGTTCAATTGTACTATAATCACGAGCAAAACATGTCACAACACAAAAGGCTTTATTATCAACATTATACCTGTTCGTAATTTTTTTTATTTTATTTATTCCTATTTACTGCTACATCCCATATGGTTTTAGGAGGGGAGATGAAATTCAGACGCGGGAATAGGTTATGCCATTTGATTACAAAATTATTTTTTCAAGTTAAAGACAATATAACATCATGAAAGCCCAATTCAAAACATGCAGCCCCAATTTTTTTTTCTATGAAAAAATAATAAATAACCAGCTAATCTGCAGTAGAACACATAAAGCAAATTTTCTTTTAGGTAACCCTGAAGCTAACAATTCTAAAAAATATTAAAGGAAAACCTATATAAAATATAAGCATGATAATTTTGAAAATACATACATACATACATAAATCACACCTAATATACCCGAAGGGGTAGAATTTTGAAAATAAATGATTAATGTTCCTATGTATGACGATATACAATCAAGATGTTTTAATTTGGGAAGCGTGTTGTGTGTGAGTTTAATTTAGTAGGAGATTACCAAATGCCCTACTTTCTCCTGTATTAAGATTTTGGTGGTTAGAAAAAGAATCAGAAAAAGATCAGTGTCTTGGGATAGCAGCGGACGCGGGTTCGATTCCCGCCTCAAGATCATAATTTTTCGAAATTCTTTTTCTAACCACGAAAATCTTTGTACTAATTTTTCTAACATTTATATAATGTTAAAATTAAAATCGAATAGTTCTCCTGTATTATTTTGTTTGTTATTTAAACATTATTAGACTTTCCAAGGCTATAACATAGAAACATTTATTTTCTTTTTGTTTTATGTCCATTATACCCAGACTATACCTACTAGCTGCTATATGACTTGGACTCCATTGAACAAGTGTCACAAGTTATCGAGAAATATGTTTCCGAATTAACTCGATGTCACATATGATTCCATGAAAATTTATATTAAACCAGCAGCGCCCGGCCTTCTCCATTCCCAATATCTGCTACCGGGTCCACCTATGAAGGGAACAGCTGCGGATATATCTCTTAAAGTAATTCAATACTGTTGAAAGGCGAGTCAGCCATATCAGTGGAATACATTGTCAGCTTTGTGTTTCACTGGTTAATCCTTTGGCAGGGCGACGAATCCACGTTCGACTTCAAATAAAATAAAAAACATAAAGCGCTCGTTGTAGTTACAAACACATTGAAATGAAAATATTAATGTTATCGAATTGTTTCTTTTTTTTCTGTCGTAATTTTTTATATAACTCAATATTTTTACAGAATTTGCCGTGATTCATAATAGTTGTGTAGGTAACTGCGACAAGTATATAAATTTATTAAACAGTCAGTAAAAGTTCTTACACCCGTATTCATAAACATTACTATGAGGTACACACGCACAGAGTCCCAAAAACCTATTCATAGACAATACTTAAGTGACAAACCGCATTGAGAAATGTCTTACTTCGCACAGTGTTGATTCTGTACATAAACAAGTATTGTTTATGAATACGGGTATTAGAATCGCATTGAATTCTTAGTTGAAATACAGTTATAGATTTTTACTCGTTAGATGTATTAAAATGTGTGACACCCGTATTTTAATTTAATATCTTATGAAGAATGACCATTTTCAAATAAAGACATAGCTCAAGGGTCGTCGTCGCTAAATAAAAACCCTTAAAAAATGCTCTCTGAAACAAGTGACAATTGATTTGTTTCCAAATTCAAAACCAGCCTGATGCCACTGCGCTGCCCGCGTCGAACAAAATGGCGTATTGTAATTCCGCTACAGATTCGCATTTCGGCTCTCCCAGTCCAACTAAAACTTACAGCGGGGACTCGCATTAAAACTAGCGAGCGAAGGTGGGTCAGCAAAAAGTTAGTCAGCGAAATCAACGGAACACATTGTCCCCGGCAGAGCGGAACGTGGACAAAATGGCATTCGTTTTTGGTTCGTCCTGCGTGGTCGGCTCGACTTAATTGCCCCATTGTTAATTATGTGACATTTCAAAACGTTTACCGCGAATCGAATTGTTACCAATTTTCTTCAGAGCTATATCTATTATTATAACATTTCAATTTGTATCTAGGTCCAGATAGGATTTATTAATGGAGTTTTATAATATAGGGGAAGGGGCCCCAGAGCGGGTAGATCTAAATCATAGGATAGTGTATTTTATGTAGCAGTATTATAGATTGATGCTATTGGAGAGTGTAGATACTTACTCATCTTACCTATTCTAGGTATATAGGCTAAATTAAAAAAAAATGTTTTAATACAAAAGAACTAAAACTTAATTAGGTCTTCTGCGACAGGAAGTGTACCTACCAATAACACTGGCTGCCTCACCAATAAAATCTAAATGAATCTTTTTTGCGCGAAATTCAAACCAGCCTTATTATTAAGAACGTTATAATTTATTTATTTATTTATTTAAACTTTATTGCACACATATTAAAAGGTACAAATGGCGGACTTAATGCCATAAGGCATTCTCTACCAGTCAACCGGAAAACTGAGTACAGACAATATTTTGGCGGTGCGTAAAATGAGTATCGTTAAATTAAAGTAGTTTTTAAATAATTACTTATATAAATACTACTAATACTACCTACTAAGTATAATATAACATAAATAACAAACTATAAAATAAAACATTTACTTATAATAATATATGTAAAAGACAATAATTTATATTATATAATTTATAATATATTATATTATATAGTTTATTATATATAAATAAATAATTAAAATAAATAATAATAATGACAGTCTTTAGAAAACAGTGGTTCCGATCAACCATTTGGAGAATTCAAATAGTGGCTGCGAACAAGATTTTTGAACGCAAGTTTATTTTTTGTTCTTTGAATAGAAGGTGGGAGGGCATTCCAGAGTCGTACTGCTTGAAGAGTGAAGGAGTTAGAAATAAAACCAGTGCGGTGAAGAGGCATTGCTAGAGTTAGTTTGCTGTCTGATCGAAGAAAACGGGCGTGAGAGGCACCTAAATATTGAAATTTGCATTTCAAATATTCAGGCGCGCACGGATCATTAATAATAGAAAAAAGTGTGGAGACGATCCTTAAGTTCCGTCGTTGGCGAATTGTCAGCCATTTGAGCTTTCGCCGGTATGCAGAGATATGGTCATATTTACGCAGGCCATAGATGAAGCGAATACAGCTGTTGAGTAAACGATCCATTTTATTTAGAAGTTCCTGAGTAATATCCGTATAGCACACATCAGCATAATCAAGGATAGGAAGAATAGTGGACTGTACTAAGAGTACCTTTGTAGATATTGGAAGGAAATGCTTAAGTCGATAAAATGACCGTAATATGCCAATAACTTTACCACTTATACAATCAACTTGGGGCCGCCAGCTCAATGTGTTATCAATACAAAGACCTAAATTGACGACTTGAGGAAGAAACTCAATTGAGGTATTATCGTAATAGAGGGGCGCAACAGAAGTCATGTCCAATTTCGATAATGTGCGCGAACTACCTACTATGATTCCCTGACATTTGCCTGGATTAACACTGATGCCAAACTTTTTAGACCAGTTGCAGATCTCTTGAAGATCACTGTTGATAGTCCGCACAACCTCAGCCACCTCGTTCAGTTCCGCTTGCGCATAAATCTGTAGGTCGATTATTGTCGATAATTGATTGCGTATAAAAAAATTATAGGTGTTCCTCTCACTCACTCATGTTCTGTGATCTTTTTAATATAAGCCCTTGACATACAGTGGTAAAAACATCCGTTGCTTTAAAACATTTTAGTCACTAGCTTATTAATGTCACGAATCAGCCACAAGAGGCGACGGTTCAGAATTCTGGAACCTTCGTTTGTCCCATTGCGGTATTCAAACAAATAGGAGCCCCTTAATTTCGCGCCATTAATGAATAGAAAAGTATAAATATCGTCGCGGGCCACGTCGAATGGCATTCGTCTCAGTCTCCAGTGAATTGAGAAATTAGAATTGGGACGATTAGTTTTAAGCGAAAGCCGGTCATCATTTATCTTCTCGGGACAATCCGATTGGTTCGGCTCGCTGTTGAGTGCGCAGGGTTACCAGACTTTTTGAATTGGTTGGATAAAAACTGGATTTGTAGAACTACGTTTATAATAATATATGCCTATTAAAATAAATGTTGATTTCAGTGTCTAGTGTGTTTTGTGTGCGATTGCGTACCCTAAGCAACGTTGCTGAGTCCGCTTTTGGATGGGTGACCAAAACTATACTATAATTATTTCCTTATTCAAAGTTTGTTGTAGTTTTAGAGCGCTTGGCATGCGATTGCGTAACCATAGCAACGTTTGCTAAGGCCAGTCTTAGGGTGGGTGACGAAAATATACTATGTCAAGTTCCTATGTCCACGTTAAGCCATTGGTTCTGGATGCATCAGTATTAACTTTCACTGATCCAGCATGTTGGGCCATAAGGCCATTCTCCTTATCATCTTTTATCCATAGGGTAGCCCTTGCACCAACAGCGGGAACATTGAAATGGTTGTAAATAAAATAAATAAATACATATTTTACACCCACACCTATCAACTAGCCCAAAGTAAGTAGTGTAAAATATTTTTAATATCATAATAATTATTTATATTAATGTTGAAAATATACTACATAAACATATATACAAACATGACTCGGGAACAAATATTTATGTACATCACAAAATTTACCCCTACCAGGATTCGAACGTCCCGGGTTCGAATCCTGGTAGGGGTAAATTTTGTGACCCAGCGATCTGAGCATTCGACCAAGCCGGCCGCCGAATGGTGATGACGAAAGAAATAATATTATTATGTTAAATATCAAACACTTATGTAATTACTGCTCTGCTGTGTGTGACGGCAGAGCAGAATATCAAAATACAATTGTCACCACCCCATCTATCCTGTGGGTGTCGTACAAAGACAGCAATGAGTAATGGGCAGCAGCATTCCTATTGTACCTAGCTAGATACTGCGATTTATATGCCCGTTAGATGGCAATTGGCTCGCCACCTACTACATGGGCTCTAGCTTGATTGGCGAAAAATGGGTTTTAACTCACCTCTGCCTATCCCTTCGTTATAGCCGTGATATACGTATGTATGTATGTAATTATGCAAGTGCTCTAAGTTTATAATAATTATTAGTGCTTAGAATACATTTCCGACATGATGAAATGTATCGTTTATCATTTATCTGAAAGATCAAAACACATCAATTATTTTTGTAGAGACACAAAGTCTTTACATTTCAGAGACAAGGGGCACCATACGACCGTGACCTATCAAGAACTCTTGTTCTCGAAGAATAAACAACTCAAAAGAAATTTAGTTTTATAGTTAAACTTTCTGAGTCTCTTATCCAGTATTCGCTGTAATGTTCTAGTATTTTCCACAAAGTTGAAATAAAACAATTGAACTGATTTAACTCTCGTATATTTATGGTGTTTACATTTTAAAGGGTGACGGCGTCACCTACTAAGCCGGCTCGATCATAAGATGTAAAACTAATAAAAAATGCAAACATTTTCATCTTATATAATTTTATGAGTACGCCGGATTTTGTTGTATGTTGAGTGTTTTTTTAAACGCTTGAATGACTCTCGCTTGTTTATTTTCACTCGATCTTCGCATTCATCTGCGAAATTATGCCGAGAACAAACGAAGCTTCAGAAGTAGATCCGAGCAATTCGGAGAACAATCATTAATTCGAAACATTTGAACCCTACCACAAATCAAACACGTGGCCAAAGCCGTTAGCCGATATTTATAACTGAAGGTAATTACGTAGGTAAAACTCGCGACTAGGTCATGCGTCACTATGACGCGTCGTAGCGTCAAACGCGTATATTAGATTTATCATTCCGTGTGTCTAATTAGCTAAAACTTTATCGCGCCCATGAGACTGCCGCCCGCTCGGAGCAATTTGAAAACTATAATGTTGGTTTGTGTCGGCATTACCATTTCCATCTCACTTTTGAACCAGCTTATTAACATTGTTGAGTAGTTGTTAAATAATCTCAAGAATAGAACCGTAATTATTTTGTTAAGTTAGGCATTGGATTCGATAAATACATTTACAGTCTCCTCCTCCTTCGCTCCTTATTTCTGCAGTCGTTACCATCCGTCAATTCCTATTTGACCGGGCGACCGGGTAGATGATTCATGACTAACCTTCGTATTACCATGGAATAGGGATCTAAATTAACCTAAACATCGTCTTCCAGCTCAAAGTTTATCTAGTGCACTACTTAAACCTCCTCTTCCATCCGTATCGGTTAAACATTTATAAGTCAAATCTCACCGAGCCAGAATTGAATTATTAGTTCCTTGAACTGGACTTAATGAAACTCCCTTAATTAGATATTGTTTCAATTATGACTTCTCTGCCTTCCTGAAAGTGACACGGCAGTAAATAACCATGCATAATATATTTAGGGAGAGCTATCATCAATCAGCTTAATGAATTAATATGTCGCGATCTCAATTGAAAATTATAATCATCAATATATTTGTGTCTTCGTTGATGTACCCCATAGGTAGGCCGAATTGCACGCCAATATGCGGTATGCGTATGCGCACATGTTTTGTATTAGATGCTGCACTGCGCAATAACGAATCGTTTGTGCCACTAATTTATATATCCTTGTAAATATGGTTCGTATCAAGGTATTAAACTAACAAAGCAAAGCAATTTTAAGAGCACATATGCATAAAAAATTAGGTTTGAGCTATGTCGCTTTTCAGTTTAATAGAAAATGTTATCTTTTTTCTTTAGTACAAAAGAGATACAATTCAAAATTACATCCTTGCAACAGTAATGCCCGTTTTCACCAACAACCCCTAAAGTATTCCTTAGATAGGGAACAGCTATACGTAGCTAAACGTATACAGCAGCTAAACGTAAGGAGGTCCCGCATAATCAATATTAGTGTGTACAAGTTCGGATTGCCGCCATTAAATTGGGTTACCAGTATCAGTTTTATTAAGTGTTTGATAAATAAATAAAATATATTTATTTCAGTTTTATAACTGTAAATGTAGTACTAATAACGATTTAAGGATTGACAAGAGTGAGGAAATGTCTAATGTAGACATGTTAAATAACACAATTATTGTTAATCATAATAAATATAATATTTTATTATAATTTAACATTTTTTTACTTAATGAGTCTATTTTTCTTATTCACTACAATTTATATTTATCTATATCATTTCTATCATACTATTATCATCATGAAATAACTGTTCTCGCAAATTTTCACGCGCTTTGGCTTATGACTTTTATAAAAAAAACAATATGTAACTACTACTTAGTACCGCTAGTAGTTATAAGTAACATAATAAGATAGATGCATAATTGTTTATATAGTTAATTGAAAAAAATCTCCCTGAATTAAAGGTAAGGCAATAAAGTTGACATGGTATCATTTTCTTGCAATGCTACCAACTTGACGGCATAGAAACTATAAGATGAAACGCACTATAGGAAACACCTTTTTAGGGGTTGCCTAACTAAGTGACAGACTAGTGATGGCACACACCGTTCTTTCTATTAAAATAAACTTTTAGGTGGAATAGTTTTATTAATTAACTAAAATACAATAAGTAAAAACATTGGAAACTAAAATCTTTAAATGATTTATTCGTCTATTTTATACATTTTTAGCATATTTATAAGGCTGTATGGCATGTTCCTTGGCCTGATAGTAAATTCTCTATTACCTTTGTATCATAGCAACGCTTGTTTATATCGATTATTGTCAGTTCTTGTAATATTATGATAAAACTGTCACTTAATTATTAGGGTTAAGTTAAGACAATCGTTAAGAGTCACCTGTGTGTTGGTGAAACGAAAAATTTTAATAAGGGCCATCTTAAGCTAGTTAGGGGCCCTTAAAATTTAGGTATTGATGGTGAAAACGGGCATAAGTCTTTTTGTCTTATACTTAAAATAAAGAATAGACTAATAGAACACATAGGTATTGTTTCTAAGTATTTTTTGAGTTGCGTCTCTTTTGTATTATGTAAGCGATATGCATAAAAATTCTGAGATACCTACTTCTTATTTTTCTTAGGTAAAGTAATAGCCAGGCATCCCTAATATCTAAGAATATATAAGAAATAGGTGCCTACTTCTAAAGAAAATCATGAAAGACCTCTCAAAACTAAATTTAATTACGCGTAGAGATGGTAGTCACTCTACCTTCTGCAAGTATCGTACAATGGTAACAAATATGATGAGGAACTGGCAACAGGTAGATGGAAATATAATTGTCCCCTATTACATGGGACCTAACTATAGCTGGCTAAATGGTAGGTTTAGGCGTTAGGTGTAGACTGTAGAGGTACCTACACTTTGTGATTTATGAATGTTTAAAAAAAAGCCGTATGGTGACGGCAGAGTAGAATACAATTGTCACTACCCCAAATCTCTCCCGTGGGTAGGATAAATCAGTCATGAGGAATGGGCGGCAGCGTTTCTCTTATACCACCTAGCAATGTACCTACTGCGACTTTTGTACCCGATAAATGGCAATAGGCTCGCCACCTTATCATTACATGGGGCCTATCTTAACTGGCGAAACGTGGGTGCTAGTTCACCTCTGCCTACCCCTTCGGGGATATAGGCGTGATTTACGTATGTATGTATGTAAAATAAAACCTCATTCACACTGGCCGTGCTACCGATGTTATCATAAAAAAAACGTTATGCCGTTACTACATACTAGGCACCGTTACCAAATCTGAGTACTATTAGAGTAATACCCTGAGTTTAACGTACAAATATAATTCGATTTAATAAGTGCGCCTACGATCAATGAAAACTTGCTAAGCTTCTGAAACTATATTGGTTCGATAGCCACACTAATCCGTTTCTATCGAAGCCGAGTTAAAACTACCAATCTGCTCTCAACTTTATACTCGTATTCGCTCCTAACATTATACTCTGGCGTCAGAACTGGTGTCTACAATTGTTGCTTGTTCCACAAAGACGGGACGCAATGTAGCAGATTTCTGCTTCCCAGGATTTAATTTGTAATTGAGTTTTGACTTGTTACTGTCGAGGATAAACAGTGATGAGGAATGGGTAGCAGCGTTCCTCTTATACAACCTAGCAATGTACTGCGACTTTTGTACCCGATAAATGGCAATAGTCTCGCCACGGGATCTAATATTATTGGCGAAATGTGGGTGCTAGTTCACCTCTGCCTACCCCTTTGGGGATATAGGCGTGATTTATGTATGTATGTACTGTCGAGTGTAAAATCGATTTGACTGCAAATAACATGTAAGGTCGTAACGTCTTAATGCAATCTTTAACGCAAACCAGAAATGACACCCAGCTTAAGGTTAGGCCTGTTGAAATATTAAAATTGTATTCTATGTTTGGTCGTTCTAATGAATAAAGAAACAATTACTAATTACATACGTAATTACTACATAAACTGAGTAGCCATATGTTCATTGCAGAGATGAAATTATAAAGTAAAGGTGCTATGAGGAAAAAATAATATCGGGCAAATTCGACTTCAAATATTTCAGAGTAATATACTAACATTCTCACCAATCAATTTGACACAGATGTAATGAATATGTCACAATTGTAAATATTATAATTATCTGTATATACTATACATACTACATATTATATACTATACTATACGATACATACTATACATACCATTGTTTATTAAAAATCTGTATTAAGATAATTAGTACAAAATACAATCCATTTCTTGATAGCGATAAAAAATCGTCAGTCTTCATCCACAAGGCGGACTCAATATTGCCCCAACGTGCCCGAGATGCAAAACCACAAACCGAAGACAGACTAACGTTACCTACGACATGTCATCATCATAAATAATGTATCTCGCCCGACGTCGCTTGAATTATTCAACGTTGAAGGCCACTTTATTAAATTTGTTCCGTTTTATGAAAATAAACCAGCGAATTAACATTAACCTGCAAACCTAAGAAAGCACACCTAATTGATTGCTGCTGCAAAAATGTAAGGCGAGAGATAATGGTAAGAGGCAATTAGATTTATTAGCCATCTCAATAAAGTTCCCTGGGAGAAGTGCAACGAAAATGATTACGCACTTCTTTGATACAGTAGGTACTATAATATTTGAAAACAGACAACGAAAGTAATATTTTTTCATGTTGATATTTATTTTCGCTAATAACAGTTACATTAGGCAGGTGATAACATACTAACACTACTAATAAAGTATTATTATATTTATATTCACACATTAGGTACATAAATGTTAGAAAAATAACTACAAAAAAAAGGTCAGAAAAACGTATTTATTGTCGCAAAAATTTAAATCAGAACAATATTATAACTTTTATGATATTTTCTACTATATAAATCAGTCCGTGTCTAACCACGCTCCACTTTCATTTGTACATTGCTTGTTTGTGATACAATTCGTAATTCGCGGGTACTTCCCAAGTGCGCTAGATGTCCTCCAACTTAATTGATTCTCAAGCCATAGTTTGTAATATTATCTGCATTTCATCTTCTCGACAAATAGTGAGGAACATAATGGCTTCTACTTGCGTAATTTTAGCTTGGAATTAAGGAAGTTTTCCCCACTAATGAATGCATCGAAAAGTTTCGCACTGACTTGCAATTTACGAATACCGAGACTGCAAAGGCCCTTGTTCTACCAAAGAGGATAATTAAGCATTAAAATTTAATTTGACAATACAGTCATGATAAAAGCAGAATCATTTGTAAGAGAACTCTTTTTAAATATAAGTGTTATGAGGTGTTATTATGTTATGAAGTAAATAGGTCAGTTCCGCACATAGTTATCCCATTGGATGTACTTTAGTGCAAGCAAACGTCTTATATACAAATGTTAGTAATTGAAGAATCCATTTAATTTTTTTTTTTGTATTTCACACTTACTGATCAAAAGGTAATTTTTACAAATCTTTTTATAATATAATTTACCATTTTCTGTTTAATACTCGTGGATCATGTATCTACTATTTCTTTTTTATCGTTATTATAGCATTATAGCGAAAGAACACCTTTAGACCTAACAGTGATCAAATTACCGTGTTTCTCGAGCTCAAGGTCCGAGAATCAAAAGTAGGTAAGCGATCTCGTGGGATACCAAAGTACCAATATTTATAAAAGCCAAACGTTGAAACGCACAATGATAACAATGACACTATCATGATTGATAACCTAAGTCATCCAATCTGCTATTTTGATAAAAGCATAGTGATTTATGACCCGGAAGGCCTGCTGTCAAAATTTACTGAAACAAATGACAAGAAGTTTGCTGGCAGAAATAAAAGTGGCTGACGGTGTGACTGGTTGCCCTTAGGCTTGTAAACGAACATAATTATTCACTGCCCTCGTATCTATCTACATCAATCTAGGAACATCGGAGATAGCGTTCTTGGTTGTAAGATATCTAACATGATTACTATTTTGATTTCGATTTGAACATTATGTAAATGATAGAAAAAATAGTACAAAGATTATTGTGGTTAGAGAAAGTTCGAAAAATTATAGTTTTGATGCGGGATGTAGGAATTGGCCTGCTCTCTGCGATCCGGGCAGATGCTTGCACTACTCGGTCAACCAAGACTTTCTTGTCTTGGTTCATTACCTAGGGGCCTACCGCCTAACTCGATTGCTAAAGCAAAAGCTATAGTTTATGACGTCATGCTGTCATTTCGCACCAAATGTACCTAAACTATTAGCGATAGCTTTAAACGAATTATCACCGAATGATTGTTTATGAATTTGGCACAAAATCCCTGCCGCCTAAAACTTCAGGATGGCTGCTATAGCCGTAAGCAGTGCATTGCAATATAGCTATCATCAGCAATCGAGTTAGGCGGTAGGCCCCCAGGTAGCAATATACTGCGATTTACGCGCCGTAGATGGCAATAGTCTCGCCCCTTATTTCACGAGACCTAACATAGTTGCTAAATATAGGTGATAAGCGTAGCCAGATTGTCTGGCGCTCATTTGATAGAATAATGTGTTAACGCACACTAAATCAAATTTCATTTTCACCCCCATCAAAAGCGGCGCATTTAAATCTATTTATTTTAAAAATGTGGTAGCCTTTACTAAAATCATTAATTAGTACGCGCCGTACTAATTATTGACTGGAAGAGACAAAGCCACTGCGGCATATTAAATATCGCTGCAAAATAACTTTTTTCTTATATTCTTTCATCCATAGGGAAAGCCTCTGCCGCAGCAATGTGGACATGAAATGGCTGGTGATGATGATGATGATTAAGTTTCTCTGTCTGTCGACGGATCACTGATTTTGAGATAGGTATCACTTTGTTCTCGCAAAAGAGCATGGAATGTATCCTTTATCATACCGTCATCTTAACCATAGTACTTTTATTATTAAAAATGAAAAATTGTGCATGCGATGACAAGATCGAAACGAATCGGCCATCGAAAGAACGAAGTGGCTAGCCCCTGTGTTATAGCCAAAGACTTGTAAAGGGTCATCGAGCACAGAATGGGTGCTAGGAGGCCACTTGCACACGGAGCGCTTCTTCAGTCCTCCTCAGCAATTGCTGGCGTAGACTTGCTCATTTCTTTTGTTTTTCTTAGGCGCGGTCTTCACGAGCGAGAGAATCGCGGAGACTTTATAGTCCTGCCACGTATTTCTATATACTCTCTATGAGTGCGTCTCCACACGACGATTTTATCGGGACGATCCGACGAGTGGCAATGTGCGCGCTAACGTCTCGTCGTATCGCCGCGGAACGTTGTGCTCTCGTAGCGAGTGCAACTCTTTCAACAAATAGTCAAGAAAATGCGGCGATTCCGTAACGAGTCGTAACGAATGATACGCTGGCGGAATAATCGCTCGTTTGTGGTCATTTTCCGACGATAGAAGGGCGGACTCGTCGCGATTCTCTCGCTCGTGGAGACAGCCCCTTATAGTCCTATAACTACTTACAATAGGCTCTGTTGAAATAGTACTAGCGACTTGTGTTTCCTTTTATAAATTATGTCTGTATACTAATCAAAAACATCTATCACCTTAGTTACTTACTTCAAAATAAAATTCCATTGACGCAACATGGCTTACTTTATTTGTTTAATATTAAACAAAAATATTACAGCAGGTTGCACTCTGTTGTAATATACAATATTTCATACAACCAAGGGGACAATTTCGAGGGATTTCAAGTTTCATGTCCTCTCAAGTAAGTCGTCAAAAAGTTTGATGGGAATACATCCTTATTGAAAATGAATTTTGTACACGAAAGTACCAGGGCAGCATATCCGTTTTAGGCCACCTTCCCATGGTTAGAAGAAAAACAAGAGAAAGTAACATTTAATTAGCACACATCCAAGTATTTGGATGAGTATTAATTATTTGGATGAGAAATATTTGGATGAGTATTAATATGTTACTTCCGGAGAAGTAAAAAAGTTATTCTTGTACAAAACAAATGCCACCATGATACACAAAATGGCGGCTAATAGCTTTAGATTGTACCCCTAAATTATTATTAAGCATTATTTAATGTTATATTTACTACAAAAATGCCACTCTGGCTAATTTTAGTCTAAAAGAATGCTGTCTATCACGAAATAAGCTGCTTATTGTTTTAAGGCAAACAAATACCAGTTATTGACAAATCTAATCGTTTCTAGAGAAAAAAAAGAAAAGTCGCGTTTATACAATATACTTAAATATTGGTACCGTGCAATCTTTTACGAAGTCGGGTTATGTTCCATAACAATCTTATACTGAATATTTGTATCTGTTTCGTAAAAATATCAATAAAGTAACAAAGGGTTATTTCACTTCAATCAGTGACGCGCAGGTGCTGCAAGCCTTTATGGGGCGCATGTTATGGTTACAGCCATCCTGATACTGAACATTTTGGCACTTATACGTTTTAATACCTAGACACAATGTTACATTTTTCATTTTACTGTTAAGTGTATTTTGATTAAGCCAAAAAAATTATCACCAGCCCTTTAATTCTGCTGGGTCCCAGGTTTAAATGGATGAATATAGTGAGAGTGGGTCATAACCCACTACGCTGGCTCAGTGCGGATTGGTGGGTACAACTACATAATATGCAACCGCGTCCAACGGCTTAACGTGCCTTCCGAAGAATGGAGGGACGCGAGATAAAATATATTTTTGGTCACCCATCAACCAGCCTTAGCGAACATTGCTTAGTTTACGCAATCACAGGCTGAGTGCGTTACACTACACTGCCATCGAGTTTCCTCCAAAATTATTACATTACAGATACTTTTTTCTAGAAAGCACTAATATAACGTCATGTGGTAATGGCGGAGTAGAATGCAATAGGTAATAATTATTAGACCCCCTACCTCCGTCGCAGCTGTAGAATAATATAACGAGCAATGGTCAGCAGCGTTCCTGCTGTTCTATTCAGCAAATTACTGCGATTAGCGTTCCCGGCGAATGGCAATAAGCTCACGCCCTGTTCATGTAGTAGATCTAATGAAAACTGGCGAAATGTGGGTTTTATTACACCTCTGCCAAAGGTTTTGTGAAATGTAGGTCTTAATAAATTTCGAAAACGCATGATTTATGTACGTTTGTATCTCCTAATCAAAGTTTGATTTGGTTGTGAATTAATTAATTGTATACAAATTGAATTTGATTGGATAGGTATTACGAATTAAGAATCGTTATAACACAAACTTTTTGAAATACGGAACTAGATGGAATTTTATTTATAACAACGCCATCTCTTTAATGAGGCAGAAAACTTAACATAGCGATTCCATTCCATTTCACATTTTATAGAATTCGCTAGATAGCGTTGGTGCGAGTGGTGGTGAGACAGCTCCATTGTAAAATATGATTGAGTGGAATAACGAATAATGTAGGTAATGGTACCTACCTAGGTAATTATATTTTTCAATACTAAATAAATAGGTACTCAGTTGTTTTGTTACGGGTATTTCTTTCAATCCTAATACGCGTCTACATACAGCATTCATTTTCATATCTCAGTGAAAAGAAAAATGTACCAACTACAGCAAAATCAACGAGAGTTATGGCACATTTCACTTCGGAAATAATCGAAACAAACTTTCCTTTTAACTCCGAGAATAGATTTCACAAAATTTCCTCTAGCGGAATTCAACTTTTCCGAAGTTTCGACCTTGGTTAGGCAAAGGGTGGAGTGACTGAAATAAAAGTGAAAAAGGATTCTTACACAACTAAAGAGACGTTCACAATGATAGAATGTTGCCGAAAATCTGTTTTGTGCAAACAATTGAAAAATGGAGTCAGTAACGGCAACACAATAAGCTCTACGCTAAATGCAAAGGTGTACAAACAATAATGGCCCCAATATAGCAATCTCCGATGGCAATTAAGACTGCGCCGACCGTACGAGCTGAAACGAATGGGCCTCTTCAATCAACGAATCAATCTACCATCGCGAATGGTCGACACTTGCCGGCGACAGCTCTAGAAATTTATTGCTTCGAATGGCTGGTAATTTTCAAATTTCGAAGCCTGTTGATTGCGGGAACAACACTAGCGAATTGCCACTTACTTTGTTCCTCTCGGATTTATATAACGGATATTAGATTTAAGGCCGCATTCAACGATTGATATAAGTAGCGGACCAGCGGATTCGCAAATGTAAAATAACGACAGTTTATGTAACAAAAGAGCTCAAAACAAGTCCCTTGGAAAGCCGAAACGGTTGTCTAAGGTACAGTACCTACTTTCGTACCGATATACTGTTTCATTCACATTCAACAATTATAATGATTTAATGGTCCAGAAGCTAAATATCGGTCAACAAACAATATTAAAGAAATGGTAATATAAATATGAAAGCGAGCCATATAAATTCACCCCTAAAAACAATACCACAACCCTTTTCTGAAAAACCATTTACTGGGATGAGACAGATATGTGTATCGGGCGTGCTTTAATTCGGGTTGGAGCAAAAAACTAAATCCTACTTTACTGATGAGCTTGTCCGACTGTCGGATCTATCAAAGGGGCTTAATTAAGGGGGAGCCTTCCGCCCGTCAAACTAGATGCGTTTTTTGGCAGTTTCATAATATCTGTAAAATGTTTGCTTTATTCATAATGATGATATTATAAGGAGTAAATAAGTTCTAGTTTCGTACTCGATGTCACTTACAATTACACTACCTATTATATTAATCGTTAGCCCTTTTAATTTTTACACTGCAGGCCTTGCATATGGATTGAGCAATATAGAAAGAATAATACAGGATTATTTATGCTAATTATTCTACATAAACATAATAATATAAACAATCATGACTCGTGAACAAATGTCTTTTTTCATAACAAAGATTTACCCTTACCAGGATTCAAACATCACTCAAGCAGAGCCCTATTCCTTCGTGGTTAACTTACATTATACATTATTTGGAGTGATAAAACGGTGGCAGTCACCGCATCCCGTAAGCAGGTGTAGCAGACTCGCAGCACTATCACAGTATATTAATTTTATCGTTTTAGTTTTCTTTTTTGAAATAACAAAAAAGAAAACTAAAACGATAAAATTAATATAAAATATCTGGATAAAAAAATATAGATGTTATTTAGGTAAAGACGATTGGAACGAGTAGTTTGAAATGAATAAAATTGTCAATAACTCAATAATAACGCAGAATGTTTCAGCCGCAACTCACCTCAGATGTTTTAAATAAGTCGGTGATTAAGTTCCCGTTGTAGACCAATATGCTCCTTGGGGCACCCGATGGTGGAAGGCAGACAACCAACAGCAGCATATCCAACGAGCATATTAGACCGGCAGCTGATTGTAAAACATAAGCCTAAAACCTTGAGCAGTATGCATGTAATTCATATTACCTGTCTTTACATATTTATTCATCACCAGCACCTTTCTGATGTGATGAAAGATGTGAATCAAAATGAAGGGGTTATGTCATGCAACCGATATGAATAGTTACTTTGGGAATAGATGAATCTGATCCGAGGAAGAAGATGACAATGAGCTATCGACGAGGACGACGTTGGATGCCCAAAACATTGTAATAACCAATACACTTCGAATTGAGAACAATTTTATCCGAATTAACGTTGCCAGCACAATTTTATACAACCCATTTCCACAATCAAATCCCAAACAAGACAGCGGAACCATTTAAAATCCCCTATTTGTATAAAAACACAGTTGCTTAAAACCAAAACATTGTTAACGTGATAATGAACTAAGTTCTACAACTAAAACGTGTAAGCGTGCCAAATTTTTGATTGCACATCTCCCACTAAGAGTTCGCTTTCTGGCGCTTGAGCACGTAATACGATGTTACAGTGCCCATTCCTGCCAAACGCGACTCATTATGAGTTTTACTCAGAGCTCTGCTCAACTCAAGGTGTACTTGATTAAGCCGACTTGATGGCAAAACGACTCCAAGGAAACACTCGTTAACACCGCACGCCTGATTTAATTAGGCTCGCATTATTTCTGCTTGTTCTACTATGTAATTATTGGCGTGCGATGACGGAAGAGAACAATACAATCTACCTCTCGTAAGTGTAGGTGTACTAGACCACTAACTGCCGCACTCAGAGACGTCAAATAACGTTAATGAGTACCAGTGGCGTGGCGTGAAAAAACATATGAAGCCTCTTATGGTTTAAGCATTAACTTTTAACACCGCCTGCTAGGACACGGCTACAACTGTTCAACGCCATCTAGTGGCGAAGCGGAGAACTACGTTGCCACTTTTGCGTGCTTGTGCTTTGTTTTATACAGCCAGAAAGAGAGATCATTATACAAACAAAAGCCGTGTTAATAAGGGAAGGACGATTCAACCCGGTCCGGAGCGGCTTGCAGGAGCGGCGCACGACCGCGATATTGAGTGCAATTCACAAAAGAAATTCCGCTTTTATGGCTATTGCAATAAGATCTAAAATATTTACTTTTTACGGAACTTGTTTTCGTGGGAGTTTATTACTAATGTGTGCGTGTGTCGTAGTGTATCGATGCATAAGCGCGTAGGCTGCCGAAATGCCGGCTTGATGCCGGCTTGTAGGCAAACTTTAGGTACTATTTCGCGTTGCGTGCGCCTGACAAGACTACGCTTGTCTGTGTGCGTGCAGGCGCTGTATAGCAGGCGTCTATAACTCGATATTTAGCGAGTTAGTTGAAGGAATCTAGAGCGCGGGAGCGAATTGTATGTACCTGTGTTGCATATTGTTTCGCGCGCGTTTAATACTGTTATGATAAGATTATATTGATGGATTTTTTTTATTTGCTTATAAAATGGTATTGTACTTGAATTATGGTAATGATTTTTTTATGCTCGCTCGTTTGGTACGGCTGTTGGGAATCGGGTTATATGGACGCTTCGCCACTGATGAGTACCTACTTAACGTCAAAAATAGACAATTCAAAACTAGTCGCTATTCTTGCCGGGTCTATGGTCTACAGGGTGAAATCGAAATGAATCGACAAATTTTTATGGGGGGTTCTAGTGCTATTAAACAGTTTATTAGTGAGGTTTAAAAACAAATCTAAGTCGACAAAAAAACTATCAATATTTTCCTTTTTTACACAGATTTAACACATAAAACAAAAAAAAAATTAAATATATTTTTTTTTAAGATGCGTGCGGCTAAGTAGTAGAACGCTGTAAGTACAATCACGCGCAAAGTGCGTCGACTGCAACTAATAAATCTAATAATTGCGTTCTTGTATTTTATTACTTAATGTTTTATTATAATTTTAATTGTTACTATAACAATCATTATAGCGGTTAAAATGTCCTGTAAAATTTTGTCGACCGATTTCAAATTCACTCTGTAGATATGAATAAAAAAATTACATTAAATACTCAATTCAATTTTAATTATATGTATAAATGTATGAAAAATTAGTACAAAGATTTTGGTGGTTAGAAAAAGAATTAAGAAAAATTATGGTCTTGATGCGGGAATTGAACCCGCGTCCGCTGCTATCCGGGCAGGTGCCTGACCGCAGAAAAATTAGTACAAAGCCAACCACCAAAATCTTTGTACTAATTTTTCTAACATTTATATAATGTTAAAATTAAAATCGAAAAGTTTATAAAGCAAACCTAAGATTAACCGAACGCACGGTATTTGTAAAAATATCTGCTTTGGAATGTTTAAAATTTATTTCTACATATCGAGGGTACCCGTTGCCTTACAACGTGAAGTGTAAAGATTGATAAAATTTCGGCAAGTTAATTAGTGTGTTGGTTGGCCGAGCGGTATGCATTTATGAAAGACATTTGCTGTGGGCTGAGTATCTTTTACACCTGCCACAGGATTTCTTAAGAAGATGAAGATTTGAAGGTTCTCCAGAATTTCCAGGAGAATTCAAAGTTACTGCCGAAGAAAGAAATATAGGAAGGTGTTTAGAAACGGGACGGGCTAACCACTAATAACAGAAAAAAAACTGTTCACTTGAAGTATGTATCGTCAATAGGTATTTAATGTACCAACATCTAGAGAAAAAGCATGGCTAGCGACGAGATCCTGAAAATTATCCTATTGCTTTGCTGGTTGGTTGAGCTTCGACAATGCTTTCAGTTTTCACTACACAAAAGGCCTTCTTAACTTTAGCAATAAAACACTACACAAACAAAGTATCGAGTAACCGAAAAATATAGTACTCAGCCAAAAGTGCGACTCCTACAACTGCTCAAGAATAATGGGGTGAAAGCAATTTTTGAACCTGACGACTGCAGTGGTTAGACAGATCAATAATAGCAAGAGATTATTACAAGCAAGCAAAAGATATTTTTACGGCTACATATTTTGGGCACATACGAGTATACCTACTGGATCCAAGGTCAACGTCCGACCTTAACAGTCGGACTACGGTCCCAGAGTACACACCTGACTTAGTGGAAGATGTTACTAGTGAAAAGGTCTAAGAGAATTTTTTATAAGTAAATTGTTAATAATGTAATCACCCTAAACTAATTCAGCTATATTATGTATGCTCGCAACATCGAAGGGGTAGGCAGAGGTTAATTAACACCCGCATTTCGCCAATTATGTTAGGTCCCATGTAATAGGTGGCGAGCCTATTGCCATTTATCGGGCACAAAAGTCGCAGTACATTGCTAGGTGGTATAAGAGAAACGCTGCTGCCCATTCCTCATCACTGTTTTATCCTTAGTCGCTTTGTACGACACCCACGGAAGAGATTTGGGGTGGTGACAATTGTATTCTACTCTGCCGTTACCACACGGCTTAACTACTAAAAACTAGAATATAATGTTATACACATTGTCAAAACGTAATAAGTACGTTCATCATCATTATCATCATCACCAGCCCTTATGTCCCCACGGCTGGGGCACAGGCCTTCCCTTTGCATGGAAGAATAAAGGTAAAACAAATTTAAACTATTTAATAATTCTAGGAAACTACTATTTATTAATTTGAAGCGGAGCGTTTAGTAAGCGACATATTAAAAATATTTCAAAGGAGAACTTGGTATAGTTAAAACGGTGAAGGCAAGTAATTAAAGTCAATTTAGATAAAATTCAATTCACGTTAAACGAAACAATATTAGAATAGTAATTTCTCAGATTAGATTAGTACAGTAATCTTAATGAACCAAATAAAATGGCTGAGGTTATTGCTAACTGTATTTTGGTTGACTCTTAGATTAAATCAAAATCTACGGGTTGACTGGGAGATAATGCTTGCAGTGTGTCCATTGCGGAAGACGCGTGATTCCCGCATCAAGACATACATACACAAATCACGCCTATATCCCCAAAGGGGTAGACAGAGATGAATTAACACCCACTTTTAGCTAATTAAGTTAGGCCCCATGTAATAGGCTAGCCTTTTGCCATATATCGGGCGCATGACTCGTCATAAATCTGACCTCTTTTTCTTTATAAGGGCTGGAACGTAGCTTCAAAATGGTTATCGTTATCTTATAACAGTGACCAGAACTAAAAACGATACGTTCTCTAGGTAATCAATTAATTAATCAAAGATTAATAATAACCTAACCTAACATAATTGGCGAAACGTGGGTGCTAGTTCACCTCTGCCTACCCCTTCTGGGATACATTTATATGTAGATTAATAATAATATGACGAGGTGGAGAGACCATCTCGAGGCAACCTGTAAGACATAGACGGAATCGGCTAAGGATTGCTCGAGATGGGGGGCTGCGGGAGAGACCTTTGCCCACAAGTGGGAGGTTACAGGCTAATACAATAAAATTGACTACGTGGTGACGGCAAAGCAGAATACAATTGTCCCCAAACAGACTCTCGCACACCAAACGCGGGTCAGGAGCAGAGCTGTGGCCGTACCATGAAGTATTAGTGCGATCCAAACGCGGGTGACAAAACGGGATACCGCTCTACTCCGCTTATAGCGTTGTCTCACTTTAACAATGGGAATTGAGTCGCGTTTAGAGTTGGTGGTAAGGCCCCAGGTCAGTAGCAGCGCAGGTGTCGGCACACTGAACGCAGCGGCAGTTTTAAAGCAGTTGCAACGCTGAACCGCGTTTATTATGACGGGTTAAACGACGATGCGTTGCACTGCCCCGGTGAGCCATGCTAACATGACCGTCATAGTGATACAACAGCGCGGGCCCGCGTTCGAGCTGCTCCCGCGCCGCCTGATTGTATTCCGGCAGTTGCAGTGCGGCGCGGCGCGGAGCAGTTTGAGCGCGGGCCTGCGTTAAAATTTGGTATAACGCAGTTCAAAGAGTTTCTTGTATTACAACTTGCGCGGGCCCGCATTCAAACTGCGCTGCTACTGACTTGCGTTTGGTGTGCAGGAGCCTTAAGAGTAAAGAAAGCGATGAGTAATGGGTAGCAAAGTTATTTTACACCACCTTGCAATATACTGCGATCTGCGTGTCCGATAAATGGCAATAGGCTCGCCCCCTACCACATGGGACCTAATATAATTTGCGAAACGTAGGTGTTAATTCACCTCTGCGACCCCTTAGTGGAGAAAGGCGTGACATCAAAATATAATTGTTGTTAATGAATAAATGTTAAACAATGTCGATTTTCTACCTGCCCTGTTCCCATGTAGGCTGGGATTGGCGCAGAAAGTTCCTCTTCCATTTATATCGGCCATCAATCCTTCCACTCCCTTCTGATTCATATCATCCATCACACCTGACAGACGCTAGTGATCAATGAATGCACAGATGGAAAGACCAATGATTGGGATTACTACAATCCAGTCCATACTGCTTAGGTTTCAGCTCAGGTTTAACAACGACCTGCCCCACACCAAACCACTTTCGATTTTTCGGTATTTTTAACTAGTATAAGAAATACTTAACATAAACTTGATCTTGAAATACTTTATCATTGAATACGTCTATAGGAATATGTAAGTATGTATAGTAGTAATGTTAAAAGATCTGTTCTTGAACGTACATATAAAAACATTTACCATCACTGTATCTTAGTATGTTACCTTAATAATATTGGATCTGTTCGTATCCTTAGGTACTAAGGAAGATGCGTTGAGGAAGATGTAGTTAGATGACGCAGGTCAATTGGTCTATCAATGTGAAAATAAACCTCCAAGATCTTGTACAATTCACATCATCCAAGATTTGAAGTTTGAAGATCTAGCACAATTGGGGCAATGAGCTATGTTCAATAAACAAATTATAATGACCATGTAATTAGGAAACTTACCTGCACTCACCATCTACTCAAAACTATGAGTTTTCATAAACATATTTATGTTCTCTTCTGTCTAAGACTGTTAACTAAGTGAGATAAGGAAGATGGTAATATCTATTCAAGTGTTCATAAAGCAATACAATAGTGTGAAAATTTTACATATTACTTAACAGTTGGGCTTAAAGCGCAAAATCGATTTATCAAACACTGTTATTTTTATATGCTATAATGACTGTTAAACGATAGGTGATAAACATTGCAAGACACCGAGTCCCAATTGAACTAGACCTTAAACATTTCCACAGCAACAAATAGTGTTTGCTTTATTGTTAAACACATCTGTTATTATAATTGGGTTTAAGCTACTGTAATAAAGCTTAAATTTTCATTCAATAACATTTCTGAACCTATTATATTGAACAGATATGTTTCAATAATCACGGTTTCATTTGAATCAACATACGAGCTACTCTATATTCATTATATGAATCTAATAACTAACTAGGTTTGATTGATTTTTTTTCCAACTTTAAACTACAATGAATTAAACAAATGAAAATGCTATTGCTGTTCAAAATTTATTGCTCATCGCTGCCATTTGTTTTGTGCTAAGTACAATTCATTGAAAAAGTTCTAATACACTTTTTGTCATCCCGCTGCGCATAGGGCTGCTAATCTTGAACGGTTCCCTCATCCACTGGAGATCTCGTTCAGTGATTTACCTGAAAATAACAGAAAAAGGCGTTAATTTACAGCGTTGGACAGCCGCCAAACATTTCAACTAGCCATCTAAGTTGGTCTGTCGCAAAATGAATGAAACAAGTGGACATTTAGACTCTGGCTGTTCCTGATCGGTTATCGGCCCGGTTGAGAGATGGGCTTAGGTGCGAACAGACAATATAAAACTCATTTATATCCCGTCATCGTGACGCGTGAGACGTGCCAAGGCGTTTTCCAATACGCTCATTTATCACCCCACTCTCCCCTCCCGACATAATGAGACGGCTCAACACACAACCGAAATAATTTAAATTTATATTTTAATGAATTTCGTACTAATAACACATCAGTTAGTGGAGCGATCTTTTATTTTTGTATTAATGACATCTGACGCCCGAATTTATGTCGGTCGGATAATTTAGCAAAGGAAAATTCCATCTGGCTTTACATTTTTTATTCTGAATTCACGGGCGGCCTTAATCACTGTGATAAAAGAAAAATTGATTTCTTACAATGATTAAAAGATAGCCTTTTCATGGGAGCGCTTGCTCTTTGAGGGGATCTTTATTGACATTTTTAATATTTAGGTCAAGTGTGGCCTTTTCATAGGGAGATTGATAATGCCAAATTTTTCATAAAACCCTTGCGCGTTGGATATCAATATCTACGTAATTTTAATACGTGTATGCTTTTCTGATAGGTGGTGATGCTTAAAACTTATTTACTTGATATATTAAAAACATTAATAACCTCAAAACTATTTGAAGAATTTTTATTAAAGAGGGAACTTTGAAAATGAAAAAGGACCTCTATACTATGCGTTGATGATACGAACTGAGATGGTTTATCATTACCATCTCAGTTCGTATCATCTCATCAATATAATACCAGTACCTCTGACTAGACTAATTTCTGAAATCTCCAATGACTACTCATACAAATGGTTTTGAGGTTCTTGGTGTTTAAAAATAAACCTGTTCAGCCAACACCATGAAAATCAGATTATCGAATGTTACTAGAAGCTGAACAAGCCTTGCCAAAGAAAGAACAGTTCGCAATGCTTCCATCCTTATAACTGGCCATTAGAAACATTTCTGAGCTAAAATCTGATCTCATAATGTACGCTGACACTGCGTCACCGACAGCATTGGGTTAGTTGAATTATATTATGTATTTCGTCTTAATGCTTTCCTTACAAGAGTAACGTCCCAACCGTGTTTAAAGGGTTTGGAAAATATCATTGTTTCTTTGACCCTACGCGGCACGACTGGGAGACACCTTTCTTTAAAAGTTGCACAACAATTTGCGCCATTGGCACTAAGAAAGTTTAACTGCTTAGCTCAAAAGTCAAAACAGTTAATTTAAATGCGCCATAGTTACCGAGACAACATAGTTGCGACCCCGTGTAACGTCACACTTTGTTATTTTAATTTGGACTTCAACAAATGGTGCTGGAAGCCATTGACATGCTTGGGTTCATTTTACAGTTGTTAATGATTCATTTATATCACACAAGAATGTGGGTAGTTTGATAAATCATTGTATTACAATGTAACGCGCATTAAACGTTCTCTCCTATTTTATTTTGTTGTTTCTAGTGCAGCTTAAGCTCCTGGTTCCGGTTTCCTTACACCGTTTGGTTATTGCAGAGGCATTTTATTGAGTTGTTAAAATACATGTTTATTATTGCGGCGCTTCTCGTGCATGTCGTCTCATAAGTACATGTTATGACAGCAAACAACAGGGGGCCTACCGCCTAACTCGATTGCTAAAGCAAAAGCTATAGTTATGACGTCATGCTGTAATTTCGCACCAAATGTACCTAAACTATCAGCGATAGTTTTGAACGAATGATCACCGAATGATTTTGTATGAATTTGGCACAAAATCCGTACTGCCTAAAAATTCAGGATGGCTGCTATAGCCGTAAGCAGTGCATTGTAATATAGCTATTATCAGGAATCGAGTTAGGCGGTAGGCCCCTTGAAGGGACATTTTAATACCTCTTAATTTGAATATCTCGATGACGCAGTTGCGAGCTTTCACTGCGGAAAGCTACGGGGGAAGCCATAATACAGCACTAGTATATTTTTAATAATTTAATATTATATACCAAAAGTCGATGTCTAAACAAAAGCAATTGCTGAGAATATCAATTTAAATAATCTTTTTAAAAAAAAAATCATATGGAGGTTGGGCCTTCTCCGCGACGCTAGCCCAGTGAAGTAGGTCCCCCACAAGATAGACCGACGATCTGGTAAAGGTCCCGGGAATCTGTTTGATGTGGACAGCGCAGGATCGATCGGTTTTGTGGTTCTTGGGGATCCAATGCCCAAAAGTGGTGTTTCTTGGCTGAAATGATGATGATGATTCAAAATTATGGTTTACCCCCTAGGTCTACGCTACTAGTCTCCGTGGTCTATTCCATCAGATAGATAATTGATTTAACTATCCAATACAACAAAAATCAGGAAAATATATTTTTTAGATACCTCATTTGGCTTATGAGGGCAGTAGAGGGCAATATAATATAGGTACACAACACACAACACATCAAAGCATCAGAAAATGTATTTTTTTAAGCCGCAAAGTATAACTGTTTTTATGACAAGAAAGGTTGCCATTGGATATTATGACTTTTCACAATGAAGAATTCAAAATTAAGAGCACTAGGTAAGTACATAATTTAGAAAGTTAAATATCTTCGGAATAAATCTAGACATCTGCCGTTTAACGAGACAGCTGTTACAAAACTATTATCATCAGATTATCGTGTAATTTAATGACAATTGTACACTACACCGAACAGTCCGCTTCGATGTAGCCATTTAAATAATTTAGTGGACGTGGGCCATCATTTTAATCTCATCATTAACCTTAACGCGTTTACATTAGCAAATAAACGAGATTTTTAACGTGCTAAAAACCTTTTTTACGATAACGTCCAGCAGTTAATTAGTCTACAAAATAAATAAGGTTTTACATGCGGACGTCAGCTGAAACAGTGACGAGATGTGAAACTAATAATTTCTAATATTTCTTTTAATTGCTAGCTGCGAAAACATAGGTGACAACAGCTCAAAAAAAGCTTTTTACTCGCTTCTGACGCAAACGAAGTGGTGCTCTAAAAATATATTTGCAAAATACAAATATCTTACATTAAAAAAATGTTTCAGTCTCATTAGTTGAAGATTTAATAAAGCTGTCGTAATCAATGTATTTATATTGTGTTTTCAGACAGCGTGAGTGGAAAACAAGTCTATAAATTATATACCCTAACAACTCACTTACAAATATTGGCAGAAACTTATAATTTAACCAAGCTAAGAAGACTTAACAGGCTTAATGTATGGCGAATAAATTTAACGTATGGATTAATAAAAAAAAATTATAAGTCTACATATTAAATTATAGTGTTTGAAATATTTTTACCGTCAGAGTGAGTGAGTTTTTATGTAGAAAATGTCGTTGTATTGATTATTAATATATAACTATTTTATTTATTGGCTTATTTTTAATATATTAAAATAACAGCCTGGAGTCTTATTATTCCTATTATTTTAATGAAGAAATTTATTTAAAATGTTCTGGCGCTAACTGTGAGCGCTTTTGTGCTCACTTTGAATACTGGAAGAGACAAGGAAGAGAATACTGTTCGCGATTCTATTAATTAAATTCTCATCTAAAGAGGATTTCGTTCTAACAATTATTTCAAGTGCCGCATAATAGCAGAGTTCTTTCTTTGTATTTTACAATCCAAGATATTTTTAGGTAAAAGACGCTTATGGATTGTCACGCAGTCTTTGCTCTGTATTTAGAACTAAACGAAAGTACGTGCGACATTTGTAACAGTAGTAAAAATTCACCACAGTCACATGATTTCGACTCACCAGCTCAAATAGACTGACGCCTTTCCGACATGACGCGGCCACGGAAAATTTAAATCAACTGAAACAATACGACCGTGAATTTTGTTTCAAGAGAATGTACGATCGTTGGGATTATTTCTTAAAGTGCATATTCCTGAATTCTACATTTTTTGAACAGGTATTTGTGACGTGACATTTATACTATTTTTTGGAAACGTGTGCTATTCAAAGAGATATTTGTTCAAATAGATCTTGAACAGAGGAACGGTAGGTTTTTATATAAGGAAAGATGCTAATTTTTTTCCAATTGATTAGAAAGTGATTATTTCAGCAATACATTCTAAAATGCATTCCATGCGACTTAATAGTGGTTGATTAGCCTTGGTAACCTTTATTTTAATAGACTCCATCATTTTATCGTAATACTTCTTGACTGACATCATCCTCAATCCAAACTAAACTTCGCTTGAAATAAAAATCAAATTAAAGTTTATATTTCAATCTACAATCAATACTAGTAGATGAATAAGTATCATACGAAAATATTTATCTAGAATAAGATTAAATTTTCTAATTAATAAGGCACAAGATATTTTATAAAAATATAAAACAAATTATATACCTACTTAAAACTTACGTACCTACTTAAGTATAAAAGAGTTAAGGTACAGACAACAAAATATAAGTCTCAACCAAATGCTTTTAATTAATAATAGCCAATTTTAATTTATATGGCCTAAGTGGTAACCGTTTACAATTTTAATAAATGACCTAAAACGTTAACGAAACTCAACAGTTGTTCGTAGGACCTTATTGAAGTTAAAAAATTTATTAATATTGAAAATATCGCTGAATCACCCTCCTCCTATATTCGCTCCTTCGCATGGATTAGATTAATGACACGAAGCGGTCTCGATGCGCGGGCGCGGCGCGCACCCAGATGACGCGCGCTGACGTTGGCACGCGTCATTACGACACATGTCACGAGATGTAGTGGAATATTTCATTTCTATTGGTGTCGTTGACGCACATAAAGTATTTTCTGAACAAGTTCACGCGGAGTCGTAACGGCTGTCTCTTGTGTTATTAAGACCTGGTAGCCAAATATTGTTTTACTACTCATTAATTTCCGAAAGCTAGTAATGTTTTAGTGCTTTCTTAGGTGTCCAGTTGTTAAGCCAATTTTATATAGTAGGATTTTAATGTAGTACTATTTTATAACAATTAATGATAAATGAAATCACAATCACGTAATTCATAATTTCATCATTATTTATAAAAGTATATGCATAAAAATCACTCGTGTCCAAGGCCTTTTATTGGTCAAAGTAAAACGCAAACGTTGGCATGTCCATTACTCCTGTGACAGTGATGTGGAGGAGTTAGAACGACGCAGTACTACGAGGAGACTTTTTGGTCACTGCAACAATTTTTGGAATTCGTTCAGACCATCAAACTGAACAAATTTCACAATGGGAGAAACACACGAAAAAAATAACAGCTATTTCATACATTTGGGTCAAGTAGGTATTATCATTTTGTATGACACAGCTGATTTTTTTTTGTGAATTTGGAGTTGCCCCCATAGTGAAATTTGTTCAGTTTGATGGTCTGAATGAATTCCAAAAATTTTTGCAGTGACCAAAAAGTCTCCTGGTATTTTTTATTATTATTCTAAATGATCCGGCAAACGTTGTTTAATCCTTATCAGATAGGGATATAAAAAATAGCTTACGACCTATTCTCAGACCTACCAAATATACGCAAAAGATTTCATAACAATCGGTCGAGCCGTTTCGGAGGAGTTCTTTAACGAACACTATGACACGAGATTTTTATAGATTAGATTGTCTAATCATTTAGTGACTTCATGACATAAACTATTCGATTTTAATTTCAACATTATATAAATATTAGAAAAATCAGTACAAAGATTTTGGTGGTTAGAAAAAGAATTTCGAAAAATTATGGGCAGGTGCCTGACCACTCGGCCAACCAAGACACTAATTAACTTGCCGAAATTCTTCTAACCTTTACACTTCACGTTGTAAGCCAGCTTATACCCTCGCAATGTAGAAATAAATTTCAAATATTCCAAAACCGGAGAGCAGCGGACACGGGTTCGATTCCCGCATCGAGACCATAATTTTTCGAAATTCTTTTTCTAACCACCAAAATCTTTGTTCATGACATAATTAAAGAGTTGATATTCAATTCATGAGATCTAGTGTGTTTTAACTGTGCAAAAACTGTTGGTACGATCAGATTATTCTTACAATACGGTGGTAAATATTAGTGTAGTGTTATAATTATTTGGTGTGACAGAGCCATTAAATGTTATTTTGACCGTTCATAAATCTGCATACTTTATAGAATAGAATAAATAATGAACAGAACGTCTCAACCTTTATCAATATGAGACTCAATGGCCCAGCGTCCATGGATTACTTATTTCAGACAATACCAATTACTTAAGATAACTATGTCGTGTTTTTCTTGTAAACAGAAATTTTGACAGAGAAGGAACACGTCGGTTGCTGTGATTGGATCCAAGGGGAGAGAGAACGTGTTTATTTATTGCTACCAAGAATTTACTCTACAATTTCTTTTATTTTTGGACAGAGTGGTTTGCAGAATGGTAGTTTTAATAATTTTATGACATTTTTGTCAAAGCAATTGGATAGAATTCAGTCTTTTTGTTGTTTGCTTAATACATCCAGAATCAGGGGAAGCTGTATTACTTGAATATACCTTTTGTCTCAATATTATAGACTTCTGCTCATAATGTTTTTCATTGATCTTTGTAAAATAGGTAATTGTAGTCTGAAAAAACTGACAATTCCTACCTACCGTTTAAACGTTCGTTCTTTACATTCTAGTAGTGTTTGTTACAAACTCCCACTGTGTTAAAAAGTGTGATTTTTTTAAAATTTTGCATTATATGACCACCATAGTGGTAAGATACAGTACATTAAAAATTAAAATGGGTTCAGACGATTTGTTTTCAACACATAATTCTTACATCGAAACTTGCAAAGAAAATTTGCACCGTTTTTGTACTAAACCTATTATAATTATGATGAAGAATGTATATATTTCCCTCGATTTATCCATTTGCTTAAATGTTTCGTCCATGTTTAGAAATTAAAGAAAAAATAAATAAATAAATTGTTTTCTTTTGTTCTTATTTTCCTGGAAGCATTAGGCAATATTGCTATGTTTGTGCGTCCGTCGAATTGTGAATTATATTTTTTCATCAGCACGTATATTTTTTGTTCAAATTCGCGATGTCGATGTTCAATACAGCCGTTTGTCTTTCTGTTTGTATTGGAGTTAATAAAAGTCCTTTCAATTTCTCTTTTTTTGTCTATTCGAATCTCCGGTAACTAGATTTTATTAATAAATTTACTATCAAGGAACGATACAGAATTGTAAGTAAAGCATAAAATGAAGACGGTACACAATTTACTCACCGATCGATACGAATAACATATTGCAAGCTAACCAATTTCTTAGAACTAACTCCAAATACATCGGTATTAGTCTGGAAGTAATTTCATGTATATTTTATGCAAAATGTAACACGACGATTTATACTCTGAGCAACAGCTTAAATAAAACTGATTCAATTTACGCAGCTCCCATTAAAAAGCACTAATTGACCAGGGCCCGTTTGACAGGTCTGACGATTTTGATTTATTTAATTCGCCAGAGCTCTCTCCGGAAAAATATTAAAATTACCAATCATCTTTCTCGCTCACGGAATTTTCGCGGAAACACCGACGAAGACCTCAGCCCCAGAGGACGGGTGTTTGTTTTGACAATCGAGTGCTTCCCACAATGTTTTTGTTCGCGAATTTGATGTCTTAGAAATTAAATCGTAATACTGGACACTTGCCAATACATTCCGATGAGAGTTTAAGCTCTTTTTTTCTCTTTCGACCGCTTTCTATGTAACGCCTTAACGTGATAAAAAAAAATTAAACCTGGCCTAGGTTTAATTTTGATTCTTTTTATCACCTTAAATATTGAACCTATTATTACAAATAATATTTGATAAAACATCTTTAGTGATGTGATCTAGTCGAATTTGAAAGTTAAAAGTTTTTATTTTTTATTTTTTTCTAAACCACTATTAATTAATTAATTATTATCATCACCAGTCCGTAAATACACAATTCCTGACGATATAGATAGGAGAATATAGGAAGAATGACATAGACTACGTGATGCCTTGAAGAGACATGTGATAATTGTAAGTTCTCATCTGCCTGCATTTGTTTTAGGCCATATGGCCCCTCTCCCAAACCACATTATTTTTAATACTCCTTAGGGCCTGTTTCACAATCGACAAATAAGTTCTGAGTAGCTTACTTAACAGATCATTTGACAATATGAAATCTATGTCAACTGAACTGCCAAGTAAGCTACTCATAATTTACTTGTCGATTGTGAAACAGGCCCTTGATAAAATTAAAAAGTCGATAAATACCTACAACTATTTTCCACTTTATTTCATATAATAATAGAAAACAATTTTGAAGTCATTAATTAAGCAATTTTGTACTACCATTATTGCACGACACAGATATTAATAACGATTTGCATAAAAACGGATATAAGTACCTACAATAAACCCACGCAATTCAATACTATTTTGACTCAATGTTGCATTAGCTAACAAAACAAATGAGCTACATACTGGCCAAAATTCATCACAAAAATAAGCAAGGCAACCCTACAAATTTCAAAATTACCACTTCAAACAATTTGTTTAAAGGAATTTGGTTGCAATTCCGCGTTTAATATTTCCTCGCATTACTGACAGCAGGTAATTGCCATGTCTGCTTTGAAATACAGCAGTTTTTTTAATAACTAACTATTAGGCAGCCCAGCTATTAGGCGTAGGGCATGCAGAATGAAACATGTGAGTGGTACCACGACACCGTGGCTCTGCAACAAGTGTACCAAGTGAATTCATCTACACACATACATACATAATTCACGCCTATATCTCCGAAAGGGGAAGGTAGAGGTGAACTAGCACCCACGCTTCGCCAATTATGCTAGGTCCCATGTAATAGGTGGCTAGCCTATTGCCATTTATCGGGCACAAAAGTCGCAGTACTTTGCTAGGTGGTAGGTATAAGAGGAACCCTGCAGCCCATTCCTCATCACTGATTTATTCTTAGTCGCCTTGTACGACACCCACGGGAGAGATTTGGGGTGGTGACAATTGTATTCTACTCTGCCGTCACCACACGGCTATGAATTCATTTCACTATTAAAAAACGTTTACGGAAATTCTGCAGATTGTGTTATGTTAGCATCCTATGGTTATATGACCATCAAACACGTCACATTCTTTGCTTTACGGCTTTCTGTCCTTCTCTTAAGCTAAATTCATGCCACAGATAAATAATATTAATAATTAATAAAGAGAAAAATTAGAATAATCTGTACCAATTTGGAGAAATTTTTCGACTTTACTAGTTATCAATTTTTCAATTTAAAAAATCTCTGCTTTTTCTAAAAATCCATGTTGAAAATTTATTTATGACGTATATATAGCAAAGACCATTCCAAGATGTTTCGTTTACGATCCGAGTTTATAAATATAAAAATTGTTCGTAAATAACTGAAAATGTTAAAAACAACTTTGAGTATCTACTAACGAGATTTTGTAAGTTTTTATGACCCTTTTAACGTCTTACTAACTCCGGTAACCGCTTCTTATTACATATAAAATATTTAACATTAGACTGATTAATGATTGTAATCATATAAACTTTTCGAAGCAAAAACACTCATCGAATTTATCAAACTATTACGAAACGAGTTTATACAATAAACGTAATTCCGTAATTTGGATTGAGCAGATCACTCAGCTTCCAGCAACCAGAATATTAACTTGGTAATCATTTTTCTAACATTCGAATAACGTTAGTAATTAAGAAATAAATAAAACTAGATTTAAGTCATAAGTCACAGACGCTGCTCTTAACTTCCCTCTCTGCAACACTATGGACCGGCAGACGTAGTCCCGCACTTACCATCATCAATGGCATACTAACTGCCACACTCAGAGACACAATTAACGTTAATGAGTACTTAATGTAAAAAATGACCATTCAAAAGTAGTCGCTATATTTGCCGGTCTAGAATTAAATGAAATTTAGTTATTTAACATTTTTTTATCTGTTGCAATGTAATGTATTTTTCGACTTTCGAGCATTTCCAGTTCTTCCATGTGGAGCTTCTTCACACGGGACACAGTCGCCGTTTCTTCATTATTATAGCCCCTAACAAAAACGTTTCCTTTAATAAATTATTCTATGTCAAAAGTCGCAACGGCGGGATCACTAAACCCGACCGCTCGCAGCCGACGCTTGCATAACTAATACGACATAAAAGTGCGTTTGATCGCTCGTAAATTATATTCTTTGTTTATGAACAACAGAGGGCAGACGCGCGAAGACATGCGAGCTGGGGCATCGGCAATTTCTTCGGCATTTCAAGCAAATAAGCAGCCAAGGAATTCTCGCCTGCAATACCTATTTGGAAATTGTCAAAGTTACTGCGGAATTTTTTCACCGTGATAACTTTCGCCGTAAACTAACGGACATTAATGGAAATCGATGGCGACACACGGAAATAGACACGTGTCAGTGCGAATTTATTATTTAGTTCCGCAGTTTTCGGTTGCATCGCTTGGGACTAGAACTGTGTTTGTGTTTTCAGAGATGTACATAATTGTTCTTTTTGTTTATATATTGGTTCTCACTTACTGCGTCGGTCTTCGCGCTTTCAGTTATAAGTTCTCTGAGATTGATTTTATAGGAAGAATTGGAGAGGTTAAAAATAATAGTGGATTTTTCTCTTTCTCATTCTTTCATTGTATCGGTAACTGAATAATAACAATACCAGCTTCCTGCTCAATAGCATATTAGTTACGCAGAACAAAGTAGACACGTATTTGCTATTGTATTCATTATAACCAATGTAGAAATTCATACATATACCCAAACCATTTGATTTTCTTCACTATCTATTGGAATAAAGCGAAAAATTCTTTCGCTTTTGATAATCATCGTCGTGTTCTGTACAATTCTTTACCTTTGACAAATACAAATAGTTTGATGGGTACGAAGTCTAAATAGGGGAATTGCGTGCAATTGGAAGCAGGCGTGTCTCAGAAGGTACGATTTTGTTTCTGGTATTCTATTATAAGGAAACCGTTTATTTTGGTAGCTACTTCAAAAACAGCCTTATTACTTTGGGTTAAAGTGGAAAACAGCCAAAGTAAAATTAAAGCGTGCCGATCATGAACACAAATGGTACTTTTAATTCTATTTTAACTTTTACAACTTATATGTATTGAATAAATAATCCCAATCAGGTGAGACGAACATGCTAACGTGACAGTCTTATGGAGATACTATTATAGCTATATAGACCTACTATTCAAGCTGTCGCTTTGATATACAATAATCTCATGATAACAATATTGACTTGAAGCTTTTATAAGAAAAATAATCATAGATTTATCTCTTAAAGGCCTATAGGTACTATACTTTTCGTATGTTCGTAACTTACTAAGTAAGTCGACTATTAAAACTATAAAACTGATTCCATGAAGTCACAGTTCCAAAAATCTTACGAATAAATATCCTTCAATTTAAATATATACAATTTTCTGACATTTCTATAATGTTGAAGTAAAAGATTCCATTATTTTTTGTACGAGTATGTCATGAACACATTTTTAAAAAATCTGTATAAAATTTTAACACAGATTTTTCTAATAGTAACATCATAGTTTTTCAATAACAAACTCAAAGAACTCATCTCGTTAGTAAAAAATAAGTTTTCACTAGACTAACAACTGATTTCACCGGGATCTGAAATCGTACACTTTCAATCAGTAGACTGCGCGTCCGTCCACTCGAATAATCCCACAAACGCTAGAGCTTAATCCAATTTACTAACAGATACGTGATAATTTTTATTTTCACTAAAAACGTTACGTTTTATAATAACTGTGCCATCGAAGGATTAGCTTTTAAAACGTTAATCCTTAAATAAAATAAATATATTAGCACGTTCGTAAATGCCGGCTGATCTGATCAGAACTTGTAGAATAGAAAATAATTTTTCCGTCAGCATCTGCTCTTTTTCACGTTCAAAAACAAAAACGAAAAACGTTAGCGTTATTCACCAGCTTAATTTTAATAATCTCTCCTGCCTCATAATTTGTTCTAAAAAATTTTCGACGTAAAATATCAAATGCGAACGATCCACCTGCCATCAATTCCTGGATTTGAAGGCGGTCGTGTTTACCTAAATCAATCAAATAATGTTGACGGCAGGTTGAGGGTGGCAGAGTCATGCTGAAGTGGCACTTAGTACGTTGATTTAAGGACTGTTTGGATATTTGGCCGCTGCCCTTGATGCATCGTTGTCTGTACCGGTGCTGGGCGCGCCCCTACCCGTCATAATGGAAGGGATAAGTCTCTTAATTAATGCAAGGTGCCCTGAGCGCGACACCATTGCTGACATTGAACCCACCAGAAATATTTGGGCTATCATTTACAAAACAACCAAGCGACATCAAGACGAAATATGGTTCTACATTTCATCAGATAAACTTATTTTATTGTAGGCGACATTATTGAAGCAAATGGGGATTGAGTATGGCATTCATTTATTACTAGAACCATTGCTTTATTAATGGATGGTAAGAGAGCGGTTTGATGATGTCTGACCGATATTAGTGGAAGAGAAATCATATCCAGATAAATTGAGGAGGTTCAGGAAGATGATGATGATGATTATTAATGTAATTAGCGACAAGACAATGTAATCAAACTCATACTTATGGCTCGTGCAATTCCTTATCGCCCTGCGATTACTCATTTGAAAAGTTTTGAAACTCGGATTAATTAATGAGACGAGACAAACTCCTGGAATTACAATGAGGATTGACGCTGCTCCATTTATACCAATTTGTATTAAAATCAAATATCCAGAAAGATGGAATAAATTGTGAAAGGACCAACAACGTGTAATTTGATCCAAATAAGTTTCGGTTTTTAAATTAGATTGGGGAATCTGATAGTTTTGTCTCTGTAACTGTACGTTTTTCAGGGTGGTCATAACAAGAATAGTCTCTCAAATATTTATAACACTATCACCAATCAGAATGAAAGAGCTAAGAAAATTGAGCATTTCGATACAGTATTTGAGGGGAAAATACACTTAATAATTATTACATTTAAATGACGTGTGATGAAGATAGAGCAGAATACAATTGTCACCTTCCCCTATCTCTCTCATTGGTGTCGCACAAGGCAACAGCGATGAGTGATGGGCAGCAGTGCAGCGTTCCCATTATGCCACCTGGATATATCACATCCTACATTGCACATTACGTCTGCTTTTAAGCATTCAAATGGCCCCAGTGCAGAAAACTACAAAGGAGGTGGAAGAAAAAACGCATTATTTACACATTCTCCGCGGATACACAGCAAAGGGTAGTCCGTAAAGTTCCGCGGAGTTCCCGGAGGAAAAATTCCCGAAACTACCGCGTGGAGCAAAATTCATAACGCGCTTAGCAGTTCGGCTCACCTGTCTCGTTATACTTCGGAATTTTTAAATTAAATTCCGACCTACCGCTGACGGAACAAAGTTGCGAATTCTTAAAATTCGGCCGCGTAATTAATCTTTTCCCTTTTAATAAACACACAGGGACAGTCGAATAAAGTAAAGTGGGGCTTATGCCTTATCGGAGAAGGGCGTCGGTGTTAAATCTTGTAATTAATGCAGGTGCCCGCTTTCCGGTAAACTTGCCGGCGAATCTTCGGCAATTATCGGAAATTCGCTTTCTGGTACACGCCACGCGGAAGATTATTATATCGTTATTAATTCAGTTAAAAGCTTTCGTGCCAAGTGATATTTAGGAAACAGGCCGCTTAATTGGTAAGCAATTAATAACACAGAAACATTTACTCCGGTTATTGTCAATAAGAATGTAAGCCGGATGACTTGGAACTTTGGCCTTGTGTCGCGAGACAATGTATTGATCATTCTGTTTACTGTTAAGTGACAATTGAATTTTTAACTTGTAACCAGGATAGACCCATACTATCAGACATAAATAAACTTTAGTTTACAATTACGTAAGTAGATAGGGTTAAACACGTGTGTTTGTATGCAAATTTGTGTGTTTACAAAAAAAAACCGATTGTATTTGAAAAGCAATCGTGTTTAATGTTGATACGAATTTTGATACGATCCAGTGTCACTTCAAACCACCACCAAAATAACCTGAACTATACTCCAAAAGCCTAAACTAATCACTTCCTCAAATACTCTAAAATCACTTCATCCAATTTTCATACATACAAAATGCGCTGCCCAAAGTAAATATCACATAGAATAATGGTGGCTGGGAGAGACTGATCAAACAATTACTCGAATGTTGCAAAAGTCAGTGCAGAAATAGATTCCGCACTACTGTGACAGCCATCAAAGCCGCAGCTTGCGTCAGCAATGTTGGACATCAAACGCACTTCTGAAGTGTATTATTGATTTTCGCCGCCCGAGGGGTGGAGCTAAATCCGTGCGAAAGAGATCACACGATTGCCAGCTCATTAAATCAGAGGAAGAACCACAGTTTAGCTCTGTTCAGTTTCTAATTAAGGACGTGCCCATTAACCAACTATTTAAAATAGGCAAGGCCCCGTGGAAAAACATTTCCACTGGAGTTATGGATGCTGAACTCGTCGCGAGTCGCGTTCTGACACGATGCTTTTAATCCTGCTAAGTGTCATAAGTTACGAATGACTTAGGCCCGTGTTTACATCCTCATAAAGGGCATCAAACTTTGTCAACACGTGCCCTTTTGTACAAATATAATTATGCCGCCTCGTGGAATGCCAATTGGCATCGTGATTTTGGTTACTTTTCGTATCAAAAAATATTAATACTTACATACATACTTAAATCCCGCCTATATCCCCGGAGGGGTAGATGTGAACTAACACCCACGTTTCGCCAATTATTTTAGGTCCCATGTAATAGGGGGTGAGTCTATTGCCATTCACCGAGAATTTTAAGAGCAATTATTTGCGAGATGGTATGGCTAGATGGTAAAAAGTATAAAATTTATAAAAATGGAATCAGAAAATCTTGTGCCGCGGCTATGAAAACTTTAGTGGCTGTTGATAAAATTGATAACAGGCAAAAATAATTACCAGTCTTAGCTAAATGTTAATCTTTTTCTGCTTTACTTCAAAGCAGTATTCGTTAATAACAAACAAACGTCCGAATTCCAGCTATTTTCGTATAGTTAGTAGTACAGGTTTCTAATAATAAATTATCTGCATAAAAGAGAATACTTTAGGACCTTCCTTTAGTATTCTCAAAAGACATAAGACGCGTTTTACAAGTCGTAAATTCATTGCTGTTAGCTTAGATGAAGCAAAAGCAATAGCTTTTCTTTAGACAGCTCGTGACTCTTATTGCAAAGAAAATAGGAATACTGTAAAGCAAAAAAAAATTGCTTGGCTATTCTTTAAGTGGGTATATTTAGACAAACGGACAATACGATTATTTCCTGGCTGCCATAAAGGTGATTAAATAACAATATAAAAGTTACGAGTTAGGTAAACGAACCATACACTGATTATCATCAGCATAGTCATCACCAGCCCTTTTATGTCCCCACGGCTGGGGCACAGACCTTCCCTAGGGATGGAAGAATATAGGGATACATACATACATACATAAATCACGCCTATATCCCCGAAGGGGTAGGCAGAGGTGAACTAGCACCCACGTTTCGCCAAATACGTCAGGTCCCATGTAATAGGTGGCGAGCCTATTGCCATTTATCGGGCAGTACATTGCTGGGTGGTATAAGAGGAACGCTGCTGCCCATTCCTCATCAATTATTTATCCTTAGTCGCCTTGTACGACACCGACACCTTGTACAGTTTTGGGGGTGGTGACAATTGTATTCTACTCTGCCGTCACCACACGGCTTTATATAGGGATAATGGGCTATAACCCACGGCGCTGCTCCAGTGTGGGTTGGTGGGTATTAAGGACTGTAGCTGCAGCTGGGATCAATGGCTTAACGTACTTTCCGAAGGATAGGGGAGCTCGATAAAATATTTATTTCACCCACATTTTGGTCACCCATCCAATGACCAGCCTTAGCATATATTGCTTTGCTTACGCAACCGCATGCCGAGTGCATTAAGCCACTGCTTCATCGAGCTCCTCACACATACATACTTAATACACGCCCATTTATATCCTAAGGTGTAGGCAGAGGTGTATTTACATCCACATTTCAAATAATGTTCTTTTATAGTAAAATGGGGTGAATCGATTGCCTGTACAATTTACAGAGTAAGATAATCTATAGTGCGTGTGTATATAATACATGTTAGTATATGTATATCAATATAATGTTTATTTCAATATTGTTACCGATATTTCATTTACCTATCTAGTACATTATTCTCTAGTTTCGTTGCACCGTCTCTACCAGTTAAACAATGAGAAACAAGTAAGAACAATTCTTACTTGTTTCTCACTGGATAACTGGTAGAGAATGCTGTATAGTGTTAAGTTCGCCTATTGTGTATTTTATACAATAAAGCCTTAATAAACAAATAATCTTGTTATCGGTGGGCACCAGCAAGTGTGAAAGCTACCTTTTATCCGGAAAATTCCGGAAAATTTCGGAAACCACCACTGGTAAAGTGAAATGCACCAAACATAATCGAATATCAGTCTGTGGTATCGTTGTCATCCTTTTTTACGGACCACGTCCGATTTTAGACTGGTACATGTACTCTCTATCGCTATCCGAATTTAAGTCCTATGTGCGCTGAAGATTTAAAAGTCGATGCGAGGATTGCGAGGCAAAGTATGACACTGAGATTATTGCGCTATTAGGTTGTAAGTTACCATGTTCAGCACGCAAAGTTGCTTTATTTGGTAATTTTTTATTGAAACTTTTTCATTTACTATCCACTGAGACGGCCTATTTCGACGGCCGCCTTGGTCGAATGCTCAGATTGCTGGGTATTGGCCAAGAGGTCCCGGGTTCGAATCCTGGTAGGGGCAAACTTTGTGATGACCACAAATGTTTGTTTCCGAGTCATGGTTGTGTATATGTTTATGTAGTATATTTTCAACATTTATATACATAATTATATTAAAAATATGTCCGTCATCTAGTATCCATAACACAAGTGCTTAAGCTACTTACTTTGGGCTAGATGATAGGTGTGAGTGTAAAAATATTTATTTATTTATTTATTTTATTTACTGAGCATGTTGTTAAATCTTAGCCTTGTGTGATAAATACCATGGGATTCGATAATACCAAGTGTTCTGTTCTGCTGTCACAACACAGAAGTATTAAAAGTTCACATGACTAATTAATGACATTGAAGGAACAAATATAGCAGATAGGGTAAATTAAACTAACTACTTGGTACTTAAATCGGAGCCACATTTTGCATACTGTCTAGAAAAAGTCACTAACTTACGATCAGAGTAAAATTTCGGTCAAATTGAAAAACTTCTGTTACGATTCATTCATTACTCATGTGGATGTCCACTTGATGACGAATAATTCTATTATTTAACATGAAGTGTACAACAACGCGGATGTAATTAATTACTGACTGCAAAAATTAAATTCTTGTACACTGACAGCCAATTAGACGAGTGTACAAATGCCTGCTTTCTACTCCGGAGTTTCCAGGGTAAGGAGACCTTCTGGGGAGAGACTGGTGAATTGCCTCACGGCGGATCCCAGGCTCTCCCCGCTTGAAGGGCTAGGGGAACATCGGAGTGGTTCAGTGGGTATTCCCGACTCGAAAGAGTCGGGTGAGCCCCACACACGTCAGCCGCTTAGCTAGCGGCTGATATGGTGCCCAATGCAGTGCACTCCGTCAAAAAAAAAAAAGGGTAAGGAGACCGTAACGGCCTGCTGTTACTGCGATGCGACGTCGCATCGTAAAAATCTACGAGCTCCCATGACGCATCACTTGCGAATTGTTTTGCATCGCGCATTCCGTCAATAACATTTTGTAGTTTCGCCGCTTTGCCGCACCAAATCGCATCGCAGCAATTCAAATTGCTAATGCTGTAGTTTTCTGCGTTGCGAAAGTTCGCATCGCGCCAATAATTCGCAGTCTTGCGTATGTACAGCCCCTAAAACAATATAGGACGACAAAATTTAAGTCGACCCTTTCGCGATGGCACCTTAAGCGATAAATTAGTGGAATCTCGCCCGCGCATCTCTTCTCGTCCCGGTGACATTTCCCGGGTTCAGGGGGTCAGGGACGCGGTCGCACGCGAGGGGAATACCAATACCCACCCTTGGATCTCGCATCTGTGTGATGGATCGCGAAGTGCCTTCAAAATGGCTTGTACACCCAAATGTCATTGCATATGTTATGATCGCAATCAACTGGTTGAGTGATTCGTCGGGGAAAGAGGTTGGGATTGGGGAAAGAATCTCTTTTTGATATTTAATATAAAGATAGCAATCAATTGATCTGGTTAAACGACACTTAAACATTGAAATGTATGTGTTAGGGTGTGCTACCTTAATGGTGACTTTTTGTCGGTCGGTTTGGTCGATTGGTAAGATTGCTGGCTATTGCTCAAGAAATCCCAATATAAATATTGAGTTCGCAGGAAAAACGCAAAATTTTGAATAGTAATTCAACTTATTCTGTTACTGACAACAAATAACGCATTCAAGTGAAGCAAAAAAACATACTGGTACGAATTGAGTAGCCTCCTCCGGTTTTTCGTCGGTTAAAAAACGTCATAGACTTAAAAACGAATTGTCGAGGGACTTGACATGAAAATACTTGAAAGCAATAATCATAGAAATCTACTTAACTGAAATCTTTACTAATATTGCGAAATTACTGTCCCAATTTCTCAGTAATACTTTACTAAGGTACCTATTTGAATCGAGTACTACAGATAAATTGAAACACAATAAACGTTACAATTCTAAGAGCTTTCACGAGTATACGACTCTCAGTAAATAATATATGAAATTCGGCTTAATTTGTTTTCCTTGTTTGTGCAATAACAAAACTACATACCTACCTCTCAAAATGTGGGAGCAAATAATTATATTTGTAGTCACAGTATACACGTGCAGGCCCAGCCCGGCTAGCATGACCACCGAAACACGATATGATATAGCCATTTATCGCGTTGAACAGTCAAAAGTCATTGGATTTTAAAACTTAAATAAGCCTGAAATAAATGAATAAGCCTCTAACTAAGGCTATGTGATCAAGATATAGCCATTTGTGGCTTTGAACTGTCGAAAATCTAATGATATTTGTAAGTTCACCGCGATAAATGGCTATATCATATCGTGTTTGGGTGCCCATGCTAGCTGGGCAGGTATACTATCTAAAACGGACACTATTTAAAAAATGAATATATTGTAGTGCCGTGAGGTGACGGCAGAGCAGAATACAATTGTCACCACCTCATGTCTCCCGCGGGTATTATACAAGGCGACTAAGGGTTAAGACAGCAATGAGTAAAGGGCAGCAGTGTAACTCATAAGCCACCTAGCAAAGTACAACTCATAAGCCACCAATAAAGTGTAACTCATAAGCCACCTAGGCTCGCCATCATACATGAGACCTAACCTAATTAGCAAAACGTGGGTGTTAGTTCAGCTCTGCCTACCCCTACTGGGATATAGGCGTGATTTATGTATGTAGATATTTATTTATTCATTTATTTCATGGAAAACCAACAGCATTTAAAACAAGTATACATTAAGATTTATAGAATAAGTATGCCTTAGACAGTTTTCACAAATAACCAGATAAAAAGTCCTACAATATACATGCATGCAAAAATTAGGAACAATTTATAATATAAAATAACATTCTTATCGATATTATAACCTATACAATCGAATATAAATATAACCTATACAATAGAAAATAATACATAGTAGTTAATGAATTATATATTTATATATTATTAATCATTTTATTTTTGAAATAATTAGTTCTTGCAGTAAACAAGTCCACATCCTTAGCGTGATTATGGTTGAAATTTCTAAGTACTCGATTGAAATATGAATTCAGTCTGTAATTCGTAGAACATGAATCTATGTGAAATTTTAAATAGTTTGCCGTGTGGTGACGGCAGAGTAGAATACAATTGTCACCACCCCAAATCTCTCCCGTGGCTGTCGTACAAGGCGACTAAGGATAAATCAGTGATGAGGAATGGGCAGCAGCGTTCCTCTTATACCACCTAGCAATGTACCTACTGCGACTTTTGTGCCCGATAAATGGCAATAGGCTCGCCACCTATTACATGGGACCTAACATAACTGGCGATACGCGGGTGCTAGTTCACCTCTGCCTATCTCTTCGGGGATATAGACGTGATTTATGTATGTATGTATGTTAAATAGTTTCTCCTAATGTTAGCGCGAATGGGTACTCGAATTTTTAATCTCGATTAGTAGATCGCTGCAATCAGTTTTACCATTAAACAAATTATGAAGAAAAGTTAGGTCAGCTACTTCTCTGCGCACTTTTAATGGGAGTAAGTGTTGTTTGTTACATAGATCTTCGTAATTGAAGTGTCGATTTAACTTGATTTGCCAGTTAAAAAATTTAAGAAACGTTTTTTGAATTCTTTCAATTTTACTAATGTAGAAATCATATTGAGGATTCCATGCCTGACACGCATATTCCAATTGGCTCCTTACTAGCGATCAATATAAGATCTTAAGAGATTTGACCCTCTGAAAATATTTAGTAGTTCGAATTATGAATCCTAGGGTCTTTGTGGCCTTAGATGTTATGGTGTCAATATGCCTGTCAAAGAGGAGCTTTGAATTTAAGATTATATGTATTTATATTGTTGCCAGCCTCCCTTATGGCGGCATGGGAGGAACAAAATTTCCCACCTCTAACCTTGTATGTTGACAAATAGTTTAGCTAGGCTAGCTTTAGGCAGTATGCCTCGCACACCTAAATAAAGAGTAGGACAACACTAAACCATCTAAAATTTACTGCAGATACAGTGACTTACCTCTGCCTTATGGGATAAATGGCCGTTATGTATGTATTATTGTCAAATTCTATTTCGGAAAACTTCTCCGGAAAGTTAACCAGTGGGGCAGGGTTAAAATAAATTAAGAGACTAACTCTGCTCACGACTCAATCAGAAACGATGACCACAACCATCTCGACCTCTTGCAGTTGACAGAAGTCATAAACATGAGACACATATAACTATTATCATGAAAGTTCACTATCTTCTAAAATTCTTAAAATAATTTCACAATGTATTGTGATAACCCTTAAAGCTATATTATCAAACTTTTCCGAACACAGACCAAAAAGAAACATTACGAGATAAGTGGCTACGATCATTAAGAGCAATGGCAGAGCCAAATTCATCCGTTGCCAAAGAATCGTCAAAGGGTCAACTTTCAATTTACGTTGAGTTCAACAGTGGTCGTTTAAAACTTGGTGGGGAAAAAAATGGCGGCCTAACTCAGCACAATCAAGACTCAAGTGCAGAAACATAAATGAAACCATTAATTATCCGCGATCTCAGTTATTCGTCCCTCCTAAACCACCCCGCCTGTCCTCTTCGCCTCCGCGCTTTTATATTTTTCTCTCGTTAATTTGTCGAAAGTTAATTGAAAGAATATTTCTGACCAAATAAATAGCTTAACTTAAAAGAATCCTTGTCGTACGAGAACGTTTAAATGGGATCATTGTTGTTGTAATTATTATTAGGGCGTCCTTTTGAGGGCCACGTTTTTTAAATAAAATATGTAATCCGACACTTGGCTTATTTGACTGCGAAAAACACTCGAAAAAAAATCAAGTTTGCGTTACTGGAAATTCATTGTGAAGTAGCCACAATATTAAGGGATAATTTTGTAATAAATAACAATAAATGAATACATGGTTAGGTTGTGTTTCTGTTTATGTTTAGGTATAATGTTTATTATTTGATTCCCTTTATAATTTTTCACTGAATAAAAACAGAAATGGAAAACCAAATATTTAAGCAGCACAGCTTAATTAATCCTTTCAAAAGTTACATTTTTCTGGGTTAAAAAGGTCGTGCACGTCAACTGAGCGGGGATCGGCGGTCGGTTCATTGTTTTGGTAAACAATGGACAGCCTCGCGGAGTCATTAACCCACCTCCGAAGTCAGAGGTGCACAAATTCCTTGCACTTTACGCCACACAAAATGTTCACAATCCATGCTAATTGTCCAATTTAAAACCGTTTTCTTGTGAACTTACTGTTTAATTTTTTATTGTTCACACTAGTGATTTTGAAATCATCGTCACCTTCTTGCCCTGTTAACAGGCTATCTGGTATCGACGCAGTATGTTTCCTCTTCCATTTAAATTAATCTGACGTCATCGAGCCACACCCTCCTTTAAATTCATAATATGAATTATCATCCATTAAACCGAAAGGTGCTAGTGATAAATGAATGTATATAAAAGTGAAGGAAATGATTACGTCGGGATAACGATGAACAGGAATAGTGATTGGCATGACAACATTCCAATGTAAATTTTTTGGCTTATATTTTACAGTCGGCCGTCTGTCTGACATCAAACCTCTTTGGGAATTCTGTACTTGGTGGTATGGGTTTCACCATTCCTGTCCTTCAAGATACTTATTGCTTACAACGCCCATTAAACGACTTCTAGCGTGAGTCGGGGCTGGCACAAATGATAAAATGATTTTTAGTTTTTGTTTGTCATACAAAAATAAACAATATTATAATGAATTACCCCTTTATCGCACACAAGTAATACAAACGCCAATATTGGCGGCGACTGTGGAGGGGATAAGCTATTTAACTACATTACTAATGTCAGGAAGGAACGATGGCAACGATTCTGTGAACTTCCAACACGCAATGGCCTATATCCAGTGGGCAAGCACGTGACAACATCTCACATGCCATCACGTGAACCGATATATATTTGTCCCAATCCCGACTTCCATACACATCACGCGTCTGCCCACGCACCCTTCTAGCTTTTGTCGTGAAGCTTCAGATCTTGTAAGCGGACGTTTGTTGGTCATCTAGAAATCAGAATAGCGTTTTAATGATCCGACACGCTCATCATCGCGTAATTGTATCATTCCTCTGTTGTGTATCTTCAAAGGTGTCGTGACAATATAGACATTACAGAGCCCACTTTAGATGTGTAGATAAATATCTTGTAACATTGTATTCCGACGTTTACGGTCTCAATGATATACTTAAATTGCATTCTAATTTTGATGAGTGAAAGAGTGTTTTACTATCAGACCGGTTGGCCGATCCACGAAGTTTATATTCCAAATGAAATCAATGAGTTGTTTTAGTGAGAATTTGTTTTATTCAGCCAATTGATTGACGGGACGCCAGTGGGATATTTGTGAACGCACAGCGAGCGTCAATTTTTTTTTTATGCTCTCCGTTTGGTGGATTTGCAGCTCGGTAATGGATTCCGCGAAAGTCCCGTTGCTCTACAATTATTTATTTATAAACGGGTTAACTTTTTATTTTTATTCGTTTCAATTGGCTCAAGCTGTCAATTTGATATGTTATCCGCATTTCGATTCGGTGCAATGATTTTCAGCGCTGGAAAATTATCAGCAATCATATAAAGTTTTTTCCATTCATATTTGGTGTTGTTCACGATTGCCACCACTGCTATCTCCCCCGAGGATATTATGCATTCTCTTACATTAAAAAATCACGCATATTGATCCCTGAAATGGGCAAAAGTGTACGAACATACAACTATGTTAGGTCCATGTAAATAGAAGGCGAGCCTATTCAAATTTGTTGGGTAAATCGCAGTATATTGCTATGTAGTATAACAAGAACGCTGCTGTCTATTCCCCATCGCTGTTGTAAAGAGGAAGAGTGGTCGTGGTGACAATTGCATTCCGCTCTACCATCACCACGTGAGATTATGCGGAACGACTAAAGCTAAAAATAAATTTAAGAAAAAATATTACAGTGGGACTGGCATAATTTAATTGTTGCAAATGACTTGTAAAATCCTTATCTACAATGAATTGCCTATGCATAAAATGCAAAAATTCTTAAATAAGGAAATAAATTACAAGTAATTTCCTTTCATTTTTAAATTCATATAAAAATACAATGGTGGGACTCAAATGTCTGCCGTTCAACAAACGTGAGGAATAACTCGGTGGTTCATGGGAACGTGCGACGCTCATTAGGGTTGGCGCTTATTTAAAATAATTGATTGCGTACGTATATATATTTCAAATAAAGAAAGTCTAAAATATTTAAAAACGCGGTCTTGTTTAGTCTGGCGAGACCTTTGCAATTATACTCAGTAAACAATTTGATATTTTTCTGCATTTGCAAGTTTAATTTTGGCTATAACACTGTATAATCCGAAATCAGTAAGTAGTTTTTACGGCCCCCATATTTTTTATTCATTTATATTTATTTCAATAATGCCAAGACTGTTTTAAGGAGCATACCCATGAACCTTAATTGGGGAGCCTACGGAGGTTTAAAAAAAATCTATTTCTTTTCTTTTTGGAAAGACCTAGACTGTTGTCACAGGGCCCTTTACTGCATCTATTCCTTTTTTTTGTTGTGAAAGGCAAAAACCTTAATTGGTGATCGAGCCTTGCAATCCGGCTGTCTAATAAACCTTCAGGCAGGCATCTCCCGAAGGAGTCCTGCAACCGTAGAGACCCTCACAGGGCGCTACGAATCGAAGTGATTAAGTTACTACAAAGAAAATTAGAAAGAAAGGTTCGAAAACGTTCGAAAAGTCTTGATGTGGAAACGAACCCGCGTCCTCTGCAATCCGGGCAGATGCCAAGTGAGCCAAGCAAGACGGCCAACTAAGTTACTATTGTGCCTTTATTCTGACAAAGATAACTTTTTGATGAAAATAGAGTAAATACATATTACCTGCTGATTTTCTCTAAATTTAAAACATAATAGTTGAAATCGTCTGCAAAACTAAAATTATCAAAACAAAAATAAATTAGTGGCAACCCTGAGCCCACGAAGCCATTGTTTCCCGGTAGTTCAGAGAGATTGGTGTCACGTGACCAGGCCGGAGTGGCAGCCGGACGTAGTCACGTGGAGCGCCACATCCAAATCAATAATTATGCGAGATTTAAAATTACCGAACCTATTCAAATTGTAATTTAAAACTATTATTTATCTATGGATGGAAGAATACAGAATATAGGTAGAATGGGCCATTACCCACTATGCAAGTCAAGTGCTGGTTAGTATAACGGCTGCTGATGCACCCAGGACCAACAGCTTAACGTCCCTTCCGAAGCACAGATACTCGAAATAATATAATATTTTTGGTCAATCATCCATTCACCGGTCTTAGCAAACATTGCTTAGTTTACGTAATCTATCAATAATCTAAGCCAAGCTTCTGATATAAAATTACTAACTGTAAAGATTTATCGTAAATATGAAAGAAGAATCAAACACAGATCTCGCCTTGGTGCCCAAAACACCAATAAACACGTCAGATTTAAGTCTTTGTTTGTTATTCAGTTTAAACAAAGCTGATCACTACAGAAGGAAAGTTTAAAAAGTATTTTTACGGCTGTTCCCAAGTGCGTCGCGGCGATGTCGTTAATCCTCTATGTTACACTGTATTTTTATGTTTCCAGAGATTATGGTCTCGAAAACTATCGTAAATTCAACAAGTCTTTTATACATAACTGTGCGGTTTGTGTTGGAAATTGTAAATTCCACATGCACGACTGTAATTTTAGTGTTGTCGAGCTGTTTACATGTTTACATAAATCACGCCCATTTATCCCCGAAGGAGTAGGCAGAGGTGTATTAACGCCCACGTCTCGCCAATTATCTTAGGTCTCTTTTTGTGTTTAGCGAGCCTATGTAACGCACAGTATTGCTGAGGTGGTATAAGAGGAATGCTGCTGCCCATTACTCATTGTTGTCTTAACCCTTAGTCGCCTCGTGCAACACCCGTGGAAATGATTGGGGGTGGTGACAATTGTATTCTGCTCTGCCGTCACCGCATTACATTAAAAAATACACTACATTAGTAATACACAAAAAAGCCGATGTGATTAATTAGCAAACAAAAGTGATGAAAAATTATCCGGGACATACTATTTCACTTTTTTTTTCTTTTCATGGATGGCTTAGCCACCGCGCGAGGAACTTCGAATACCTCTTATGAAACATATGCTTGTTTGAATGATAAAAATTTATTTTTGCTCTATGCTACGAGCCCCAATGCAAAAGAGTTCGTCTAGCACTCGTGCAAGCAAAATAAATATATTAAATCAATGCTATTTAATTTTATCAGTTTTTATACTGTTCTGTGTTTCTGATTTTAAATACAAATACTAGGTCAACGTAGGCACACGCATTCGGGTTGTGGTAGGTCTGTTTAAAAAGTATATTTAAAAAACTGTATCATAAACATCCGTCCTCGGCACTTTTTCTTGCCAACTATTTAAAATGGCTTCAATTAGTTACTCGAAATCTAGTTCATTATTGTATTTTATTTCTACAGTTTGCACCACTGATCCCCATGAAATATTATTACTCGATGATGCTATTGTCATCATCATCGTTCTATTTTGGTACAACAACACATAATAATTTCTCTAAAGTTATTCTCACAAGTGTAGATAAATGAATGAAGTGAATTTGCACCCACGTTTCGCCAATTCCAAAGATGCGAGCCCATTGTATCGGGCACGTAAATCGCTGTATATTGCTAGGTGGTATAAGAGGAACGCTGCTGCACAGGTTTTCGATGTCTAACGGGTTGACGATTCATAAGTGTATTATTGTAATCATACCAGTTATGAATAGACGAATTTTAAATTTGCTTCTTACACTTTTCTGTCTCAACCCTTAGTCACCTTGTACCACACTAGCGGGAGAGTTTTGGGGGTGGTGACATTTGCATTCTGCTCTGCTGCTACCCCACGGTATAAAAGATACATACATACATAAATCACGCCTATATCCCCGAAGGGGTAGGCAGAGGGGTTCCGTGTAATAGGTGGCGAGCCTATTGCCATTTATCGGGCACAAAAGTCGCAGTACATTGCTATTGCTAGGTGGTATATGCTAGGAGGAACGCTGCTGCCCATTCCTCATAATTGATAACATTTCAAAAACTATAACCCCTCAAAATAAAAATACAGTTTCTTTATGTTCAATCCTGACTTCGAAAATATTTTTATTACATTTTTTTCTTATAGTAACACAGATCATCAGTTACAGCGAAAAAAATAAAATGTAAAAAACATGCGATGACGTCACAGTCACGCAATCAATCAATATCATGTCTGTCAGTCATGAATCAAATCCATTGTCATCAATTGTCGTCGTCGAAAATAACCTAAATAAAGTATAAATAAATTTGAAATCCTTCCAATACTTTTATTTTAACTAATTTAAAACGTATTTTACTTGAAAATTAATTACAAACATTTCAAATAATAATGTTTTTATTTTTGCCACCGGAAACGCCAGATTGTCATTTCGCCATTTTTTCGTAACTGTGACGTCATTTGGCGCTTACGTCTGTTAAGAATGACCGGAATTTTAATCATGATTTTTTGTATGAAAACGACGAAATTCAGAAAAAATAAAAAATATGGGTTTCTTCATTTTCTGTCTAATTTCATATAACAACATAATAAAATTATGTTGCAAAAATGAAATGTTGTCAATTGATTTATCCTTAGTCGCCTTGTACGACACCCACGGGAGAGATTTGGGGTGGTGACAATTGTATTCTACTCTTCCGTCACCACACGGCACGGTATAAAAGATGTAGGTAGCAATCTATTGACAGCTGATAGGCAGTTGTCTCACCATTTGACTAAACTGGCCGATGGCCGTCGTCGTATCGTAACGGTTAAGTTAACACAATACTATCCAGAAATTCCTTAGTATTATACTATGTACTCCTGTGATTACTTGATTTTATGTTGCGATGTCTCTGCATACCTTGTAGGTTTGATACTGCACAATATAGCTATCACTGAACCCAAATCCTCAGTAACTAGATAGCACTCGATCCTATGCCAGACCGTCAGCTTTATACCAGAGTTGGCACCCTCGTCGATACGGACAATTTGGGACTCAGCCGAGCCACCTAACCCGTTATTGGATTGTCATAATTTAACATGGCGCGTATATCGGCATTGCCAGTAACAACTCGGAAAACTTGATCGCTCTTAAGCCAAGTGTGTTATTAGTTTTTGCGTATCTTTGTTGCAATAAATAGGACGGCGGGCTCAATTTGACGTATTTGTTTAACTCGTGCCAAGTAATATTCCCAATATCTCCGCGCGCGTAAAGTTTAATGTGTACGTTTCGCAATGGAAGTTGACATGTTTTGGCGAGTACAGTCGTGTGCGAGCGTTGACATTTGTAATTCTGCCACTTTATTGTATCCAGGGATGCCGCTTCAATTAAATTAGAGAGAAATACAGTCCAATGTGTTACAAACAGTTGCAGTTATAATTGCTTAACTACTATGTTAGCAAGGAAAACGTCCATGAAGAATTAAATCTATTAATGCAATGAATGAAAACGGTTCTAACACATCATTACCAGACATTAAAAGGGCTGGTGATATTGAAGATGATGACGACACTGTAGTATAAGATATTATTATTGTGAGAATGTATTAAATTGTGTGTGGCGACGGCAGAGCAGAATACAATTAATTGTCTCCACCCCCAATCTCTCCCGCGGGTGTAGTATTAGGCGACTAAGGGCTAAGCAAGTAATGGGCAGTAGCGTTCCTCTTATACCACCCAGTAATAATAATACACTGCAATTCACGTGCCCGATAGATGGCATCGGTGATGAACTGGCGTGATTTATGTATGTATTTACCAAATTGTGTTCTGCAGTTATTACCTTTGAATTTAATAATTATGAACGGTCGCAAGCTGTAGGTAGTCAGTGCATTAGCTACAAACGCTAAGAGACGCGTGGGAATGTAACCCTGTTACATTATATGGTTCGCACAATACTGGCACGAATAAAAAGACAGGCAGACAATAGGTGTTTGCGTGGAAAACCGCTTACCGTAGTGACCAGGTTCGGTTCGCATGACCGCGTGCAAGATGAATGTGCAACCGGCTTTTGAGACAGGCCATTGGAGGCTACGCTTGTGCTATCTCAGCTATTCTCAGGGCTTGATAATAGAGCTTGGTTAGACGAAAGCATTCCGTGGATTCACCGTGCGGTCCCGGGTCCATAGTTTTGCAGTGAGGGAAGTCAGAGCATCGCTTGGGCTTCTATGTATCTCTGCTCGACCATATTTGGTAAGATTGTTAGAGCCGCCTTAGATACGTTCCAGTGCAGTGCCAGTGCCAACAATTTGGTTCGTTTTCTTATTATAAAATAATTTTGAGAAAAAAGTTTATCGTGATTTAAAAAGTAGGCTTTATCACAATCGCGATAAAAATATTCTTCCACCCTGATAGAAGATCACTCGACTCAGCAGTAATGATGATGATGAATATTCTAAAAGACCTAACAATAGTTAAGGCAAATGCAGACTGTTTTATGAAATAAAATTTTCAACGTGTGCGGACTTAATACGGGTTGCAACCGGTATATTGTATCGGTAACACGACGTAGCAACGTGACCTAAATGACACAGTCGACCAATTTAATTTCCGCAAAAGTGACGTTCGCTCGTGTCCAGAACCGTCAGTCTCGCGTATGCGTGGGATCCGCGGTGCATTTCATAAAACGGCACACAATCTTCGAACAGAAAACTTTGTTAACATTGTTCAAAGTAGTCGTATTGCCAATTGCCGTGGAAGCTAAGCTTTAATTTATAACAAAACTAGGACTCTCGTGGTATTCCAAGGATGATATTCAGGAAAATAGTCTTGACCCGCTTCCTCTGAAATCCAGGCAGATGCCTATACCACTCGGCCAACCAAGACGTTATAATGATATTCGGCCATTTGGATGATTTGAAAGATATTTCATCACTCGCTAATTTCCTATAGAGTTCTGCTTCTAAAATGTAATGTTGGCACTGCAAAATTTTTCTATAAGCTATTTTCTGTAATATTAGTGGTTGAGGATTGCAGGTGAAACTCGATTCCATCTTCGGCCCTTATCTTCACATACCATCAGGGAGATGAAGGCTTCCGTGTTAAAAATAATTTAATAAAAATAGTGGGATTAAAAATGAAAAAATCAACATCTCATATACTAAAATAAGCGTAAGAAACTGTTGAAGTGCCGACTTAGCAGCGGCTGCTCGCAATAAGTCTACACTGCTAAAGATAATGTGTCTCTCCACCAAAACAAATCTTCCGCTGCAAGCCACGAATTTGCTTACGAGGAGTAAGCAGTCGAATAACTCAGCGGCGCAGAGACTATCTCATGTGTGAATGCCCCTGTTACCATACAAATGATGTCTCACGTTAGCAGTACGCAATTTAGATCTTGCTAGATGAGATAGTAACTTCGTTACTACACCTCGACCTTACGGCATTTGGATTTCGCTGTCGTTAAATAGCGAGCGAGAGTATAATATGCCTTCTTCTTGTTGACTTGGTGTCTTTCCTCGTCATTTTAATCATCGTCTTTCTCGTGAACTTTTATCATCATATTTGTTTGCAAATAATCAAATACACTCAAACTTTATTGTAAAAACCTAGTATTTATTGCAAACGGTTGGTGGCAAAATGTAATAGGTATATTAATATCCTGTCACAGTGTTTGTTATCAAACTCCTCTGATATTGCTTAACCGATTATTATCTTTTTTTTTGCATATTCGATAGGTCCCATAACAGGTCGTAGGTTATTCGATTTTAATTTTAACATTTTATAAATGTTAGAAAAATTAGTACAAAGAATTTGGTGATTAGAAAAAGAATTTCGAAAAATTATGATCTTGAGGCGGGAATCGAACCCGCGTCCGCTGCTATCCGGGCAGATGCCTGACCGCTCGGCCACCCAAGACACTAATTAACTTGCCGAAATTCTTCTAACCTTTGCACTTCACGTTGTAAGGTCGTAGGTTATTTTTAATATCTTAGGTTATAAGCGCAAAACAATATTTACGGGGACAAATAGTAATTATATATGTAATATTAGGCAGACCGCCAATGTCTAGTTACAGCTAAAATTCTTCACCGAATTTATTATTCGGTTCTGCGTTTACGTGCGTTGCTATTAAATCTGGAAATTAAATCAGACAATTCCATTCGCAATATTAAAATTACGAACTCGAGAAGGTGCAACTTTCGTTGTGTAAAATATTTCGAGGCGCTTATGCTAAACTGTTTATGTAAATTAAATAAGTTGTCGCCTTGACTCTTGATTACAAAGAGAAGTTGAAATTCTGTTTACTGTTTAATCGTAGTTGGGTCTTGTTCACGGAGTTTGCTACGCAGGTGCAAGTGGACCGCCGTGGAAAAATGAAAGATTTACGTCACAGTCGTCGAATAAAGTTAAAAAGAGGTCGCGTTCCTCTCCCCACTCCACTCAGATTGAGTTGCGATGTCATAATGAATAATGCTTTTGGAACTTTTTGAAATCAAAAGTAAAATATCAGAAAGAACTTTGTGGTTTGAAAAAGTTCGAAAAATTATAGTCTCGATACGGGATTGACCCCGTGTCCTCTGCATTCTGAACCTTTAGTCATCTATAGTCTTTCGGCCAACCAAGACATTTTTCGAATTTGTCTTACCACAATTTTCTTTGTGATATTTTTTCTAACATTTAATGATGTTACAATAAAATTCAAAATATAAAAAAGTAAAATGTATTAAATACAATGACAAGTTATGTCCTGATGTGAGACCTAATCCATTCATAAAACCAGGACTTAATAATTTGACAAAATTTCTCCTTGGTTCTTCGCATATATTTTATGTAATATGTAAATTTTTTTTCTAAATTTTAACATAAAAAACAAAATTGATTAATTTAGTTTAGTCTAACATACCATACCAAGGTATAAAACGAAGAACGATTCTGTGAAATTAAAACTAATATTATCATTCATTTCATATCCTACATAAACATAAACGGAGTGCATGTGATTTTGTTTTATAAATTTATTTATTAATAATTTAACTCATCAATTGACAATGCATTAAATCTAAACAAATGAACCATTTTTTAAATAATTTTAATCAGGATAATTTAACTGTTGTTGAGACAAAAACGTATCTATACAAATTTTACAGAAGAAAAGTCATACTCATACTATGATGTATGTGAATGAGTAACAATAAAATCTACACGGATAACCAATTACTTGCCTGATTACTTATAACGCCTTCTAATAATTCCTGCTTCTGCCTTCTAATGCCTTCTAATATCAACCCAACCCCACTATGCAAAACAACGGCACACCAAAACCAATCAAATAGAAACATTCATCCCCTAAACTCTTGTATACGTAATTAAACAAATATTACATTATTGAATTTACTCAATTTGCAATTCAAATGAAATGATTCATTTGATCCATCATTGAATATAAAATACATCGAGGAATACTTTGGCGCTGGAATGAAATTAAAACTTGGTAAGGAAAGTTGTGAGTGCACGGTGTGGTAAGGGTTGGTAGATATACGTTTAATGGTTTCTCGCTTCTTGCATTTTATTTGGACGTTTTAACCATCGGTAGCCTTTTCAAATCATTAATTACCTGCTCTGTTATTCATCGAAGAGATTTTATTTTTAACAAGAGATTTCAATTATCGAATTGTAACGTTGAAAACCTCAATAAAAAAATACTTAATATCCACACTTTGCACAAGTATACCATAGACTAGAGAACAAAAATTAACGTTATTAAAATTATTAGATAGATATTTAAGAAGATTATTTATTTGTTTCACATTATTGTGGCTATTTGAACATGTAGCTAATTTAAGTTACTAATAATATAACATATTAAAATGATTTACCATCCAGTGACAAAATCTAGACACGTACACAATGGCTTTGGGAACATGAACAAATTAGACAAGATTTGAATACTTATAGAAAACAATTAATACGAGATATTATAACGGCTCAGTGAAACAGCTGCAAACCCTATTCAGAATTGAAATGTCTAGAGGCACGGGCGACGGTACTCAGATTTCCTGTCTTATCATCTTACAATTTCCAATCTAGTCTAGTTATTTCAGAAACCTTGCTATCAGCTCGTCTACTTTAAATATTTGTATAACATCATACTTGTATAAACACCAGAAACGAATTGTTTTTTTAAAAAGACTGTTCGAAGTCCGATCGTGCCCATAGGTATATTTTTGGCTAGTAATATTTCAATGTCGTATCTTGAGAAATCATATTGTTTTATAAATTTATTAGTTTCTGTCGTTTTGGTAATTAATAAGCAAAATGTCAACTCAAGCCCAAATTGGCACAACTCATCTTCTTATTTAGGATGTTCTTAATAATTGGAAATTATTGAATTTCAATTCGCATTTATCATATTAAGTACATCATTCGAGGGGTATACTTTTTACAAGTAGGCGATGTCAAGGGAAAGGAATATCCAATTTTCACTCGGATTTTTTGACTTGTAATCGCATATTATAACGTTGTAAATAAATAATAGTCTATTATCCAACCACATCATAACTTTTATGATTTTCTCCAATATGATACGTTGTGTGGATGACTCACTATTTTCTTTCTAGTGAAAGTTATGAAGTCACATCTTATGAAGGCCATTCAAATCTAAGTATGTATCTAGCACTGATAACAGGAGCGCTCAAACCGCCTAACGCATTAAAAGATAACTGCTGGTGTCAGCATCACGATATAAGGAGCTCGATAGCGCAGTGGCTTAGCACGCTCAACCTGCAATTTCGTAAATAGAGCAATTTTCGCAAAGGTCGGTCATTGGTTAAAACTGTATTATTCGAGCTCCTCACCAATACCTATATTCTTCCTTCTTCTTCCATATTCTAGAGAAGGTTTGTGGCCATCAGCGGCGTATTAAAAAGGACTGGTGATGATGATGAGTGTCAGAAATAATTTTCCGATTTATCTGTACGTCAAAATTATTAAAAGATCCCTCCACTCTCCATCCAGCGAAACTCTCAACTGTCCTTAATCCTGCATCATAACTTCAAAACTTGCCAATCATATTTCTTAAGGACAGCACTTCATCTTCCTAATCTGTGTGCGTTCAACACCATTTCATTGCCCATAAAGTTTATTACCTCAAACGACATCTTTTAATAGAACAGCGTGGCTGTTAGAAACGTGACAATAGTTCAGAGGGTCTTAGAGGAAGGGAAAGGACCTTGTGAGTTATGATCGGCCTGTCGCTACTAGCGTGCACAACAAATTAGCAAGAACAGTATACGATCTTTAAGAAATATCTATATTTTTAGTTACATGGAACCATAAACCGATTAAAATATATTAAGTTCTAATGAGAAAACTCTTATATTTGGAGTTAAAGTATCTTGAGGCGATAAGCCCAAGTCAAACACTTGGTTTATTTTCTGGTTGTACTTTATTCTGATATAGTAATGCCCTGTTGCTCCAATAAAACCTAACTTTAGACACTTTAATTCCGATATAAATTAAACTAAAAGAGGCTCTTACTTTGTTTAAAGCCTTAACTGTCAGTTGTCGCCTGTTTAAGCACAATATACCTATGAATTATTTTATTCACATTTCGTTAAAACTATGAAAATATATTATTTTGAACCAAGGGGCTTAAAGTTATTGGTGAAAACAGGCAAAAGCTCTTCATAGGCGCCTAAAAATTTTGTGGAATGAGTTGATGATAAATCTCTAACTTTATTGGCTTTATGTTCTTAAACATAAAGCCAAAATAGCCTTGTGAATGCCGGAGTAAGCCATTATTTCAACACGCCTTCATAGAAACTCGTGGAGACGTCTGGCGCCATCTATTGAAAATGGCAAGAGTCGCTATACAAAGAAGTAGAAGCAATGGCGTTGCTACTCAAAATTTTTATCGCATGCAAATAAATATTCACTGACATATTATATAATTAATGATGCATCATATTATAGAAAAACAATACATATGATGTGCTAAGTATTATTATATACATATTATTTATGTATTAAGTAGATATTATGTATTGTACTTGTTGTCTTACCACTAATAACGATCATAACATTATAAGCCATATTATATCCGGAGTTTTTCGACAATATCTTTGTGTAGTTTATATAATTATTTCTGATAATATTAAAAAAGACCGTCCCGTCTAATAAATAATATCCTTCATTTCGCACTTATTGCTAACGAACTGTACTGATGCCTTGTTTACTCTGCCAGTTATCATCGTATAATGACATACAGGATTGGATTACGTTCTGCGCACTGAAAATTTATAAATTGGACATGAATGTCGTACGTGATCACTCCGGAGACGGCTGCATCTGGCTGAGGGGTTTTTCCAGACATGGAGAAAACGAGTTTTATTCATGGACACTCGGCATCATACTGTACTAAATGACAGTTAAGATGAGACACTTCAACGTTTTAACGAGATTCCCTTTGTAACAACAATAATTATTTTCACAAGCATTTTATGTTAAAATCTTACTACAACCCTGGTTCCAATACAATATGCAACTCATATAACAAAAATAACCCATTTTTCTTGGCTTTATACAACCAATCTTTTTGACATTGCGTTATTTCATCAACGAATTAATATGACCCACCACGCATTAAGCCTATCTTTTGTTTCCATATCCGTTTGTTCGCATATCACGTGCGATCTATTGGAATTTAGAGTGATTTATATAGCTTTATTGGTGTTTTGTACCGAAAATACAATACATTTAGTTTATAGGAGGCATTCGGGGTAGAATACGCCATAAAATATGGCTGTCAATCTTAGGCAACCCAGATAAGGCATCTGTCTTCAATTCACCGAACAATTTCTAGAGTGCTTTATTTGGCAACGGTGTTGTTCGGGGATATATTGAAAATTGAAAATCACTGAAGAACAACTGAATGTGTAGATGGAAACATTTTTTTCTTAATTTCTATTGTAGGTAGGGGAAATTAACCAAAAGGAGGCATACTGGCTAAAGTGGTCACTCTTCTCATGTTAAAGCTATAAATAACCGTCAGCCTTTCTGACGGCTGCCTTGCAGATACATGACAGTGCTTATTGAAATTCCTATCTGTCCATTTGGACGTATTGAAACAATTTTATACGGAAAATAGAACAAAAAGTGTCAGTTGTGCCAGCTTGTCTGCCCTTCCCTTATATCTTGTACTGCTAATCATTTCGATATCTTTTACTAAATAATCAACAAAAGGGTATTAAAACATATTTTTACGTAATATATTTAACAGTCTGATGTTGTTGTGATCTTGAAGATTTGTTTTGGCAAAGGCTTTGTAACGTGAGAGTCACCTGTTTTCGGACCCTACTCTTATATTATTAGCCCATTGTATTGTCTGAGACACCTTATTTATCAATAAGAGTGTTGTCATAATAACTCACATGAGTATTTTCGTCGTATCATTACGGTAAAGTGACATATTGTACACGGTCTATTCGAAAATATGATACTGTTATTTATTATTATTATAGGAAGAGCTTGATAGCGCAGAGCCATAGCGCGCTCGGTCTGCGATTGCGTTAGCTAAGCAATGATCGCTAACGCCAGAATGGGTGACCAAAAATATAAATTATCTTGAGTTCCTTCGTGCTTCGGAAGGTACGTTAAACCGTTGATCCTGGTTGGGTCTGCAGTCATTTGTACCTATATACCTGCCCGTCAGTAATTCTCCTCTTGACTTTGACAACACACCTTGGGTGAGTCGATGTTGGCATAACACATAACAGGCTAGCCCGGCTAGCATGACCACCCAAACACGATATGATAAAGCCATTTATCGCGAATATAGTTTAAACCATTTACCATATCTTAAGTTAAAGCCATAATCAATTCAGGCTTATTCAAGTGTTAAAACCCAATTATTTTTCACTGTTCAACGCGACCAATGGCCATATCATATCGTGTTTCGGTGGTCATGCTAGCCAGGCAGCATAGGATTTTTTCGGTATTATTATTTATTTATCGGCTAGGCATTAATATTTAAAGAATGTTTAAAACTAAACTAAACTTTGCTTTTGTTATTTCGTTAGGTAGGTACCGCAGATCACTATACCATTCAATAGATTAGCTTCGAGGGAACATCGTCGAAGATAGTAAGATAAGTAATTTACAGCAACACATCCATGATTATATAATGTAGTTAGATCAATTGTATTCAGAGGCTGACACTTGATATGCCAAGTAATTGTCTAGTAATCTATCCATAATTAATTACCCAGAATATCTGGGGCGAATTATAACGGCATCATATTAAAATCTAAGCGAATAATCAGGTTCTATATTATTATGAGAATAAGAGGAGCTGTTGGCGTAGTGTATAGCATGCTTGGCCTTAGATCATGACCCAAACCCCCGAATACAGAAACGCTACTCAAATTTAGGGGACTGCTTAAAAAGTTAAGCAGACACTACCTGTCAGAATTTGTATGGAAAAACGTCAATTTTGACAATACTTAAATGTTAAGCGGGACTCAAACTTTGAATAGCGTTTCTGTATTCGGGGGTGAATCGAGTATCTGATCTTGAAGTGGACTTTTTCGCCCGCTACGCGTAAGAACAATCCCACTTCCTGGTTAGAGGGTGACATAAAATTATGTTCGTACCTCGGGCGATTAAAAAGAAGCCTCAGATCGCATTTTAAACGCCCTCGCTTTCAGATCGGGCGTCAAATACTTGCGATGTAAGACATTCTTTATTTTATCGCCCTTGGTATATAATCTACTATATCACAAGTTCTTCTGTGTTTAGGAAGGCACGACAAGACGTCAAGAGTGAGCAAAATTTAAAATCCTAATACGAGTATTATGTTATATTTGACGGTCTGTTTGGACGAATGGTCAATTCGCTGGGTTCAAACCTGGTAGTGGGGGTATTTTTTTGTGTGCTATGTTTGTGTGATGACCACTAACAATAATTACCAAGTCATGGCTACCACTGATGAGATGAGATAAAATATTTGGAGCATTTCTTATTAATTGTAAAGCAATAGTTTAATGCATGTAAGTAAGCGTACTTCTTTAACTTAACGAATATTATTTTATAAAAAAAACTCTTTATTTAACCGATAACCTAACTCTATTGCCTCAATAGATAACCGACAGAAACAAACAAGATAAACGAAACAAAATACCATCGCTTTTCCGTCCCCAGCTATCAGGAAAAAACAAAAGAACCATGGAACACTCAATATTTAGAGAAACACAGAAACAAATAACATAATTTTCGATTCGGTGTATTTGTTTAACGAGCGAATAGGCGCCAACGGCTACGATAAGTCAACTCGGCTCATGATTGACACCCGACGAACGTTCGGATCTCTCGTTCTACTGTAGGTAAATAGTCATGCGTGAGGCAGACGCGTCGATACGGATGTGGCAATTGCCCCTAGGTCGGTATTTGGTGTCTAAGAGCGACCGCAGACATACGATTTCAAGGTGGCCGACTATCGAACAAGTAAGTTGCATAGTCTGCGGACTTGCATAGTAAGCCCGTTCTAATAAGTTATCTTAAAGTTATCTTAATATACGACTTAGTTGGAAAGACGTGCGGGCTATCATACTATTGATACAATCTGCAATTTAGTCGGCCAACTTGAAATCGTATGTCTGCGGTCGCTCTAAGCGGTGGGTATGCACCGTGAAATTATGCTTCGCACTTCCAGTGTTTGCTAGCCTTGCCTCAGCCAAAGGCGTCTTCACGCGTGCTGGTTTTTCAACTTGGGTGCACGTCAGCGAATGCAGAATACCCGTCCTGACAGTTTGTGATTCTCAGATACTTCGTGAGAGGTAGCGTGGAGCTCAGGGTTCGTCATAGCCTAGAACGTATATAAATCACGCCATAGGCGTTATTATCCCCGAAAGGGTAGGCGGAAGTGAATTAACATTAACATGTTAGGTCAAATGTACCAGCCTATTGCCGTCTGTCGGGCACATAAAATTTAGTATATTACTATACATACATACATACATACATAAATCACGCCTATATCCCCGAAGGGGTAGGAAGAGGTGAACTAGCACCCACGTTTCGCCAATTACGTCAGGTCCCATGTAATAGGTGGCGAGCCTATTGCCATTTATCGTGCACAAGTCACAAGTCGCAGTTCAGTGCTAGGTATAAGAGGAACGCTGCTGCCCATTCCTCATCACTGATTTATCCTTAGTTGCCTTGTACGGCACCCACGGGAGAGATTTGGGGTGGTGACAATTGTATTCTACTCTGCCGTCACCACACGGCGTAGTATATTACTACGTGGTCTAAGGGCCTACTACCTACCTTTGATCGTCTTACCTTATCAACCACATTCCGAAAAGTTAAAGTTGCCGTATTCTCGAACAGGGAAAACTGAAATTACACTCCCCGTGACAAATATCGGTGTTAACGTCAATATTACTGTGGCCAATTGATAAAGGTATTTCGGTAACAACATAATATTATGAAAGCAATATTGACATAATAACTTGTCGCCCCAGCGAATGAGTAATAATATTGGGATATTAAATATTATTCCACAATTATATCATTTATTCAGTGAGAAGTGTGGAGCGTTATCGCTTCTATGGGATTTGGCGAGCTTACGTGTGCCTTCCAACATGACATCAACACGTTTGTATTTTGTTAAACAGGTCGCACATAATGCCGGAATTTTGAATTAATAAAATTAGTAGGACAAGGGTATTAATGTATTATGTACAACAGATTAGGTGGCGGTGGATATAGTTTATAATATTTAATAATTAGTGTGCCGTGTGGTGACGGCAGAGTAGAATACAATTGTCACCACCCCAAATCTCTCCCGTGGGTGTCGTACAAGGCGACTAAGGATAAATCAGTGATGAGGAATCAATGGGCAGCAGCGTTCCTCTTGTACCATCTAGCTATGTACCTACTGCGACTTTTGTGCCCGATAAATGGCAATAGGCTCGCCACCTATTACATGGGACGTAACATAACTGGCGAAACGTGGGTGCTAGTTCACCTCTGCCTACCCCTTCGGGGATATAGGCGTGATTTATGTATGTATGTATGTACTCCAGAGAAAAGTTGCAAAGATAATAAATATGTACCTACAGCAAATATTCAAACGGTATTGTCTGATTTTTACAGTTGTTTTTGCGCTATAATAAATAACTTTAAAGTAAAAAATCAGAGAATAGAGAATTACAATTGACACCTCTCTCCATCTCTCTAGCGGGGGTCGTACAAGGCGACTAATGATAAAGACAACGATAAGTTATGGGCAGTAGCGTTCATCCTGTACCACCTAGCAATATGCTGCAACTTACGTGCCAGTTAGATGGCAATAGGCTTACATATGACCTAACATATTTTGTGAAACGTGGATGTTAAGCCACCTCCAATAAAACCATAGAGGCCCTTGGGGATAAATCGGCACGATTCATGTATGTATGTAAAGGATGAAGTTGCTCTTATTAAAGATAAGCCGAACCAATTAGTTGCCTGATTAGTGTTCAATTGAGACACAAGCCAAATTTCAACAGCACGATTCACATGTTGCTGAGCAACAAAAAATAAATTTTCCACTAGTTCAGTCATTTACTTTTTGTTGCCCCAACACCACATGCCATGTTGCTTTAACCGGCAGATTTGTTGCGCCCACTCCAAATGTAAAGGCATTTAGTTTTGTTATGGGAAATAACAATTCTCGAACCAGCTGCAGCCTCGTGCTCATTGCCAACATAATAATAATATGAAACTTTTAATCAGCTCTTAGCGGCACTCCGCGGGGTGTATGAGTGTCGAAAAATCACGGGAGCTCTATTCTTGGGGTGTTCTCTAAACAGTTTCATTCGTGAGAAACAACTGTTACAAAATTTCTTAAGATGGTAATTTTAGAAATCAAATTACTTTTACAGATTAGACGGTTACAGTAGGAGTCTCGCCGTGCTTAACGTGCCTTCCGAAGCACGGAGGAACCCGAGATGGTTTATTTATGGTCAACATTCCAATTATCCAGGTTTAGCAAAGATTTGCTTAGGTTACGCAACCGCAGACCGAGAACCGCCAAGCCACTGTCCCCAGCAGTGGTAACATTAAAAGGCCGGTGATGATAAATAAACCTACTGACATGAAAAAAATATAAATAAATACATACATACATAATTCACGCCTATATCTTCGAAGGGGTAGGAAGAGGTGAACTAGCACCCACGTTTCGCCCATTAAGTTAGGTCCCATGTAATAGGTGGTGAGCCTATTGCCATTTATCGGGCACAAAAGTCGCAGTACATTGCTAGGTGGTATAAGAGGAACGCTGCTGCCCATTCCTCATGACTGATTTATCCTTAGTCGCCTTGTACGATACCCACGGGAGAGATTTGGGGTGGTAACAATTGTATTCTACTCTGCCGTCACTACACAAAAAAATATAAATATTATACATACATTTTGATATTCCGAAGAACACATCATAATCACCTACTCTATTCGAACACTTACAAATACGACCAGCCCTCTTCTTTTCCCTGCCCTGTACCCAGTCTATCTGGGGTCGGCGCAGTATGTTTCCCCTTCCATTCATATCGGTCAGACGTCATCGAGCTATCCACTCCCTTTTGATTCATGTCATCCATCACGCCGTAAAGGTGCTAGTGATGAATGAATGTATAGGAAAAGAGACGGAACGGACCATGTCGAGAGATCGATGAACGGGGAGAGTGGTTTTAATGACAACATTCCAAGCCATACTGTTCAAGGTTTTGGCTTAGGTTTTACAGCCAGCCGTCTGCCTGACATCAACCCTTTTTGGGTATCAAATCCGACCAGCGCTACAGGTTTACAAAACGCCGTTGTGAAGAGAAGACGAGAAACGTAAAAATAAACAATGTTGCTGTTACAGCGAATCTCGAATGCTACTCCAATCCACCCCGAACTGATTAGCGGGAGCGCGCCAACTGGCATGGCGCCGCCGGCAGCGGCCAAACTGTCCGCCGCAACACGCCTCAATGAGCCGATCTCCCAATTAACTCCATTCACATGTCCCATGCGACCGCTAACTGCTAACCTAATGTGCTTATTTACATTAATTGTCTTGGGCGCCCTCCTTTCCGGTTGCTCATTCGAAGAATGCATGCTATGTTGTGCAAAGCGAAAAATTAGGCTAGAAAATTGTGGCTCAGAATCCGACTCCGATTGTCCGTTTCAATGTGTTTGGATTGTTCCGATTTGAAGAAATACAGTGGTTGAATTAGAAAATGTGAAGAAGAATGATGAATGTGATAAAGATTTTGACTGACTTCTTCATCGCATTCCTAACTATCTTTACAGTTCGAGTATTTTGATTGAGTGCACCTTATGGACTGTTGATATTTGATAAAATCATTTAAGTTTATTTGTAATTCTGAAGTGGACTTGAGGAGAACTATTACTTTTGAAAATTTAGAACTTTCGATAATATTCAAGACGATTTCGAATATATTGGTCAATGCCCCTTAAGTACTCTATTTCCTTTTAAATACTTCGACCAGCACAGTAGGACAGCAGAACAAAAGTTACAAAACTGAATTCATTTAAAGTACAACAAAATTACTGCAATCGTTTGCAAATAAAAGCTTGAATTCAAAAAGAGATTGCTAACGTATTACACGAAATCCTGAACCAAAAAGCGCTATTTCCTCAATATACAGTGTATATATATAGTTCAAAAAAGTTATGACTAAAAAGTAAAGAGCATTGGACTGTTCTGAAGTAGGAGAGACACGAGGTTTAAAAACGCCGAATGCTAGCGGATACTTGACCGGCCACATGAGACCATTGCAAATATAACCTTAAAGTTGAAGTATTTATTTGTAGATGGACTGTCGTGAAATTGGCGATGTATAAAATTATAATTACTATAATGTCGCTCATTGAATACACGAGAGAACAATACATAGAAAAATAATAATTGTGTGTTGGGGTAATGCATTTTTTAATTTTATCTCTTTTGTGTTTAAAAAGCAACCATATAAACTTTATATTTTTTCCTATTAAGCCCATTTTAACATGTCTAAACATTTTGCTGTTAAAGTAGTATTTTTTATGTTCTCGGAAGTATTTATCTTTTCCACACTTCCCCATTGCATCAATAAGTCAAAATATTTAGTTTCTTACCTAACCATTTTAATTCTAATCCGTAAAATTGTCACATTTTAATTACACTTTAAACTATAATCAACATCATCTCCCTGCCCTGTTCCCAGTTTATCTGGGGTCGGAGCAGTATGTTTACCCATCTATTAATATCGGTCAGACGACTTTAAACTATAATATTAACACTAATTAACTACTACGGGAATCTGTATAGAGTTCTTTTCCAGCGACCCAAGAAAAAGAGAAACACGTTTAAGATAGATATTTTTAATCTGATAATATTTTTCAGCTTTTTTTAACTCAGAATGTAGATTTTTTCAACAAAAGTTTGCTTTTCATTCGTAAACTCGCTCAATCTAATAAGAGGCTCTTCAGCCCATTAAAATAAATCATTATTCTGAAAGTACCTACATACCTACGTACGTGGAGATTATAAGCTAGCTTTGCTGCATCATTCGCGTTATTTAATCGAAATGCACCGCTCGCCGCTAATAAGCTTGTCAGGAGTTGACACCCTGTCTGAGTTATATTCGATTCCGAATTTACAGCGAGTCGATTTTCGTGTTTAAAACGTCTAGATAGTACTAATGGAATAGCAGGAAAACTATTTTCGGCGTTCAGCAGTAAAACAAAGAAACATCTAGATACGAAAGTGTCAAATGAATAAAAATAATTGCCTGCCAAAGACCCTTTCACTTATTAACTTCCGCACTCAGAGACGTCAAATAACGTTAATGAGTACTTAACGTCAAAAAATGACAATTCAAAAATAGTTTCTATTCTTGCCGGGTCTATGGTCTTGATTTGAATGAAAATTTTTGAAATTAAATACTCATTAAAGTTAAATGACTTCTCTGAGTGCGGCAGTTATTGAGCTGCCTCTGAATAGGCATGATGACTAATTTTGAAAAACTATACCATGTTGTTCTTACGTGTCTACTTTACCCAAAAAATTATATTTTTGTAAAGACTTTCGATTTTGATAGAAAAAACATGTTTTGAATAATTCAATTTAAATTTGCGCCAAAATAGCAATGGCATCTGTGTGACGTCACTATTCCGTAAAAAGGCCAGTCTCTATATTAAACTAGTGAATTTGATTGGCAAATAAAAAGTCGAAATGGAGATAATTAAAAAATAATAACGTCACGCGGCGTTTTAGCAAATATGGCGGATTGCTAAATTTTATTTTTATAAAATAAATATCAATCACAAGTATAATCTGATAACAAGTGACTATTAACGAATCTTCTTATCCTAAATTATTATTATAAATCATTATATCAGTAATTCTTTGTTACTGTCATCATCCCTATTAGAAAGGTCGAGGCTTAGTCAGCCAATGTATGCGGTCCTAATTCGAATAAACACAAAAGTCTGCATTACGCTTGTCAACATCCAGTAGAAAACAAAACGGTTTGTTAACTTCAGGAACGTGTTACAAGTGAAGAGTACAATAGTTTGAAACATTGTATCTGAGGCACATAAACGTAACAATGTACACGAGCGCTAGCTCCACATTAACGCCTGTTGCTACATAAAACGTGGCGTATTTTGTATACCTTCGTATTCCTCAGCTGTCATCATAGTACAACTTCTGTGCACAAGACCGAATTTGGAGTAAAATTATTTCTGGCCAAGCGAGAGCTGGTGAATGCCACAAAGGAAGCCGAGCTAATACTTACACGTCCTCGAGGCACTAAAAAGACCGTTTACATTTTTCACCGTGCTAATTTTATTTGACTCGCCCTGAATATATTATGTCCTATTATTACGCAGCCCGCCCTCCGCAACCGTTTAATGCCAACAATGAGGAATTTTTTCCCTCTTTAAATTGTTTAACATTAAATTTCGAGGAAATGCTAAAAATCTGATCTTGTTATTCTTTTATTACTCATTAAAGGAGGCTCCTCTCTGTTGCTTACTTTTTGCACGATAATTCTAAGGTTTTCCAGGAAAATTTTGATAATTTACCGTCCGCAATTATTTTTTAAAGTGCTCAATTTTTCAGCTTTTTTAATTTACTAAACAAAAGTGTAACTTGAGATTCACAGTGAATGTTATTCATAATCGTCCAACAAAAATTGTTAAATATTAATGGAAACTTTTGTTTAAAACTGGGCCTGTTTTACAATCGACAAGTAAGTTCGAAGCAGCTTACTTTGCAGTTCAATTGATATATGTTTCATATTACAACTGTCAAATGATCTGCGAAGTAAGCTACTTAGAACTTACTTCTGGATTGTGAAACAGGTCCATAGTCTCTAAAAGATTGATTAAAATATTTTTTATCAAAGTGATGTTGCATTAGCAAAACAATAAATTATAGGAGCACCCATAAAAATAAGAATTGAACAGAATAGAACCGTTCGGAAAATCTATTGCGACATTTCTAGAAAACTTTCCGAAATAGCATTCTCTCAAAAGAATAAATTAATTTGGTGCTCTAAGATTTATGTTACATTATACTCGGGGTCGTTAAAGAATGAGACATGCATAATTCATAAAAACTAAAAGGTTTTAATTTGATTAGTTAACATCCAGACTTACGTTTGTGCCTTGGCATGGAACTGACTCAAAGAACTTCTTGTGAGATTTATTGCATAATTCTACCTGAAACAAAAAGAGAATGTATTAGTGCTGTGCCATAAAGTAATAACTTCTGTTCTGTTATTGAATTTCCACCTGTAAGTTTTGTTTTACTGTTGAAAAGTCCACAGTCAGCTTAATTTATACGAAAATACAGCCGTTTTACTTGAACATTCAGGATTATGGCTAATACTACAAAAATACATACATATACCACTACTTTATCCCCAAAGGGGCGGCCAGAGGTAAATTAACAACATCAACACTACGAAATGTCATGAACAATTTAATTTGCAAATTTTCTCTTTCATTTTATTTAGGGCCTGTTTCACAATCGACAAGTAAGTTCGAAATAGCTTACTTTGCAGTTCAATTGACAAATATTTCATATTACAACTGTCAAATGATCTGCAAAGTAAGCTACTTCGAACTTACTTGTCGATTGTGTAACAGGCCCTTAATGTCAGAATTGTCACAAACGAATGCATCTTAGATGTCGCTAAATGTATTAATTATCAAGACAGAAGAAACGATGTATCTGATGTTGGAATTACGATATGACTCTTGAGCTTGAGAGCAGCTTTATTAAATTTTTTTTTTAAATGTAACTGGTTATTAGTGTTTTTTTTTATATACAGTTGGAGAATTGTATTCTATAGCCAATTTATAAGTTTAACCGGAAGTTACCTAAGTAGCTACTCCGTTAAGATTCATCTGATATTATTGGTAATATTATGACAGTAACTTTATTATATGAATCTGATGATATGAGGGCTGGTGATGATGATGATGAACTTAATTGTAGAATAAGGAACTAGTCGTACCTGTTATCGATTAAAATAACTATAATAGATTGATAGCTACAGGGGATTCAGCTCTATTGATTTCTTCTTAATAATCTGAGCACAAACGGCAATCGAATGGTCTGACATCCGTGGCTAATTAGTTGAGCGGTCATTAAAACTTTGAAGCTCGATCATTCGGCAGCTTAAATCCAAAATAGGCCTAATTTAGCTTCCAATCAACAGATCGCGACATCCCGGAACGGGCAGCGGAAGGTGATCGAAATGCGGGCATTCATCCGAAACAATCCACATCCAATAATAGTGTTTCGATCGTTCCAAGTATAGTGGCCTGGTTAGCTAGTCTACATGCACCGGTTTATGCAACTATAATGGAGGCATCGTGTTATTTTGTTCTTAAATATAAAACCGTCGGTGACCCACTCTGCTAATGACCGTTCCTGAATTATCCTGCCAGTTTCAACCCCGCCGAATATCATGTCGCGGCTGAATAAGTTATACATTTCAATTCAACCCAGTATTAAAATAACTGAGACGAGTTATAGTGAATTCAGACCCGTTGGGTGTTAGAACTAAGCAGCTAAATCCAGTCAGGAGGCAGCGCCGGAAATATCTTCGTTTCTGTCAAATTAAAGTTCAGAACAGTTTGAAACCTTTTCCAAATGGAGTAGGAATTTTTGATGCTCGCAAAAGTGGATGCAGGTTATTCTCGATTCTTCCGAGATTTATTAGTGCTTCAGGCGGTTATAGAGCAGGCTTGTTGGTTTAACCCGGATTTGCCAAAAAGTGTTTTATCTATCTATACAGTTTTGGTTAAGTCTCGACACACAGTTATAATATTTTGTTTTCCTTATATTAGAAATTGTATGCCTTATATTAGAATAGTGTTTCTTTTTTATTGATCCTACAATAAATAAATTGTTAGCTCTATGGTATATCTGTTCTATGGTCTACCTATTCCAGTTCCTTAATTGATACTGTGTCATAGTCCTCTCACACATGCCACCCCACTTTCTCAATATTATAGTAAACCATTTCCCAAAACAAACTAACTTCCCCATCTATATACACATGATACTTATAATTAGTAACTGATCTCCTATCAGAGTCATTTATACTCCTATTAAGATCTGTCACGTTACCTACCCGTCACTATCATCTAATGGCATTTCGATCAATAGCTTATCGTGATTGGCGAGGGAGCAACTCCGTAGGGTCAGTATTAGGACACTATGGAGCTCAAAGTCTGCGTTTAATCTATCAAATTCAACAATCAATCAAATCTTGGGTACACCCAACTAAAGTTAATATCTTAGTTCTGAACGTAACTTTAGCTACATAGAATTTAGAACCCAAAATGGCAATAAAAATTCCATATCTAACCTAAGCTTGGCCATTCAATTAATTACCTTTCTCAAATTTTGGCAGTTTTGCTCTCTACGATAAACTAGCTAATAACAAATATAGATAATGCAATAGGTGTGGTACAGCAGGACGTACTTTCACTTTAAAACTAAATATTGTGCATAAACCATATATCGGAAGCAATACTTGATCTTGCTTATAAAATTTTGAATGTACAGTGTACCGACAAATATACATGTTTATAAAAAGCTTCTCACAATTGATTTAGCACTTTAAATGCCGCACTCAGAGACGTCAATTAACTTTAATGAGTATTTAATGTCAAAAATTTTCATTTAAAACTAGACCATAGACCCGGCAAGAATAGCGACTAGTTTTGAATTGTCATTTTTTGACGTTAAGTACTCATTAACGTTATTTGACGTCTCTAAGTGCGGCAGTTAGATAGAGATGGTTCTGATGAAAATCAATTGAGTACATAGCACAGTTTGCATAGCCTAATAGGCTGTTGTGTTCAACAATTCGACTGATAAATTCGGTATTGGAATAGTGGTGGGATTATAGTTATTTTTTTTGTATTCTAGATGCTTCTATGAGTTTATTAAGTATATTATCAATATTATAAATGTTTTGTTTGATTCGAATTGTTATACTTTCCACAAGAGCACTGGTGGCTTTACTTTAGGCTAAATTATTTCAAATGTTTAGCCTTTACTTACACTGGTTAATGCATTTAGGTACTACAATCAATATTATTATATTAAATTATATTTCCTGAAACAACAAATAATAAAAAATAGTAAGGTAGAGCAACGGCACTTCAGACTACCCAAAACTGTCAAATTTCTTCAATCGATTGATAAATTTTGCTGTACTTAAAACATTTTAAAAATAAAAATAAAACTTTTCCACTCTGAAAACGGATATCAGTAATGGTCGATTTGTGAGACCATTTTCAAAACCGTCCAAGAAGACAGTTGATTGCGAAACGTAGATATGAAAAAGTTTGTAACAAAATAACAAGTCAACAGCGAAATTAAATAGAAAAAACAACTTCAATTCAAGACGGTGTCACTCAAATAGATCTGAAGATATGTGCCAAAAATATTCACATCAATGACAATCGCCATAGGGTCGCAGTAAAAACAACACAATATTGTTTTTCTTTTTGTTTTGTTTTATTTTATTTTCGCGTTTCATTGATCGTCATAGATTTTTCGGCGCGTTAATAAAATGTAAACTTTAATTTTTATGGCTCAAAAGAATGAGCAACAATTGTGATCTGTGGGTTTATTTAGAAAGCGCAATGAATTAGGGTGACGTGACCCAAGCCAGGCATTTCGTCTGAGGCGGTCCGAGCACTAGTGTATCAAACTGGTTTCAAGCATCCAGGATGGTAGATGGGAATTTCAACTTCTACGCCAGGGGACAGACAATGAAGCTAATGGGAATTTAATGCCTCTGAAAAAAAAAATATACACGGGAGCGCCTATTTTAGGCCGAATACCGACCGCTTAAAGTCGACCATATTTTTTTAAACCATGAATGAGAAATTAAAACGAGTAATAGAAATAGTAAAATCTTCAATGAGCCTGTGAGTTTTCATTCGCGCATTGAATATACATATCAGCCGAGGCAGCCGGGTGGTGACGGCAGAGCAGAATAGAATTGTCATCGGCCTTATCTCACCTGTTGCAGCTGTATAAACCTATAAACGATCAAAGTAATTATGTTTAAGTATCGGGAAAAAAAGCGGAGTAGTGGTATGTGGAGCTCGCTAGCGCTGTGACATAGCGTGCTTGGCCTGCGTTTGCGTAAATTAAGCAATGTCGCTAAGCCCGGTCGTTGGATGAGTGACCAAAAATGTATTATCTCAAGTCCGTACTTCAGAACGCACGTTAAGCCAGTGGTCCCGGCTGCACCTGCTGTCGTTAATACACTCACCAACCCACACTGGGCCACCGTGGTGGGTTATGGCCCATTCTCGCTACATTCTTCTATCCATAGGGAAGGCCCGTGCCCCAGCTGTCACATTAAAGGGCTGGTGATGATGATGATGATGATGATCGGGGAAAAATCTCATTGGCGTAACAGGGTACAGTGCTCGGCCCTTTAACAGTCCCCTAATTCGCATAATGTTATATCTTAACAATTGATTCCGAAAGATGAAAAAAATATTCACAGTAGCTTAGATAAGCAATAACTGTTCGGCCATAATGCTTTAAAATTAAGTGTCGTTTTTTAGTTTCAGTAAAATCAACTAATGGGCATTAGTTAGACATTAAAAGTTATAGCGTTTAGTTAAAGCTAAATAGTTATAGCGTTTAGTTCTACACAGCTGAATCTCGGTCAGCTCAATAAATAGGTTTAGCTAGTCCGTCTTCCTCACAATAGGGCAGAACTGCACTAAAGAGTGATAAAGCAAGACCAGCTTAGCAAAAGCTATCGCTGAGTGCACTCCACCGCAAAACCGAGCCACTTATCCACTATGCTTGACACACTAACGCCCTCTGGATGCCCTGTAATCAACCCTAGTTATAGCTGTGTGCAGATGTCTCTTGACACTGCTATAGGAAAAATGGTTGTGTGATAGGTTTTTGTATGTCTATTTGGGGTAAACACATATTATGCTCATTTCGAAAGGTCTTATTAGTGGGAACAATTATTTCAATTTTACCTTCTATAACATACATAGAAACACGGGCAAAATGTTAAAGCAGACAAGGCGGACAAGACATACTATTATAAGCACAGCAAAATATTGCAACGTCATCACGGTCTTGTGGTGATGGCAGAGAAGAATACATTTGTCACCACACGTTACGTGCGTGAATTACTTGGTGTTAATAAACTTTTGTATTATTTGTGGTTTTTATATAATTATGTTGCTATGGAGATTGATTTTAAAACTTGTAAAAACGTAGTAAGCTTTTACTCAGTGTAGAGAGAGAAAACCTATAAGAATCACACAGATTCCTTACAGAATGGTCACTGTGACAAGACATACATCAACATTGCTCCCCATTGCTAGTAATATTTATAATTGAGTAACCTAATGGGACCAAAGCGAAAAAAGAAGTATTTACATTATGCCCAAACGACACCACTACGCTTAGTTTATTCCTTAATTGAAATAAAACCCCCTTTTGACAATAAAATTACGGTATGCTGTATTTAGAAACTGTGTTGAATTTGAATTGCGCTATGAAATATCTAATGAAGCCTCTAGCCACACAGTAAATGAAGCATTTGATGTCATTTGAATGGTGCGAATAGCATTGTCTCTGATATGCAATTCAAAATTCAACCTAATGCGGGTTCGGAAGTAACGTAAAATGGGGCATAAATTGTTTGACATCTGTAACGTATGCACTAATTAGCTGTTTCACTCAGAATTACTCAAATTAATTTTATGATTGAGTAGAAATACATACCTACTATTTGGCATATTAACAGAAAAATATAATACAATAAATCTAAAAGTTAATATCATTGGTGAATGCAATCAACTAGGTAAAGAACATTAAAGACTCTTTGTGTTCTTAATTTTAGTAATGTTTAACTATCATTGTTACTTTTATACTGATACTGATAGGTATTTAATTTTTCAAACCTCAATAATCAATTATGTTTGGCATTGTTGTTAGCAATAATTGACACTTAAGTAAGTGTACCTACCTATTCGAAGAACTTTTCCTAAAATTAATTTCGATCATTAAGGTATAAGTCCATAATAATAAAATTATTTTCATCTCATACATACATAAATCACGCCCATATCCCCGAAGGGGTAGGCAAAGGTGAATTCTCACCCGCGTTTCGCCAATTATGTTAAGTCCCATGTAATAGGTGGCGAGCCTATTGCCATTTATCGGGCACAAAAGTCGCAGTACATTGTCAGGACGGTAGTATAAGAGGAACGCTGCTGCCCATTCCTCATCACTGATTTATCCTTAGTCGCCTTGTACGACACCCACGGGAGAGATTTGGGATGGTGACAATTGTATTCTACTCTGCCGTCACCACACGGCTATTATGCTACTATTATTACAAGCTACTCTTATTTTCATCTCAATTGATCTATAGTCTCTAGTCAGACAAGATATAACAACGATAAAAAGTCAAGTGCACTAAAGTTTATATCGAAACACAAACAATATAGCGAGCATGTGCTTTAAATCCTTCAACGGCAGTGCTCGATACGCTAAAATCACAGTTGTTCGGTCGAAAACAGCTTGTAAACAAATTAAATCTTGTTTACATATTCAGGCAGCTTCTCGAGCATCTTGTCTTGAGATATGTCGGTTGCTAAGATACAAGTGGTAGTATTTTCTTCTCTTTAAAACCCAGGGAAAATTACGTTTTAACTAAGGCTGTCTTTATACGAAACCGGTGCCAAGTTTATGAATGTTACCGTAAAATTGTAAATACAGTTAGATCATAATTTGCCACGCGGGTTTGAAAACTTTCGAAAGATAGTGAACTGCTTACAATTAATAATTTCTCATCTCATCCATATTTTTCCAGACATCATGGCCGTTTTGGGACCCTTTCCCCTACCTACTCCAGGCCCAGCTAGAATGCTAGAGCTGCTGATTCAATGGATCCATTAACACAGTGGCATATGCTGAGACTAGGGTCTTTTGTCGTCACAATAAATTACCCATTACTTTTTGTAACAATGAAAAAATTGTTTTATGTTTTCGTTTGTTATTTATAATGTGGGTGCCTGTGAAGTCAATAAATGTTTTTCTTCCTTTTTTCACTTCCCATAAAACAGGCAGGCGGTGGGACTGAATAAAAAAAAATCCTGTGGAAAAAGCATCGTGTATAAAATGCGAGACTTCTTTCGCTGTACACGGGCTTAGGAGCTCTTCTACATAAGCCCTTAGACTTTCCAAGTGGACACTAGAAAATATCCACATCTGCCTTTTCTTTAAGCTTCAAATTAATTCTGTGCCGTTCCAGTTGACTCCGCCTGCGGGTGGATACCCGCCTTAATTGGATAGTTGTTAATGAATATGCGCTGTTAATACAAAATTACTTAAGTGATGTGTACTAATACGGGTGGTAATTAAAGCCGATGTTGGTGCAAGTAAAGCATGCTCGCTAACTCCTCTAGGTAATGTAATTAAATGCCGATTTTAATCTGGTGGCCGCGACGGGGTGAGCGTAAATTTTCTTTCGGAAATTTAATTAAAAGAATGCTGAGTAAGGTGTAAGTGTTCTTGTGTTTGCAAACTTGCCTTGTGTGATATTATGGAATACGACATCTTCTAAAATCTGATCAATTGTGATGGTCTGGCGAATTGTAGGTGTTGATACACTCTGCCTTTCCCTAAGCAGTTCTCCGAATTGACTTGACCTTGATCAAACCGCATACCTAATAATTATCTTTTTAAAAATTTTACTTAAAATAATCACGGATTTTTTCTGTTGTATTTTACAAACTTAAGTCCATACATAAACAGTAAGGCAATAAAAATAAGGTTAGGATTAGTTTATGCTCTTTCTGCGGCTAGAAAATGTTGCTTATGTCAGTCATGTATTATTCACTTACATTACACGTTAATCTTTTAACTAGTAGAGTTAGGAAAATTAAAAAAAAATGTCCTGTTCAACGAACATTCTAGAAGGGCCAAGATTCAACTACATAGTTGTTCCTCCTCGCAAGATAGCAAGATTAAACAAAGTGGAATGCCTTTCGATAGCCAAAGAGGCATCCAAATAGAGGGATAGCGTAATGAAACAGTTACCAAATCCACATCTAAATCTTAACCACATCTAGCCACAAACAAAACCCAATCGTAAAACATAATATCTCCAAGCAACCAAATCCACGCTATACGGACACGTTATACAAACACTGATCGAAATATTTGATGTCACGGCTTAGTTAACGGGGTGCTAAACAAACGGCGCGCCTGTCAATAGTAATAAACCACCCAAACCAGGTTCACCATCCCATCTGTTACCTCGCCAATTATTGGCTCATTACCATACTGGCAAAGGCTTCTCTCTTGGGCCTTGTGAGGGATTCGGCTTGAGCGGATCTCTAAACTGTTTGCGTGACGAAGATTCTCGAAAGATGTCGCGTTAATGTTTAGTAGATTGAGAGAGCCTTGGCTCAACTTTTGTATGTTAAATTATATTTTTTTATTTGCAGACAGAAAATCTACAACTACTGCCTTTAAAGAAATAGAAGAAGTTGAATTAATGAATAAATGGCTTTGCATTTTGAATGACTTACTGCCGCACTAGGTTAGTGAGTACTTAATACAAAAAATATATAATTCAAAACTAGTCGCTATTTTTACCGGTCTAGATTTAAATGAAATTTTTTGAGCTAAAGTATTCGTTAAAGTTAACTGACGTCACTGAGTGCGATATTTAATTTAACTTTAATTCAAATTAAATTTTACTATGATTAAAGTTCCACTGAATACCTCCTATAGCCTTCTATAGCATAGGGCCTGACATAGGCTGGCAAAATGTGAGTGCTTTTACACCTCTGTCTAAATAAAACACGTGATTTTAAGTATTTTTATTTTATTTTACAATATTTGGAAAACTTACAGCTGCTTAAGTATCTAAATAAAAAGATTATAACAAAGTAAAGCCAATTACAAGTTTTCACATATAGATGTTATGTAAAGGTCACTACCGCGAGTAGTTACTTGAATCTTACCCTAATACCGGGTAATAATAAGTAAGTATAAGTAGTAATAATAATAAAGCCGTCACCAGCAAAGTAGAATACAATTGTCACCGTCACCACCCCAAATCTCTCCCGTGGGAGTCGTACAAGACGACTAAGGATAAATCAGTGATACGGAATGGGCAGCAGCGTTCCTCTTAAACCACCTAGCAAAGTACTGCGACTTTTGTGCCCGATAAGTGGCAATAGGCTCGCCTCCTATTACATATGACCTAACATAATTGGCGAGACGTGGGTGCTAGTTCACCTCTGCCTACCCCTTTGGGGATATAGGCGTGAATTATGTATGTATGTACCCTAATACTAATAGCTAGTTCAGCACTAATTAATTTGCATTAAGAGAACTAGAAGGCGTAAACTATTGCTAGCGTTCAATTATACAAGAAATTTGTATCGATTTATTTCCTAAGACACGTTCAGAAGCAAATTAATAATGCCGATCCGGGTAGGCACGTACACAATGATCGATTGACCTGAAACTTCAACTTGAACAAACATCTCGCTAAATCAGTTGCGGAAGAAGATATATACCTGCCTAGACGCATGACGGATCGCGTATGCCAATTATGCCTCATGTATTAGGAAACGATAATACCTACCAATAGAGACTGGAAATTCACACAAAAAAGGTGCACTTCTTTGATACAAAAGAGACACAATTGAAATTTTGCATTCCGAGAGCCTGTTTCACCATAATAAAATTCGGCTAGCGACTTTCCAAAACATAAATTCAAATAAGGAACAAAATTTTTAACTTATTGAGTCAGAGGTGGTGAAACAAGGCCTAATTGACATAAATTCAGAACACAGTGTTACTAAGTTTTTTTTTCGAGTTGCTCCTTCCTTTACAAAATAAGCGACGTTGTAAATAGTTGAACTTTTAAAATTAAAACCGTTATTTTAAAAATGCACTTTTTTCAAGAAAGTCTATACAATACCATTTAATGTGTTCTCTTAAATTTTCACGCGAAAATTCACCAAAAACACAAACACAATAAAAGCGAAATATTGTTTAATTTCAAATGTTTTTTTTGTTTATTGTCCCCTAAGAATATCATCTACAAAAATCAACGTATAAACATGAGCCTAAGTTGCTATAGAAAGTGTCAGGAAATAGTAAGAACGATTACACGCAGTGAACACCACAAATAGAACGGATATAAGGTGATGATGACGGTGATAAAGTTTGGAATCGTTAATGAAAATAAAACTTTCAACAGAAATTGTCAAAGATGGATTTAAAACGTTTATTTAGTTTAGTAAACGCACCAACTTTAAGTGTTACAGAAAACAGGGCAGGTATAAAGAAACCAATGTCCATGCACTATGAATAATTTAACACGGTAAACGCAATAGGTATTTAAAAGCTTTCGAACTCAATTTTTTCTTGTCGCCAAAGAGTCTTCACCTATTATTAGTTAACCATTTGCATATACTTAGAGACCCGAATGGTTTTTTCGTCTGACACGCTAATGGAAGAAATATGCAACGCGGACAATACAAAACAATAGTTTAAAGGAAACAGTTTGTGTGTTAAATAATTGCCTCTGTCAGAAATATCTAACCTAGTTGATTAGTCAACTCAGTTCTTCACAGCATCACATTTTAACAATACTAATTGGCTTGTTACAATGTAAGCAAGCTTTGGCGTTACAATCCTAGTAGGTATTAAAGTCCGGATAGCAGTAACTATGAAGTGCTCAAACTCCCAACCGCACCTAAAAAGATTTCCACTCAAGAACAAAAGGTTTAAAAACTTCAAAAACAACAAAGCAACAAAATAAAATGACAATGTATCGTGTGAATGTGAAATGCTAAAACATGTGTTCTCCTTAAGTTGCATATGCAAACAGCATATCCGTTAAAAAGTGGACTGTCTTAATTTATAGTTTAATGATCGCTCGCACCTACCACATCACGTCAGGGGTTCAGAAAAAAAATAATTTGAATTAGCGCGGTCGCGTATTCGAACTTACATTATGCCATAACGCTCATTTAATAAAAAAACGGCACAACTCAAAAAGTGCTTCGTAACATTGTGTATTCAAAACATATGGCATAACGGCTTATTTTTGCAAAAAAAAAAGGGTTTTTGCCGTGCGTCTCTTTTTTATTCCAAAAGCGATATACCAACAAGCGGTAAACCAACGTCAACTTTAATTTGTAGAGAAATAAAGACGTTTAATTTTTTACAAACACAAGCAGTGCTCGAGTGCTATAGCTTTATAAACTTCATCATTATTGTATGTATGATTGAAAAATTACTTTTAAATCGTATGAGAAATTGTTATAATTTATCGATAACATTCATTTATTGTTTCATGATCATCCTTGGTACGTTCCCGTGTTATTTGTGTATTTTTCATTCCAGTGAGACTTCATCGAGTCATCCACTACGAATTAGTTTGTAGTAAACCCATCCAACGTCCAACCTTTGAGAACATTACTTGGGGTTTTCTATTGGACGCTGAACGCGCTATAAAGTTCGTCCACATATAAATTAATCGATAAAAGTTCCTTCAAACCTTTCAAAGGTGCGATCGTACCTATTGTTTCATCTGTAAATGGCGAGCAACAATGTATTTAGAATAATTTCTCAAATAAAACATAGTGGTACTTCTACAGCTCAAACAAAGATTTACGAGCAAGTTTGACCCGTGAAAGGCCATCGGCGTTAAAGCGAGTCCCCGAGTGTAAACGTTAAATATAATTAAATTTCAGTCTTAATTGTGTTACATCTTTCATATTTCCTTTAAGAGCACTCAACTGAGCTGTCGGAGTGGCCATCCAATATTGATTACAAGGCAGCAAGACTACAGTACCTACTACCGTGTTATCGACAATGACTTCTGTTTACACAATTCAATAAGTGTGTATTTGTGTGTATACACTTGTGGTGACGGCAGAATAGAGATATTTCACGCACGTGTCGTACAAAGCAACTAAAGTGTTTAACGGTGAAATATTAGTAATTTATTTTGTTACTTTATAAGTAAACATTCCTAGGCCAAAATGGTCGGGATTGCAATGCAATTTATGAAAAACTTAATGTAGATAAAGGTTTTATGTGTGTATTGCATACTACACATAGTTTTGACTAGTTTCAGTCCCAATCCCTATATTGTATACAGAAGTTCTACTAGATGAAAGAAAGGAAGTCAGGTGTTGTTATAGCATTATAGTATTATAGCACGGGGGTTGAGTGCAGGTAGGTGTTAACATTTCTTCCCCAATGAACCTTAAATTCGATCTCCCGACAAATAAATCACTCTTTGATTTATATTTGAACATTTTAAATAATGTTAATTCAAATAATCCAGACATTTTATTTTATCTTCTTCTTCTTCTTCCCCCTGCCCTGTTCCCAGTCTAGTTTGGGGTCAGCGCAGTATGTTTCCTCTTCCATTCATAAATAATCAAGACATTATTATTTCAAAAAATTTCTGACTCCTTTTCCTTTGAAATTATAATAATAATAAAATATTATTTATTGCACACATAAAAAATAAACCTTAAAACATGAAAGTACAATAGGCTAAAAAAGGAATCTCTTCCAGGCAACCGAAAGTGATAGAAATAAAAAATACAGAAATGGAAACGAGGAATAGGTTCGAGAATAAAATATAAAGAAAAATATCAATACTATCTAAAAAAACTAAAAAATAAATTACTTAAAAATTACTAACAATCAAATTATTTTCTAATTTCACGCCCATGTTAAGGATACCGGATATCCCTAAGATTAGTTAACAAATTAAGCAGGCCCAATTCGTTTAAAACACGGTAAGAGACCATTAAGTGCATATTATCCAACGGAACTGCACATTAAATTGTTGTAAAACTATTAGGGCCTGAAGACGCAATATTACGCGAGTAAGCTACAGCTAATTAAAAGGATAAGTGGATATAATTAATACTGTCTCAAGCGGTCTCCACGCCAGCTACTTACGACGCGAATCGGTTTGTGGATGTTTCATTCTATCGCTCATTTGAAATAGGCCAACGTGAGATCGGATATTGTAGCTAGAAGAATCTACGAGTATAAAAATGTTTATTAGCTAAACAGCACACACAATTCCGCGCTAACATATTAGTGGGAACCAAATAGCTTATTTCATACGGAAACGCCACAGCTCAACTTAGAAATTGTGTGTACAAAATTTATGACTTTAAACTTATTTTTGCACAGAAAATAGTTCGCCAATGTGTATTTCTAACATAGTTCTATGTTAGAAATACACATTGGCGAACTAAAATATTTAAGATACGAAATAAAAATGTAATATATTCGTAAATCATCAAATCTTGTATCATTGCAAGTTTCCATTAATCAACTTTTTATCACTTTTGTACAGGTCTTACTTAGACGTAATTAAATTTAGGCCGATACTCAGCTTAGGAATTGACCTTGATTTGCTTACAGGTGCACTTTATGTTCATGTTCATTCTAAATGCGCATTATTTTATAAAAAAAAGCTACTTATTTTCTTACGAATTATTGTAAAGCAGTATCCAATTTGGAACTTGAGGACTGGAGAAGCGACTTTTTCTCACTTAAAACTAGTACGCTCGTGAAGTAGCAAAAGTTCTTTTTTCTTTTAACTTTTTGTATTTTTTCCTTCAGTCTGCACAAAACGAAGATAGCGAAAATTACTTCAGTTGCTTCGAGAGTTTAGAAGAGAGGTTTGTCAGCACTTTGAATCCTCTTAAAGCAATACCAGCCTAGAACACAAGAACAGTCAGTTTTAATAGCCAAACAAATTGTTTGATTCCTATCTTAGTTTTCTCATTAAAATGACTTAAAAACTGCATAAAATATGAAAGTTATTGTTTACTTCGGTTCAATAAACTACTAATGGGATTGAATGGAATGAACTTACAATACGTCTTTAAAGATAAAGTATAACTGATGCTGATGACAATAAGTATCCTTCTGTTTACACTTGTACCTTCTCTACTTGAATTTATATAATATCAACCAAATGGTGACATCGCTGGCTATCGGCCAAGAGGTCCCAGGTTTGAATCCTGGAAGGGGCAAATGTTTGTGTGATGAACACAGACATTAGATCACGAGTCATGCTTGTTTAAATTTTTGTGTAATATATTATTAATAATTGTTGTGTATATTAGGATTATCTATCTATATCATCTAGTATACCACAAGTGTAAAGTAACATATATTTTACGTGGAAAATAGATCAGTGCTGCTACAGAGCAACTGATCGGATACAAGCCTCGATCTAAGTCGTAGGCAAACCACCCTACAAAGAGCACCAAAAACTCCCAAGTAGACCTTTAAGTTGGTTATAATATAATATTTAATTAGGTCAAAATTCTCCTCCTAATATTTAACAGGGCCCATAGAAAAGTAATTACGGCTCTATATTAAGTTACTAAGGTTGAGTTAGCGTAATTTTTGACTAAACAATTATCTTCTAGGGAAGTCTCGGCTTATTATTGGATACGTAGGAGGTTAAAACCGAAAAACATTCTGGGTTCATAATACTCTATAATACTGCCGCTTGAGCGAGTGATGCAAGCGTAATGTGTCCGGTATAGGGTGATTTGGCTTTTCCCCCTATTTAATTTTATGTGGATAGTGACCGTCTGTGAGGCGTCTGCCTACTTTTTCGGGGATGATGACGCGTTATTTAGATAATTATGGCGATATGTATCTGCCTACTTTTTGGGAGATGATGAGGCGTTATTTGTATATGTTATTTGGCTAGCCTGGTGGCTTAAACTAAGCAATATTTGGTAAAACGTTATTTTTGGTCAGCAATCAAAAATAGAAGACCTATAATTCCTTCGTACTTCGGAAGACACCGGTAATAGTGGTTTATAGTTACATCTGTGGTCGTTAATCGACTTATCTGTATTGGGTCCCCTGTTTTGGTCTTTCTTATCTTCTTTCTTAACAAATTAAAAGATCTGGGGTTATTTGAGTAAATTATTCTTTAGAAAGAGATAAATTATTCTTTAGATGAGGAATGAGCAGCAGCGTTCCTCTTATACCACCTAGCAATAGCAATGTACTGCGACTTTTGTGCCCAAAATATGGCAATAGGCTCGCCACCTATTACATGTGACCTAAAATACTTGGCGAAACGTGGGTGTTAGTTCACCTATGCCTACCCCTTCGGGGATATAGGCGTGATTTATGTATGTATGTATTCTTTAGTAAGACAGTTCAATATAATTGCATAATTAAAAAGTTTGCTTGTAACAAGCTATCTATTTCATGGCGTTTACAATGTAAGCAGGTACAAAAGCGATTGTGGCCAATTATAGCCTGGGTACAGGGAAAGTAGCTAAATCATTCGTCACCATTGGGCCTGAGACCGTTAATATTTCAACTCATCTTGAATTGACATTCCGATGTTGAAGCGCTTAGTCGCAAAGCTAAATGTTGTATTGACATTTGACGCGATTAAAAATATTGAAGATGTTTTGTCAAGCGTTTGAACAAAATATGTTCAACACATTTCGAAATAATACACCATGTGATTCTTGTTCTTACTAGCTGTAAAGCATGATATTTCGTAATAAATTTTGGCACAATCTAAGTACCGGATTTTACGCCTAAAATGTGTGTTATTATTCCATCAATTAATAACGGTAAGAAATTAATGAAAGAAATTTTTAAATACCGGCTCTGTGTATGTCACATGTAACAGGGGTTAAGCCAATTGCTATTTTTTTTAGCTCCTACACCTCTTTCCTCATTTCTCTATATTTCTTTTCGCACTTAAATAAGTTTTAATGAAATAGTAAGACCTTTCAGCTAAATCTGTTATTACCTTTTTTCCTCCTGTTGCCGATATGAAAACGAAAACGAAAGTGTGAAAACAATGACAGTCTTAAACAAAAATCGAATTTGTCTACCGGTAATACCGGTGCGAGACTGAAGTACAATCAATGGTTGTCTGTGAATGTACGTTTTATTATATTGAAATAATCACAACCCGTCCGTCCGGTGTTTATTGTCATCTGAGAAGTACGCAAAACGACAGCGAATTGGTTTCTTAATCGAGCAACGTGCATTCTGAAATGTAAATACTCCAGCACAGACACAGATTTATGTGGAACCGCTGTCCCTTCGGACTGTCTTCGCTAGACACAAACAAAAGGCAAACTATAACCATGCCGCCTTACATCACGACGGCAAAAGTGAGTAAATCCCTTTTTGCCGGGGTCATCGACACTGGACGCGGATTTATGCTCTAAAGAGTTTGTCGCGTAAACTCAATTGGTATTAGAACAAACTTCCACTTCCACTTCCACTTCCATCGACAGCTTTACCGAGCTGTCGAAACCAATGTGAAGGCGAAGGCAGCCCAGCAAGAGTGGTATAGAGCCTAAAACGGGCACTTTTGTGTACTAGTAAATAATTTGAAGACATGGTGCAAATTTAAGTTCCCACATATGATTCTTGCATGTAATTATAGAAATTATTATACACAGAAGAGTGCCAGTTTTAGCCAGTATACCCGTTTCGGGCTACATTCCCCATTCATTTACATTACATTTATGTTATGCTTTAAAAATACAAGGGAATTCAACTGTCTTGTACATATTTATGGTTTTAAAATAAAATTTTCTACAACGTACGCAATCCAAAAAGTGCGTCTTAAATCTTCATACGCTAAAACAATTGGCACTCTAATCCAACCTTCCATCTTTCGTCAAATCATTGTGATACAAACTAAAATCCTAAACGTATCCGATATATTCAAATTCATATACCCACGAATTTCGCCGTCGAAAAGTACATCTTAGATAGTTCTTGTTGACATTTTATGTCTAGATGGTAATTTGTGGGGCAATAAAACCCGAGCTCCTAAATTTATGTGCATAGTTTAATACTTTTATAATACGAACACTTAAAAGATCATTTATTCTTAGTCGCGTAGTAAAATAGAACATTTTTGAAAGCAATAATTTCTTCCGCACGCCCGAAACCACCTTTATAATTGTACTTTACTATTACTTACTGTACGAACTAAAACGAGACAAGACAGATTAGTCTTCTGGCATTTCCCACGATTCGTTCGTTTATTTAATCGTTTACAATAGATCTTGAGATAAAATGTTTGCTTTTTGAGGAAACACGATTGTTGTCTAGTCGTTCCGTTGCGGATCTCTTTTACGCGAGAAAATAATAATTCTATCTTTTCGCCAGCTATCTCACGTAGAACATATAAGTTGACAGTGATAATCGCGAATGCGTTATAATTTAATGAAAAATTGCCTAAAGTTAAGTTAGAAGGAAAAACTCGCCAATCTGACTTTCACTTTCAGACTTTGGCTTCGAATCTTGAAGGAAGGTGATGTAGTATTTCCATGAACAAATATCTGTATTACCAAAAAAATGTGAAATCTAATCCACAGTATCGCTTCTTCAATTTTCTTTTCCAACCTAACGTGTTTAACTCAATTACTATGTAAATCGGTTGCGAAAATTTTCAGTTTGTGTTCTGATTCCACATCTGAGTCTCTACATACTTACTCTTTATTTTTATATTGACCAATTAGAAAGGTAATAAGAATTAAAATCATATTTGCCAACAACCGACCACAAGCCAAATAATAATATCTGGTGCCCATTCCCACCATCCATAGCTTGCGGTTGGAGCCATCTTGCGCGCAAATCAATTTTATTGTTATGAAGTGAACGCTTTGACATTTTTACATAACACGCTTTATAAGCTATCAGCGCATGATCGATCGCGCCATATTTAATTCCGAACGTGGAATCGCTGGCTGGAAGATGACAGTTTGTATTATCGCTACACAAGATGACAAACACATTACTCCCCTCGGGGAATGTTTATTTTTCGAATCACCAAGGTGCTGGGCGTTAAGCACTATAACGGTATTATTGTGCGAATTTTCATTGTTTTGTCTGATTTAGGCCCGGTTTCACCAACACGTAAAACAAGCGATTAAAAGATAGCAATCAGTTTTTGACAGTTCTTCCATACAGTAAAATGTCAAAACTGACGGTTAAATAATAATCGCCTGGTTAAGTGTTGGTGAACTCGGGCCGTAATCGCTGATGTCGTTGATGAATGCTTTAGTAAAATGTCACAACTGGCAAACGGTGTCGTTGGTATTACTGGGTACTAAATTGTTACTATATACAATATTTAAGATAACCTGGCAATACCGCACCCCATTAACAATAAAAAAATAAAATATCTTACATTCAGATCTATACCAGCACCAGCATTTATAAGCACTTGTATTACGGATATTTGAGAACTCGAGTTGAGTCTGTGTTTATCACACAAACATTTACCACTACCAGAATTCTAACTCGGGACCTCTTAGGCGATAGCCATCAATTTGAAAATTTGACCAAACAATATTAACTAAATTATAAGTTGTAATGATTATAATCGTACAAGGCGACTAAGGATACAACAGTGATGAGGAATGGGCAGCAGCGTTCCTCTTATACCACCTAGCAATAGTACTGCGACTTTTGTGCCCGATAAATGGCAATAGGCTCGCCGCTTATTATATGGGACCTGACATGGTTGGCGAAACGTGGGTGCTAGTTCACCTCTGCCTACCCCTTCGGGTAGGTAAGGTAGGTATTTAGGCGTGATTTATGTATGTAATGATTATAATACTGCCTTTCGCTTAAAACTTATGATAAAAATTAAATAAGGATGCTATTCTTGTTGAACGCTTTTTTCTAGCCTCAAGTCAAACGTAAAATTAGCAAGACAATGCATATAAAATCATCGGAAATGTTCTGTAGTTTGTTTAGTAAATAATACTTCGTTTTTAAAACCACGATAAGGTTGTTATTTCATAGAAAAAAACTTTTTTAAATGAGATCGCATCAGAGTTAAAGCAGTATTGAATCCTATTATCACGGTTGCCGAGTCAACGCCCGGGGGTATTGACACATAGGCGCACGTGTTAATGTGCAAATCATGTGTTCTAGAACTCTCACCAGAAGGTGCGACTTTTGGTGGCGTCTAGGTAAATACCGAGCTGCATTACTTGTAAAAAAAGCAAAGAAATACGTCACGTCGTCACGCTTTGTCGCCGGCGGGCTGTCGCGCGTCGTGCTCGGCTAATCAACAAGGCAACATCTGATACTTGCCGAAGAATCCGTGGACCAGAAGTGCTAACGGAAACAAATGAACTGTTGCCGCCGAGAACTATCTCGAAATCTGTCACGGCAGTTTAAACTCTAGCTTTGTTGCGTAAAGTTGTCTATCGCGCGGCTTTATGTGGGACGAGCGAACCAGACTGGATGTTTTCAATGTATAGAATGCAGCATTCTATTGGAGAAAGAGTCGGCCGCAGAGACATTTGACACGTAGTCTTCGTTGACGACAATAATTGTGGCCATATGTGTAAACTGGGGTTACTCTAGTCGAATGGAATAAATAAAAAGGTGACTTATGTTGCGCCGATTTGCAACACGCAAGTTTAATACATTGACGGGTTTCAGCGAACGCTGTGCAATATAAAGGAACTCTTTACGTTTTACGATTCATAAATATTGATGGATGTCCTCTTGTTTGTTTGTTTGTTTGAGAATTTATAATGATTGCTTTGGGACGTTAGCGTCAATATTATTTGGGTAGTAATAATCTTTTCTAAAACCTAGGGCTATTCCTATTCATCAAATAGTCGTGTGTGAGGAGCTCGCAACGCATTAGGTAGCACGTTCACGCAAACTAAGCAATAGTCGCTAAGGCCGCCCATTGAATGGGTACCAAAAATTAAATATACACGAATATCTCCAGTTCCTCCGTGCTCCAAAGCACTTTAAACCATTATGTCAGAACGCGTATGTAGTAATTAATACCCACAAACCTGTACTATCCCACTTTGTGCGTTTAGATGCACTATTCTCGTATTTAATTGCTCCGCAATACATGCCGAGTAACTTTATGCTACTCGCACAATCTATATCACTTACAGAGAACCTTTATAAACGATCAAAGAGAGTGTCTCTGACAGAGTCCGACAAAGCATAGCGGCTGTTTGGTAAAGATATCAGTAACAGCGACTTTGCGCGCTTATAGTAGGCTTATAAATAGACGGTTTGTTGATCGGAATATGCCATTAATGTAATGTAATTCTATTGCTATTTTATTTATAGTTTTGGTTGACTATGCACGCCTATATTAGTCTTATAAATCCATGTTTTGTTGATCGGAATATGCCATTAGTTATACTGTAATATAATTCGATTGGCGAAACGTGGGTGCTAATTCACCTCTGCCTGCCCCTTCGGGGATATAGGCGTGATTTATGTATGTATGTAATGCATTAATAGTTTTGCTTAAAATGGTTCGTTGGTATAAGTAGCCTAAATCGAGATGAATAATTATTTGTCAGAACTATTGCTTGGAACCGTTTTGCTCTGATTGTGTTCTGTGTGATTATATAGATTTCAAAACCCTTGTGGTGACGGCAGAGCAGAATACAATTATCACCATCCCAAATCTCTCCCGCGGGTGTCGTACAAGGCGACTAGGGGTTAAAACAAGGGGTTTCCCCCGAAGGAGATGCGTCCACGTCCCGTGCTACGGGGGCAGGGCGAAGGTTATATTGTTTCCAATTCCATCGGAAAGCGTCCTGAAGAAACTTAATGCGCAGCTCTTGAAAACTCGAGTGCAATTCACTTGTTCTTATCGTCTCGTCAATAATGTCGAAATTTGTTCGATACAAATTTGCAAAATTCATATATCAGACTAAATCGACGTGGATTTTCGTTAGTTGTAGTTATTTAAATGTGTGAGGTGGCTTCTAAGGATAAACAGTGATGAGGAATGGGTAGCAGCGTTCCTCTTAAACAACCTAACAATGTACTGCGACTTTTGTGCCCGATAAATGGCAATAGGCTCGCCACCTATTCTAATATAATTGGCGAAACGTGGGTGCTAGTTCACCTCTGCCTACTCCTTCGGGGATATAGGCGTGATTTATGTATGTATGTATGTGAGGTGGCTTCTATGCTGGCCTAGGAGCGAACAAATAACGTAGAATAGGCGAGCCCCGACTTATCCCATGGGTGTCGTAAAACTCGACTTGGGGAAATTGGCCGGTGTAGACCAATAAGCACCTTGGGGCACCCGAATGGTGGAGGGCAAACCAACAACAACAGCATACCCAAAGAGGGTTGGTGTTAGGCAGGCGGCCGACTGTAAAACCTAAGCCAAAACTTTGAGCAGTATGGATTGGAATGTTGTCATTCCAGTCACTCTCTCCGTTCATCGATCTCTCGACCTGGTCCGTTCCGTCCCTTTTCTAAACATTCATTCATCACTAGCACCTTTACGGTGTGATGGATGATATGAATCAAAAGGGAGTGGATGGCTTAATGACGTCCGACCGATATGAATGGAAGAGGATACATACTGGGCCCCAGATAGACCGGGAACAGGGCAGGGAGAAGAAGATTTAAGTATGTGAGGTGAGAAAATCTCTTAGCGTTTCATGGATTCTCCGTGCGGGTGCCGGGTCCATAGTGTGACAGAGAGGAGAGTCACCGAGTCAGTGGCAGCGCTTGGGACTTCCGACCCAAGTGTAGGTTTAAGGGATCCCTTGACAACTAGTCAACACTCACTCACCTCTGTCAGACCGACTTCTCTCTCTGCCTAGCCATATTTGAAAAGATTCCGTGAGAGACGCCTTAATATTTTAAATTCAATGCATTATTTAAAATATTGTGACTTCGGTACTTTTTGGTTGCCGTGTGGTGACGGCAGAGTAGAATACAATTGTCACCACCCCAAATCTCTCCCGTGGGTGTCGTACAAGGCGACTACGGATAAATCAGTGATGAGGAATGGGCAGCAGCGTTCCTCTTATACCATCTAGCTATGTACCTACTGCGATTTTTGTGCCCGATGAATGGCAATGGGCTCGCCACCTATTACATGGGACCTGACATATTTGGCGAAACGTAGGTGCTAGTTCACCTCTGCCTACCCCTTCGGGGATATAGGCGTGATTTATGTATGTATGTATTTATTTACGCATGTATTTTCTTTGTTATATTGCCCTTCTTATTTTGACATCTTACTAGACACAACTACAAGAAACCAACACCAGCAAGGCGGAAAAAGACGCTCACCAACCGTCAAATCTATTAGGATTTGCTTTTGCCTCATTTATTAATTACACGGCTTAGTTTACCTCCCCGCCTAACCCTTCCTCCCCCTCCATAACTAACGCCGCCAATAACTTGTTTATCGCGTGGCGTAGGAAACTAGATCCTTAACTGCCATCGGAAAATATCCCTCGAATTTCCGTCACAGCCTCGTGGAAATAAAGCTAAGCATGTTAAGTTAGGTGCGAAATGAATATACGAAGCGACACGTCTATATAGGAGGTCGACAAGTCTATACACTCTTGATATACCTATTATGTCGAATCGAGGAGTTGAGGAAGATATCGAAATGTGGGTGTTGTTGGACGCGATTTGGATTCATATATAAATAAATCACGCCTGTTTATCCCCGAAGGGGTAGGCAGAGGTGAATTAACAGCCACGTTTCTCCAATTATGTTAGGTACCTTTAATAGGTGGTGATCTTATGCAGCTCGGAACAACAGCTTAACATGCCCTCCGGAGAACAGAGGATCAATTATTTGACTTTGCGCAATTTAACATTTTGCGTAGGCCAGAAAATTTTTAATTGTTTGAACATTAAATCAATTATAGAAATGTAATTAAAATACTTGATCGCAAAATTACCATAATAACTTATTAAAACGTCGCCTTTGTCAAAACGGTTTCCAACAAAGATGTTTACGTCGAGACCGTGTGAGATAAAGGACAAAGTTCTAAACATGACGCAACCCCGGACCCTTGCCGACATAATTTATACGGCGTTGATACACAAATTAATCACTCTTGACGTTTTGAAACATCCTCGCTTGATAAGTTGAAAAATGTGTTCTTACTACTTTTTGCGCCTTGCCGCCGAAACCGGGGGAAGCATCAACCGAACAAAACACTGTCGATTGACATAAGCTCCTTAGACGTTAATTAATAATGTCGGATTTATAAATTAGTTTCTCGCATCCAGGGGGTCGTAGCTTTAAAGTGACAACGAACGGTTTAATAAGGGATGCGACGGAGATCGGCGTGTGGAGAGTAAGGCCAGACACAAACGGACGACGGCCTGTCTTGTCATAAACAATATTTGTAGGGTAAAGTCAACAATGAGTGTGCAGTAGTGTGCACTACCGGAGAGTACCTACACTACATGCTGTTGATTTTGAGTTTGACTAAAGTACATTCACACATATGCCGTGTGCTGACGGCAGAGTAAAATACAATTGTGACCACCCCGATCTCTCCCGTGGGTGTCTTGCAAGGCGACTAAGGGATAAATACAGCGATGAGTAATGGGCAGCAGCATTCCTCTCATACCACCTAGTAATGTACTGCGATTTATGTGCCCAATTTACGGCAATAGGCTCGCCACCTATTACATGGGACCCTAACATCGTTGGCGAAACGTGGGTGCTAATTCACCTCTGCCTATCCTTCGGGGACATAGGCGTGATTCACGTATGTTTGTATAAAATACTATTACTTTTGTATAAAAACAGCCTATTGCTATAGTAGTAAACACATATTTTCGAAGTGATTGAAGAATCAAAACTCAATTCGTGCGAATTTATGTGCGCGCAAACCTATTTATTGGGCGCTTATTCAAAAACTGAAACGATTCTAAACAAACCGAACATTTATCGGCGGCATCCCTGTGGGAATCCAAATGCTCCACGGTCCCGCACACGCGATGTATCACTCACAAAAAATTAACAGACCACCGAACGGATTCGCTAGTGATTAATTTATTCTGGTAGGGAATTTTTATTTTTACAAGCAATTAGCTGGAATCAAGGTGTCTTTTTGTCTTGGGCATGACAATGTGATAAGGAAGGTTTCCCGCATAAAGACCATAATTTTTCGAACTTGTTCCGACCACAATTTTCTTTGTTACTAACTTTTGTGACATTTATATTTATAATGTTCAAACAGAAATCAAAATATTAAGACGTCTTGGTTGAACTAGGGTATTCTTGTTACGAATATCATACTTAACATCTAGCATATTAAGGCTAAAATGGATTGAAAGTATTTGCGCCACGCTGATCGGCTGACGAATGTAAGTGACCAAATATAAATTTCTCTTTATTCCGGTTTCTTTCATTAAATTTATCGCGTCAATAATACTTTTTCAGACAACATAACGGTCAGCTAATGAAAATTGTTCTATTTCTCCGATAGAAATTGAACCTTATTATTGACAGCGTAACGTGCACATTGTAAAATAACATAGTTCCAATGTTATATTTCACTTTATATTAATCATATTAAAGTTGATTATCGATCAGAGAAATTTACTAAAGCAAAGCTTAAAAGCTGTTTAATTTTTCAATTCAAGCTTATTTAAATGTTAAAATCCAATGATTTTTGACTGTTTAACGCGATAAATGGCTATATCATATCGTGTTTCGGTGGTCATGCTAGCCGGGCAGGATCAATGGATCAGACAAAATCAATGCACAACAATAATGTCGCCCGTGTACCTAAGGCTTTAAGACGAGATGCGGGCTGAGATACGCAGGCCAGACGGGAATGCGGGCTGGGGGAGTCGAGCGAGCACCATAGACTATAGAGGCATCTAGACATCAAATTGCAGTGTGTGCGATGTATTGCCGTCGGGATCAATATCGTCGTGGTACGTTTTTTAACCGACGGAAAACCGGAGGAGGTTACTCAATTCGTACCGTATGCTTTTACTGAACGCTTCATGTGAATAGAACTGAAGTATATGTTTTATACAATGAGACATGAACTTTAGGGTAAAATCCACAAAACCGCTGTTAGATTCCTTTCAAAGTGGAATTAGAGCAGTTAGGTACCATGAACGTGTTAGAATAATAAACATCAGAGTAGGAATGTCCATACTGAAAAAGCCACATACTACTTACTTATAAAAATATTACGCGTTAGTTTAGTTAATTGGTAACTTTTACATTATTAAAACTAATTTTTATTTATTTTGTTTAGTTAGCCTATAAGATCTCACGGCTGGGCATCTCAGCGATTATGAGCCACTTTTACTTTACCTATCTAATTTAAAATAATATTAAAAACACACTTGTGGTCTGCCTACAAACTAAAATACGACTTCAAAACATTATGTATCCTAATCTAAGTGACGGCTGTCACATAATTCACAGCCGAGGTCTGCAAATTTAACAGACGTGAAATAATTTTCACGTCTTCTCTATCCGTAGTCTGAAGGCCAGCCTGGGTGGCTTCCGCACCGCCACCGGAGATTGCGTCCCAGCCTCTTGCGCAGCCGTCTAACTCAATCACCTGCGTCGAAATATCGAATAAAACTGTCTCTGCAAAACATCTCACAGTTTCGCTGCACGCAAAATACATTGCTGTTTGCACTCCGTCTACAATAAACTTTGACAAGCCATCCGCGTAATTTACAACGAAGTGACCTTTCCGTCATACTTGCAAATTATAATTTTAAGATGTCTCCTGTGGTAATGATTTGTCGCCTGATCACTAGTTGCACTCAACACCGTGTTTTTATAGTGTCAAGTGTCAAATTAAGTGTACTTTCAAATTGTTCTTGCTAAACGTACTTAAGTCGTTATCGCTAGGTCATCGTAATAAATAAATTTTATTAAGGTTTTATTTAGAGACGTTTATTTATCAAGCATTTTACATGCAATTTTAGCCGTGCGGTACAGGTAGAGGACAATACAATACAATCACAATCATCTCTCCCGTGAAACGTGAACCGTCAACGTGAAAAAAAATGAATCTTTAGTGAATATTTAATTATTTACAAGACAATATTATTAAGAAATTGAATAAGGTTCGAGAAACAAAGATTAGACTACAGGCAACTATTTGTAAGTATTCGTGTAAACAAACAACACTGTTTGCTACCACGAAATCACTTAAAGTTTAGTTTTAAAAACCTTTTTTTTAGCACAACACTTGCAGCGTTAGTAGTTAATTTGGCTATTAGCACCGCTTGGAAAACAAACAAACACGAAAAAGTAATTTTTAGGTTAAGTAGTTTGCTTACATTAATTCTATCTCCAACTTGGCTGAGGCATAATAGAATTATATACAGAAAGCAAGTTTACGATATTTTGAAGGTCCTAGGTTTGGATAGGGGGTCGAATAGATCCTATGGGGCAAGGTGTAATTTTGAATGGCATTTCTTACACTCACACCTATCATCTAGCCCAAATTAAATAGCATAAGCACTTATGTTATAGGATACTAGATGATCTGACCATTCAACTTTCGACCAAACCGGCCTTTGTAAAATAGGTCCTATCTAGTCTAGGTAAGGTCCAATTATGAATGTCCAGTGGTTACCAAACTTACAGCATCTAAACTTTTTAAAAAATCGAAACTTTTACCGATCTAAATATCGGGACCTTATCTTGGCCAGTGGCTGCCAAACTGGGCGGCGATGATTGACAACGAATACCATTACAAATTCGTTGTTGTCAAGACGCCGCGCCAATGTGATGTGTCAATGAAAACATTTAGAGTGCTATAATTAGTCATAAGTGCGGATTATATCGGTGTACCCGCATCTTGGCACAGTCCCCCGATCAAAATGATCGTAATGCAGTTCAAAGGTTTCAATGAACTACCAAGAGATGGCTATTGCATCATCCGGCACCGAAGAAAGTAAAATGATTAATTACAAGGTTGTTTTCCTACACTATTAACTTCTAAAGTAACAGACAATTACTAGGTACTTAGTAATTGTCTGTTACTGTTGTAAAAATCTGTTCCATGCTTCTAAACAGGGCGTCCCACGGCCATGCCACACGGAGGGAAGTATATTAAATATTGAACGTAGGATATTTTACTAAAAGAAGACATCGTTTTATTTTTAATAATAAGTAGAACTGCATTCACAGATTTTTAAAAATCGCCTACGTCAACCGGGAATCGAACCCGCCAAATGTGATAGAAAAATTACATGTATTTTATAATAGCGTTTGAAAGGGCTACTCATAAGCATTATTTTTTCCTAAATAACCTAGCATATTAAATGAAACTAAGATCATAAAATTTTTCATTTTATATTTTAAAAAAAATCAAATGCTCAAAATGTGATCCGTTCTGTTGTATACAAATTCTCACTCTTTTTTACGTACCATAGAGGACAATAATATACGTACGTTACTTTACGTGTTCCATTTTCGAATTATTTATTTTTACTTATATCAGCCAGCTGCATGGTAATTGTGAGCTCATGAAGAAATGCATACAAGTACCTACTACACTTCATGTATCGATTTATTATTATCATGTACTTACACCACGGAAGTCTCGTATCTCAAGTGGATAGGTCTTTGAAATGATAATGTTAATTGTTGGAAGCATAGCCAAGTCAGAGGAAATTTCCCTGAACAAAATTTTAAATAAAATGAAAAATTTTATGATCTTAGTTTCATTTAATATGCTAGGTTATTTAGGAAAAAAGAATGCTTATGAGTAGCCCTTTCAAACGCTATTATAAAATACAAGTAATTTTTCTATCACATTTGGCGGGTTCGATTCCAGGTTGAGGTAGGCGATTTTTAAAAAATCTGTGAATGCAGTTCTACTTATTATTAAAAATAAAACGATGTCTTCTTTTAGGGAAAGTATATTAAATATTGAACGTAGGATACGTTCAATATTTAATATACTTTCCCTCCGTGTGGCATGGCCGTGGGACGCCCTGTATACCTAGATAGTTTGTTTGGTAGCTTAAGTTAGTTGAATTTATTTAACATACGTGGTTTCGTGTATTATGAATGTCGCCTCCATTTTTACGTCTCATACATTTTTAACCGCCACCATGGTCTAGTGTTTCGCCCACCGGAATGAAGATCCAGAGGTCCCGGATTCGATCCCGAGTGGGGAACAACTTTGTGCTCGGTTTGGTTGGTGGTAGGACTTCTTTGAAGTCCGCCTGGCTAGCTACCACCACCTTATCAAAGATCTGTCGCCATAATAATAATGTTAACAGCATTATTGTGTTCCGACAATGTGTGATAAGATATCCAGCCCCTCTGTGGTTGAGGGTTCCAGGTGAAGCTCGATTCCATCTTTAGCCCTTATCGTCACTTACCATCTGGTGAGATAAAGGGCAAGAGCTACCCTGTCTAACATAAAAAAAAATGAAGACTCCACAATCAACACCGAATAATGTTAGCCCGTTGTACAGACTTGTTGCTGCAACACGCTGACCTAACGCGGGACAAGCGGACAGTATCCAAAGGTTTTGAGTTTATTATTCATAGAATACACACACGCGCGCATACACATACATAAACCACGCTATATTTTTTTAAAGGGTAAGCAGAGGTGTATTTGACACCAACATTTTGCCCGCTTATATTAGATCCCATGTTATCGTGTTGTGAGCCTATTGCCATTAATCGGGAATACTAATCACAGTAAATTGCTAGATAATGCACAATCGACAGTGGAGCCCATTCCTCTTTATCTTAAATACTCTAACTGCCGCACTCAGAGACATCAATTAAAGTTAATGAGTACTCAATACAAAAAAATTACAACTCAAACTAGTTGCTTTTCTTACGGAGTCTATGGTCTACATTTAAATGATTTTTTTGTCAGTAAGTACTCATTATAGTTAATAGACGCCTCTGAGTGCGGCTGTAGGTAGCCTTCTATGACACACGCGTGAGGGGCAGTGGTGTATTTTTGACTAGAAAAACGTTTCCATAACTATTTGGCTGCCTAACTTAAGTCAAGTATCAAAGCTCCGGTCTAATTTAGTCACTGCCTGACTTTACATTCTTTTATTAAAGATTCATTAGACACATCACATGTCACACGTCACGTCCAGAGTGTGTTTCCTGCTCACAAAATAAAATTCTGAATTCATTAGCTCATGTGACTATCTCTCGCGGTGTTTCGTTCCAAAGGCCTAAAAATGACGTTACGCCCCGCTCTGTCGGCATCAAACATGACTCGTATAAACGTATCCATCAATACTTTATTTTAAGACACTTCTCCGCATGTGTGCTAGCCGAAATATGATTTAAAAGAAACCCGGTTGGCAACTATTGGTTTAGTTTGGACTACATTTGGCTTCGTTTCGTCGTGTCTAACCGCTGAGAGTGTAACGTAGTTGTGATTCAGTTTTTCGTGAATATAGGTTGATAGTACGCAGTCTGAAAGAGTTTTAACTTTGCTTATAACAGTAATTTTTATAACTAATGTCGATCATGCAAACAAGTTTGATAACAAAATCAGTCTCGCTGCTTAGACATAAATCATTTTATACTGTGCCTGTGCGCCTTTCTCCCCTAAGGGGTAGCCAGAGGTCCCACGTAATAGGAGGCGAGCCTATTGCTATTCACCGGGTACTTTAACGCAGTAATTTGCCAAATGATACACCAGGAAGGGTGCTGCCAATTCCTCATTATATCATAACTCTCTCAACTGTCTACCAATTTTGCCACTGAGATTTACCATCAAAGAGAATTTTACGCCGTGTTGGCCGTGTGGTTACGGCAGAGTAGAATACAATTGTCACCACCCCAAATCTCTCCAGTGGGTGTCGTACAAGGCGACTAAGGATAAAACAGTGATGAGGAATATAGGCAGCAGCGTTCCTCTTCTACCACCTAGCTATAGTACTGCGACTTTTGTGCCCGATTAATGGCAATAGACTCGCCACCTATTACATGGGACCTAACATCATTGGCGAAACGTGGGTGTTAATTCACCTCTGCCTACCCCTTCGGGGATATAGACGTGATTTATGTATGTATGTAGAATTTTACTGTAGGCGTTATTTTTGGGTCGAGATACTCTTTTGTCGCCACAAATCGGTTGCAAAAAAGCGACAGATTTAAGTTTCCCCGTGCTTCTAAGCGCTAATGGATCTTATAGTAAAATATTGTGATACCTAATAAAATAGACGACATAACATGTCGCATAGCGTTCTAAAACATTTTGTAACTATAACTATTTAAGCTGACAAACTAACATCATCACCCCAGTAGATGCTTTTAGTATTAAAATAATTATATTGTAAGCACAGCAATGTTAATGCAACACAAATACAAAGTAGTGGCTCTGTCAATAAAACCTAATCAAAAAAGAAAGTCATAATAGCTATTCCAGGAACAAGTGGTCTATGAACACGATTTATTATTTATCCTGTCTGCCCGAGGACATCATGGACACACTCTAAGTTGATTGATTTTTGTGCGGCCATTGAAAAACCACTCCTCACTATAAACAAAATACGACCGTGAGTTTCAGAAACATCAATCAACGCTCTATTTTAAGACCGTCCGGTGACAGACGAGCCACCGTCACGTGTTAGCTATGTCGTTCTGAACAAATTTCGTCTAAAAAGTTTGAGTATCAAATGTTTTTTTTTCCGTCGTAGGTATTTTTGAAAAGCTCTTCCATTTAGAATAGTGTAGTTGAAAAATTGGACGTCTTTACAACCAAATATAAATATATTACCTTCTAATCTTGTACGATCTAGTAGTAGTATAGTTGCGATACTATGATAACCAACCAACCCACGTGTTTGTGTTTAATTTAAAAATAAATTAAAAATAACTGGTGATTACGGCAGAATAACAGTAGGCGCCCGATAGCGTAGTGGCTTAATGCGGTCGGAGGATTTCGTAAACTAAGCATAGTTCGCTAAGGCCGGTAGGATGAGTGACCAAAATTATCTTCCTCCGTCCTTCGGAAGACACGTTTAGCCGTTGGCCCTGGCTGCATCTGCAGTCGTTTATACCGACCAATCTGCACTGGGCCAACGTCTGTTCTATTCTCCTTATATGGAAGAATAGAATATCCATAGGGAAGACCCCAGCAGTTGGGGCAATAGAGGAATGGAGAAGATAATGCCGGAAGCAACCCTTATCTTAAAGCTTTAATTTACAACCAAATTTGTATTACCAAGCATAAAGTAAAATCACTTTTTTGGACAGTTGTACGAGAGATTGAACAAACGGGACGTAAACGTAACAAAAAGAAACCCACCAGGATTCGAGACAGGAATCGTTCGATCGGCCTGCGTGGCAAAACGTTGTCTGTCGTTACATAAGGAGACATTATCTAAATTACCTTAGACATTTAGTATATAACGTGTTCAAATCGCATGCTTGAAATTACATATGAAACAATACAATAAGCCACCTGTGTTATTCAAATAACAAATAGCTTTCGATGGTGAAGGGCAAACCATCAACAACAGCATACCCAAAGAGAGTTGGTGTCAGGCAGAGGTTTAGAACCTAAGCCAAAACCTTGAGTAGTCTTAGAATGTTGTCATCCCAAACACTCTTGATTCATCACCTTTCCGGTGTGATAGATGATATAAATCAAAAGGGAGTTGATAGGATGTTGAAATTGGGCCAATATGAATCTACTGGCACAGGACAGAAAAATGTTTATGATGATGACATTTGACTCATAATTAATTTAAGAGGAAACATACTGCGTCGAAGACCAGATCAACTGGAAATGGGACAGGAAGGTGATGATGATGATATGCCGTCAAACATCGTCGAATATATGGGTTCATTATATTTACACTGTATTTGTATTCAGGAAGTCATTGATTTATAGTTTTCTCAAAGGCGCGCTAAATACCGCTACAATATGGACGGGACATTAACATCCATCATGTCAATGGACAAATTATTCTAAGTAACGACGTGAGCGCAGATGGAGCGTAGCAGACGTAACATCGGTACGGTTTCTGTATCTTTATTACTATTCCATGCTGGAAACAGGTCTAACTGCCGCACTCAGAGACGTCAAATAACGTTAATGAGTACTTAACGTCAAAAAATGACAATTCAAAACTAGTCGCTATTCTTGCGGGTAGATATGGTCTAGATTTGAATGAAATTTTTTGACATTAAATACTCATTAAAGTTAATTGACGTCTCTGAGTGCGGCAGTAAGACTACCTATTATAAGATGGCAACTAAATTTTGTGCTAAATTCTAACCGATGTGGTTAATGTGACTCGAAATATGCTGTACTTTTAAGTTACCAATTATGGTCCAGATGTTTACATTATCACGCAGACTTTTATTTAGGGCTTTCAGAAAAAAAATTACACAATGAACCTAAACATTATTAGTGTGTTAACCTTAAGATTAATAGATCCAGAAAGAAATTGAATTGGTATATACTAGAAATATGTATTTAAAAATAATTATGAAGTTACATGCTATTCGTTCTTGATGACCAACAATGAACTTAAGGAAACCTTCAAACCATCACACAAAGGCGTCTGGATAGATATACGAAAACTATTTGGTTACTTGCTAGCTTTTTAATGTTATTTGGCTTCTAATTTTCAGCACCCTACGAGGGAATGCGACATAATTTCACAATAAAAGTATATAAAGATAAGTACAGTCTTAAGAATTCTCCGCTTATTTCTGCAAAGATGGCATACAATATTTCTGAGGCTTGGAGCATCGCCAAAATTTGATTTTAATGACAGTTTATACACGCATATGTCTGTTCTCTTAGTAGTTCTGCTCTTTGCTCTTGCCTTTATAGTGAATAAAATAGAATAATTTGCTATTGTAATATAAAAAGGCATCGTAAACCCCTACACACAGAAAAAATAGCAGTTCGAATAAATCCAAAACTAGTTAATTCATGTGTAAGAATTTTTCATCCGAATAGCAGTGGAAATATTTTGTTTAGCTCAGATTCGATAGCATATTACTTTAAAAACTACCTTTAATTGTTGAAGTTTATATTTCCCGGAAGGTTAGGTTTGTTATCTCCCTTTTTAAAGCTACTGTAGCAGTATAACCCTTTGTTCTTTAGTTACATCCTAAAAGCGTGGATTAGGCCACAAACCGTGCGGGATTACGAAAACTTCGTAAAAAGTCAGTTTCCGTAAGCAATTCTTCCATCCGGCCCTGATTCGGTTAGCCCCTTGGGTTGCTTAATAAACTAAAACCCCTTGCCACAACGAAAGCTACAATAAAAATTCGAAATGCAGTCGCGTGGGGTTCACCATTAATCAAGAAGTGAAATTTTTCGTTTTAAACTTAGTGTAAATATAACGTGACCTATAACTCAACTGTCAGCCGAAGACGTCCGCCGAATATTTATAAATACGGTAGCGTGGCCGGTAATGCGCTCAGACAGACAGTTGCTAGATTTCAATGTGCTCTATTTCTAAGCCGCAGCTTCGTCTTTCACAGCGACAGAGAATAAGCGCGTACGTAGCCGCAGATGTTAGCCGGGTGATCAGCGGAGGCAAAACATGTCGTTTGGATGTGTTGGAGACGTTGCACGGAATATTAGAGCGTATAACACGAGATACTTCACGTGTTCCCTGTTTTCAAGCGCGGTGACAATTTGCGTTGAATTTATTGGATTAGTTTCGGCGAGTCCTCCGGTGAGGACGCACGAATGTCGTTAAAGAGGGATGCCATGCATGTGTTTAGCACAAACTACTCATGGCATTAGCTTTTATTTATTTTTTCAGTATTATATAAATGTTAGAAAAAATATTATAGAAAGAAAAAGATACCACAATTTCCCGCCCGTATTGTGACATTTTCCTGATCTGTTTTTTTTTATGTGAAAAGCTTTATTTTTACAAGACTGTTATTGTTATTGAAGTCCTTCAAACGTGTATGTTTTTCCTGATTCTTATTGACTTAATAAAATAGATGCAAATAATAGATTAGCGCTCGTTGAATTAGTCGACTAATTACGTATTTTGTTCTTTGTAGCGTGAACTGTTCATGATGTGGCCAAGTTTGATTGTTTGCCATTTTATATTTTATAAGACTCTTCTTCTATTCTATATGTATATTATTAAAACGTTGCCGCGTGGTGACGGCAGAGTAGAATACAATTGTCACCACCCCAAATCTCTCCCGTGGGTGTCGTACAAGGCGACTAAGGATAAACCAATGATGAGGAATGGGCAGCAGCGTTCCTCTTATACCACCTACCAATAGCAATGCACTGCGACTTTTGTGCCCGATAAATGGCAATAGGCTCGCCCCCTATTACATGAGACCTAACATAATTGGCGAAACGTGGGTGCTAGTTCACCTCTGCCTACCACTTCGGGGATATGGCGTGATTTATGTATGTATGTATTATTAAAACTAACGTCGACATTCGATAGTAAGTATACAAAACTTAGTTTTGCTTGAAATAGGTCTCAAAAATAATGTGTTGTTATTTTTGACGCCATTAATATTGACAACTAGTTTCACACAAAGAATACATTTTGCTTCAGTCAAGCAGTTAGATAGGTACCTATCTAAAATGTTACACGATATATTCACCGACTTATTTTTTATCTCTTTCGCGTCGAGGGGGAATGTTCGCGTAAGATAAGTCTGTGTAGCAGTTTAAGAACATTATTCAAATGTTGTTTTCTCACGCTCACTAATTCAGTTATTTTTGTAAAAAAAGGCATTATTATTTGAAAAAAATTCTTATTAGTCTATTATTATTTTTCAATAGTCTATTATTATTATATTATTTGTAATAAAACTACTTTAACGGATTCAAGTCGCGTATGTTTAGGTGTTTGGCATTGTTATTATATAAGTCGATATTTCTATCGCTTTACAGCGGCCGTGACCACGCCGTTGTCAAATCCCTTAAAGTTGTAATTACAAGAGATTATTATTATTTGTTATGGAATCAACAACGAACCTCTTCAATGTCGAAAATCATATTCCGTTTAAATAAAGAGTTTCTAAACTTTCACCTCGTCAATACCAACATTAGAATAACTAACATACCTTTTATACAGGGATATTGTACACTCCACAGCGTTGGTAAAAATTTCCGAGTATAGAAGGAGGTCAGTTACGTTTTAATTTTTTTTCGGTATTCAATGGGCGTACCAGCAGTGCAATCGGCAATGATCGGGAAAACTATAATCTGTAGTCCGACTGCAGTATAAATTCAGACTCCGAAATACCCTAAACCCTTTATACCTAAAGATCGTATTACTTTGCTCGCCTCCGTTTGAGCCAGTAGGGGCTTCTCAGCCAAATTTTTGAGTTATGCCTATATGACGTGAAGACAGTTTATAATCTTATGTGCTGTTTCCAGAAAATGCATCGGGTTACGGTCTATATTGCCATCCATTTGGCTTCTGATTCTCTTTAGTGCTGATTCATCTGACATTGTTAGTTTTACAATTAGCCACTCGCATGTTGCAACATTTTCCGCCTATGGAAGCCATATTTAAGACTATAAATACATTATAATTATTGGTCACAAAAATAACCAATTTTTGTGTTCGTCAATAATTATAATACTCTTTGGGGGGTATGCTAACGTGAATTATGTATGAAAGTCTTATTCTTCTTCTCCCTGCCCTTATACTACTCAAAGTAGGGTCGGCACAACATTTCTTCATCCACTTCAACTTACTCTAACTAACAACAAATAAATAATTTTAAAAAAGTTTTTGTTGTTTACTGTCAAAGTTCTTCATTATTTTAATTACGCCACTATTAAGAGGGAAATCATTTATAAGTGCCCTAAAATTGAAGAACTAATAAAAATAATCAGATGAAAGTACATAGCAACTACAAGATTAGAATAATATTGATTTTGAAACGGCTCCGAACCTGTTTGTTCCAGTACGTCCTAAAATACTTTTTAAAACCCTCCCTCCATACGTCTCGGATTTCATATGAAGTTAGTGGTCAATGTGGAGATGGCAGTTCGCCAAAAACTTAACTTAAGCCCTTAACTTTCAAGTCAAGACCGAACAACTTTAATATAATTCAATCTTACTGGCTACAATGTCTCGAAAATTGCTTTACCTAAAACAGCGTCGACGAAAACGAATTTGTGAGTACTACTCCACTCCACAACCGAATTATAAAAGGACATTTACGATATAAATAATTTTAAACGGAGCCCAATAAAATCTCAAGACCAATATTGTATTAAATGGCGTGCTGAATGACATTTTATAGCTGCACACACGTCCGTGATAGTATGCCCGCACGACATAATTGCATTTCTAGGCGATGTGACATCGTTCCGCGTCTTTATAGACCAATAATTACTGTTGTTATCTGGCATTGATATTGCATCTAATTTATTCATGTGCCCGTATACATTTAAATAAATGCGTTGGCGCCCTATATCGAGTTCGTGTTAGACTTTGTCCTGCTCTAAGCCGTTTCATTAACATGAGACGCCTATTATTCCCCAGGTCGATCAAGAAACGCTTCGTAATAGGGTCCAACTACCATACAGCGGAGGGTGGAGATTTAATAAAAAAGGACATTTTTGATTGCACAGGTTTACACTTGCGAGGTACATAAGCGAAAACCGTGCATCGTCGAGCCAAGTTAAATTGTATAGGAGTAAATGACGTTTGAATATTTCATAAAGTAATGCGCCTGGAGATAGTACGGCATGCAAATTCTGGGGCAAACGCTAGTTCGGCTCGACTCTGCCTAGGCGTCGCACCATCGTTGAACGCGCCCGTTGTCTGCAAGGTCCAATTGATATTGGACTTTCTGACCAATTTTTCTCAAGGTGTGTTTCTCCACAGCACTTGCAAATCACGAGATGCTACAGGTGCACTGTTCGGCATTGCTCTCTTCGAGGCTCCTTTTTACTACAAACGTTTTGTTGGGATATAAACTATAAACAGTTAGAGTAGGTAGGTACTTAAAATTGACAATATCTAGATCAATATCTATCAAGAACAAAACATAAAGTTAATTGAATATAATATTTTAAACTATAATACATTTTTATTTCTGCGCTGAAAGCCTGAATTTTAATTTACATATCGTTTTTTTGCGTCGAGACTAAGCACAGAGCCGTTTCGCCATTCTACCATACTTTAGACGCCATTTGACGGTTACGTCTTTTTAAAATGGTCGGTATTGTAATCGTGGTTTTTATTTAAAATTACATAATAAAAAATATATGTATACAAAAATATGGGCGTGTCTTCCAAGTGTTTATTTAATAAGACTTCATAATGAAAGTATGTTGAAAATATGCGAGATATTATTGTCAGTTGTTTTGCAAGTGAGCCTCAACCACGTCCAACCAAAGGACAATAACGAACACACAATTGACATTACATAGGAAGTCGCGTCGTTTAACTTTATTATCATATCTCGGGAATACTGATGTTTTGACATAAAGAATAAAGTGATCGCGTTTATTATACGAGCTCAATGAAATATACAACTACAGACACTAAGCGAGACATCACAATAAATAATAGTATTCGTAATTTTTGGCAACAGCCACAAGTATTCATATTTAATGATGCTGTATATTTGTGATACGGAAACGTTTATGTGTTAATATTATTATACTGTGTGCTGAGCAAAAAGAGATTTCTTTATTGGGAAATGTACACAGGACATACAAAGAAGTAATATATATTAATATTCGCCCAGTAGTACAACTGCAAAAGAGTCATAATCTGTTGTGTTGTCACTACACGACTCAGTGGAACAGTGAATCGTCAAGACGATAGACATCGAAAATCCGTAGATCCAAGGGAGAATATACCACCACGACCCTATATCCACCTACGAAGCGTTGACCCAGGCGAATTCAATACAAATTTGATTGATACTAAACGCATCTGAGCCTTACTAGCAAAACCGCAAGTAGATTGTTGAGAAACCCATCATTGTCATTGCAGATACAATGTAAGTTTTGTATCAGATGCAATGCCACAACTCTCCAATCACATAAACCTAGCCATGCTTTTGGATAACGATTTTACAAGACTAGGCTAAAAGTAAACCTTTACAGTACCTACATTTATGTTACTACTATTGGACTGTACCTTTTGACTGAATAAATGAATTGATTATTATACTGTAAAGGTTTAATTTTTTCCCTAATTTACATTTTTTCGACTGTTTGAAGTTCAACCATTTAACCTCTAAGAGTACCTATCATAGTTTTGCCCTGTTCCCAGTTTATCTGGGGTCCTCGCATTTTTTCCGTCTTCCTTTAATTAATTAATTTCATCAGTCACACCGGAATGGTGCTAGTGATGAATATAAAAGAGATATAAAGGACTATGTGGACGGAGACTGAGTGATTGGAATGACAACATAGTACCCATTTTATTTTAAATATTACAGCCGTCCGGTCCGCCTGCTTGACACTAAACGTGCTTAGATATAATTATACTTCTAAGAGTGCGACATAATAACATAATTAGAAATTACTCCTTTTAGTAATACTTTAAGAATGTCCGTCCAACTCATCCACTGTGTACCCTAACCAAATTTTAACGCTCAGTTGAAATATTTAATGTTGATAAGAGCCTTATCGTGGCGGCATCCTGATTTTTTACTGGTTCGAATCGCCTCGTCTTAAGTCAACATAGATCCTTATCTCGCGGCTTGTGAAGAAAATGTTACTCTATCAGAAAGATAGAACGTTATCAAAGCGACCCAACGGGCCCAACGTAGACTGACGAAATCATGCCGCATTGTTGGCCAAGATTAGATATCTAATTTGCATGTTAACTTACAGAAATAAAACACCTAGGTACGTCAGAGATAAGTGTGATCAAATAACCCGTTTATTTTTGGTAAAAAGTGATTTAATTTTTGTATCAACACCGGCCCTTAATAAAATATGCTGTTTCATACACCTTCCCGGATGGATAGTTATGTATAAGGAGAATGGGACATAACCCATCACGATGGCACAGTGCGTATTGGTGGGTGTCAAAAGACTACAGCCAGCCATAGCACGCCCAACGACTCAACGTGCCTTCCGAAGTACGGAGCAACTCGAAATAATAATATTTCAGTCACCCATCTATTAACTGGCCTTAGTAAGGATTGCTTAGCTTACTCAATCGCAAGCCGATTAGCCTAGCAACCACGCCATCAAATAACTCATATTATTTAATATGGGCGTAGTTTAAGAAAGAGATAATGACTAATCAATATTACTAATTAAATACAATTTAATTTAATTTCGAATAATTATTTACAACGATTAATGGCACTTTATAAGTGTGTACATGAAATTTTTCAATCGATCTCCTTAGGAGACAACCAAGAAAATCATTAAAGTAATATCGCTGATGCTGGAAGGCTGATAGAAGGAATCAGAATTTAATTTTATCTCGCCCTCACTAGAAGGGTGGGTACCTCCATGAAATAAAAAAACAATTTTCGCATATACGGACCCACCCTAGGAATTTAATATCCGAGAGATATATTCGTTTATAAAAATTTACAATTTCAATCTACATGCAGTAATAGAACGAAATTGTTATCGTTTTATGTTGTCGATGTGTTACATGACATTATGTGTTTTATTGTTCAAGACGTTCTCGATGATATTATTATGTCTAATCTCATAATACTTTATTTTGAACCGTGATTCATATTAGTGGAATAAACTTGTACACTTACAATCAACTCGTAGTTACTTGTATTGAATATAAATTTTCAAGGGGACCCACGGACTATCTAAGCACAAAGTAAGTAGGATAAAGCACTTGTGTAATGGATACTAGTATCCATATACAAGTATAGACATCTAGATAACGGACAAATTAAAAAAAAAACTCGTACATAATAATTATGCCAACAGCCATCCCAACCCAGCGCAAAGATTTTGAAGTTAAAAATTCTCGCACGTTGTTTATTTCATTATTAGAAAACTCACATCGGTCAAGTTTGTTACAGTATCTCACATATTTTGGATAAGAAAATATTTATTTGTTGCTATGAGCAACACCTAGATGAATCTGCAATCTCAACATTATTTAATGAATTTCCAATGTATATCACAGATATACAGAGATAAGCAAAAGTACATACTTTTGCTGCTAGCTGTGTGATAGTTTCTATTCAGATGATGTAGTTATCGGTCGACGACATAATATGTAGCTATGGCTACTTAGGGGAGAAGAGGTTATAAAGCACCGCGTTACATATCATGTTATTCTGAGCACGCAAATTATTTACTCAAATCCATTTGGGATATAAGTTTTGATTGTTATCTGTGAAAATATGAGTTTAGGAGTCTTGATATGTATGAAGCACCTATTATTTATTTAGTTTATTGTTATAGCCTGATAATAACTGTTTAAAATAAACGTGACGCTCTTATTTGTAGACCGATTCATTCAGATACATAATAAAAGCATAGAAAGAAACAGGTTTTCCTTTTTACACACCTTTAAAAGAACATTAGATTCCTACATTATGTCAAATCATTACCTATATTTCATTGGTAAGGCCCGTGTCCTAACAGTTGGAACATAGAAGAGCTGGTTAAGATGATGATAATGACAAAAATATAAACAATATAAAAAGGCAATTGACGCTCGTAAGAAACCGTGTCTCACACGGTTTCTTAAGAAAACTTATATTTGCACAAAAATAATCAACATAACTTTCGACATATTAGCTCCATAACAAGTAATATTTTCAACACAAACCCGCTGGTAAACTTTATATATCTCCCGCCATCAATAGTAGAAAAGAAATTCATGAATACAAATCGTATTTTAGCATAATATTTACGTCGCCTGAAAACATTTTTATAATACGGAAAAATAATAATATACAGAACCGTCGCGCGTAAGTAGATTTTCACACCTAAATATTATATCTAAACATTTTATTAAGACTTTTTGTAAGCATTGCCTGTTTGGCAAAATGTGGGAAAGACGTCTTATCTGCCTGCGTTTGCTACGTCATTACCATGTTACCTTAAAGAGAAAATAATATCATAAGCGACGTTAGTGTACGCGTTATTGGAGTTCGACTTTATTCCTATGCGGTGTAGGTATGTTTTGGAAGGAATAAGTTATATGAAACTCATTTGTATAACACGTGTGGGGTTGTAGTTATCGCGTTAAAGATAATTATTTCCACGCTGGTTTTCAGTGACCTTGAAATGGTGCGAAGAACAAAAATGGATGAGGGATACCTGTTTCATGGACAAGGTTTAATGTGTGGGACGAAATAGGACGATCGAAGAGCAAACCGATTAACCGTACATTACCGCTTAATACAATAAAGGTGTACCCTATTCGTATTCCCATAAAGCTCCGATTCATAGGTGACAGAGGTGTATTAACACTCATGTTTCGCTAGCTACGGAGCCTATTGTCATCTATAGGGCACGAAAATGACAGTATAATATAGGTGAATATTATACTGCCATTTCTCACCACTGTTATAACCCTAAGGGCCGGTTTTTTGATGCATAGTTAACTGTTCACCAATTGTTAAAAATTGTTACTTATCTTTAAATATCACTGATATTTAACATTTAGAAACAATATCAGACGGATATTTAGCAATTAGTAACAGTTTTTAACAATTGGTTGAGTTAACTATGGATCAAAAAACCGGCCCTTACCGCCGCACTCAGAGACGTCAATTAACTTTAATGAGTATTTAATGTCAAAAATTTTCATTCAAATCTAGACCATAGACCCGGCAAGAATAGCGACTAGTTTTGAATTGCCATTTTTTTGACGTTAAGTACTCATTAACGTCATTTGACGTCTCTGAGTGCGGCAGATAGTCGCCTTAATATTTGGTTTTATTAAACTATACGATTATTTTTGTTTACATACATATCTATATAAATCACGCCTATATTCCCGAAGGAGTAGGCAGAGGCTAATTAAAAAGTCTGTCAGTGCATTAGTATGAAGTTTGACGAATGTTCGTTTGCTAAAATATAATAATAGTGAAGTCTGGATTGAGGCGCCGCCGGCAGTAGCAAGAGTTAAGTAGGTCTTTCCTGTCACGGAATTACAAAATTAAGGATATTACTAACGTCAGTATTCTTCCTAAACGCAAGTTGATGCTATTTGAGCTGATCAACGTCAAATTAAATCTTCTTGGTCTAAAAACTGATACCCGTCATATTAAAAACCAAACAAAATGTATTAAGGTGTTTAACACTGAATTTATAAAGTTAATTAATGTGAGCTACTTAGCGAGCATGCTGACTAGAGAGAGAAATAACGTAGAACATTGTGACCAAAAATGTCTCAAAAGTCAACTAAAGGAAATTGCTCGGTGCAGACCATTAAGCATCTTGGGTTGCTCGAAGGGCATACCACCAACAACAGAATACTCAAAGAGGGTTGCGGTGCGGCCGGCTGTAAGCCATGAGGAGTATGGATTTGAATATTCTCATCCCAATCACTAGCATCTTTCCGGTGTGATGGACAACATAAATTTAAAAGTAGTGGATGGCTTGTGGACTTCTGATCGATATGATAAGGAGAGAAAACAGATAACCATACACAGATAAACTGGGAAGATGTGGGGAAGATGATGATTTTATTAATTATACAAGCAATGTACATTGAAATAATTAAAATCTAAAATCTATAATTCATGTTACAATACTTCACAAAAAAATTATATAAGAAATTTATCAAACATTATGCTTCAGGATGATGCGAGATGACTAGGGATACCAGGACTGATGAGATCCCGCAAAAAACATAGTTTCTGAATATTTTTCTGGTGTCTTATATCTTTGTTTAATAACTTTCCTAAGATCTATCTATACATCCCTACGAAATAATAATCACTATTTGACTAATTCAATACAGAATCATGCCTAAATTCATTACGTGTTCCAAAACAGTCACATTAGAACTATTAACTACCTGTGTCCTAAATAGCTACGATTAACTCAGTGTCTAGGCTTAAACAATGGTCTATTTAGTTTTACACGACGTGACGGCATCAAGGCTTGCTACATCAAAAATGAATGGAAGGTAAACTATGTACACCGCATTATCTGCTTGCGAAATATTGAACGCAGAAGGTTTTATTTTGTTCCTTTAAACACTGGGCGCATTTAACGCATTACAACTGATGAGAATAATGTTACTAGATATAAAACAATAAACATGTATTGCTTTTTGCGACACTGATGCAGCAAATAGACTGCAATACCTACTTTAAGTATAGATCACACTTAAAGAAACCTAAGAGAGCTTAGAGATTTGGTCGCTTCTGTCTACTTTAATATTAAGTTAGGATACGGTTTGGTATTGGCGTATATTAAAGAAAGCTGTAGCCACAACATCTTGTACTTAATTAGACGTACTTAGACAAGTCACATTTACAGATTTACTTTACAGATTGAATAAAACAATTATAAAACATAGCACCACATTAATATAGAGGCCTGTATCTAAAATAAAGCAGACTAAAATACAATCTTGAGTCTCGTTATACTACTTGCCAAATACTAGGATAAGCTGCCTGTCTATTCTTCAAGGCAGTGACTGACAATACTGACCCTAGAGCACGGGCTGTGTATAATTCAGGCTCAACTGTATCTTTGCATAACAACCCTTCTATTCCTGCCTATTTACTGCGGCCGTGTAACTGAACGTAACGTTTTAATACAAATTGACCGCCGTCCTGATATTTACCGTGAAAAAGAAATGAAGTGGCCACAGGTACAACTCTTCAAATTAAAAACTCTTGTTCCATGTCTTGGAATTATGTTCAATTTTCATATTTTTTCTATCTATTTCTCAGAATCTTATCAAATGTCTCGGCAGACAGAGAGAGAAGCCATTAATTTGAAGGCAATTTCTGATGTATCATAAGGCAGCACTTAGACTTTTTAAGGCAACGCCTAGCCTGCTTATTTGACTTAAAACCCTATTATAATCTGTAAACGGTTCATTATTTGGTAGATAGCCAGATATTTCCTGTGAAATGAATTTTACTGCGAATATAATATTTCGAAGATTGATTTGAACGATTACGCTGTGAATCGTATAGCTATTCTAATTGCCAAAAAATAAAACACGATCACATTCGAATTTCGAAACTGCGACAGCCGCTCCATCATATTCCTTTGTAATTTTAAAGCGTGACAAATATGAAGAAAGCAGCTTTTGATTTCGTAAATTCATTTTATTTTAGTAGAAACGATAGGAGCGGTTTCATTTATCACTTTGACGTCAGTGGAGTAGCCCAAATTATTTGTTGGGAATTGAGGGTCAGTTTTATAAGGAGTGACATCAATTGAACTGCGGCCAACTACGACAGAAGCATTGATAAGTAAAATGACTTACGTTATAATCAATTGCATTTTTTTTTTAAATATTACTTAGACTCACACCTATCAACTAACATAAAGTAGCAGAAGCATTTATGGATACTAGATGACGGAGAAAATTTATATTTTGAGAAAAAATTACAGTTGTATTCTACATAAACAACCATGACACGAGAAGACATTTGGTCTGTGTTCGTCATAAACATTTGCCCCTACCACGATTCGAACCCGGGGCCTCTTGGCGGATAGCCATCAAACTGACCATTTGACCAATCCGGTTAAAGCTATTTTTTCGAAAATGTTTCAGCTTAGTCAACGATGTATTGACTCAAGGCAAAGGCAAGAACTAAAAAGGTCATTTTTATTGAAATCCCCAAACGGAGACTCCGTCCGAAAAGGCAATATCTGCAAATTATTTTATGAACGTATTATGAATCATCAGCCGTGTAGTGACGGCAGAGTAGAATACAATTGCCACCACCCCAAATCTCTCCCGTAGGTGTCGTACAAGGCGACTAAGGGTAAATCAGTGATGAGGAATGGGCAGGAGCGTTCCTCTTATACCACCTAGCAATGTACTGCGACTACCTATTACATGGGACCTAACATAATTGGCGAAACGTGGGTGCTAGTTCACCTCTGCCTACCTCTTCGGGGATATAGGCGTGTTTTAAGTATGGATGTGTATGTATGTATTATGAATCATAAAACAGTCACATATTATATGAACAAATCTGGTGTGTAAATTTACAAGTTTGAGAGTTTTGTAGTTTTGTACCTTTTACAAGACTTGGTAAAATGCTTGGTAAAATTTATTGGCTTAAAATTTATTGGTGGCTTACATTAAAATAATTTATTGTTTAGAACGGCTTCTTTAGACGTGGTGAATATTAATACGAATTTACTCAAATACGTCGGGCGTCCGAATCAGAACCCTACCATAAAACCTGTATTTAAGCTGATCATAAAATCCACCACATTAGGAAGCTTCGGAACTAAGACCATCACATGAACGTAAGCCGTTAAGCAAATAGGCCGCAGATTAGACGCAGCCTGGGCAGTAGCCGCAGGCGTAACCAGCATTGTATATTAGCAAATTAATATCAAATGCATGTGCGGGAGAAATATTGCCAGGCTACATTTTGAAATTGTGGTAAGATCTAAATTTCTCACGATTATTATTGCTTATCGTTAAATAGAAAAATAACTTTTCATCGAATTCCGAAAAGAAAGATAATTTAAATAAATATATATTTTTTTTATTTTCTGAAATTCTGATATTTTCGGTCCTACCATTTAACTTATTTAAGAAATTTTAATTAAGAAAGCAGCGACATTATTTAAAAACTTCACAATATAGGTACTGAAAATATCCTATCATAATTTATTTTTTACACCGATAAAAGAAATATTAATAAATATGAAACAATTGACTAGCAGTAAATCAATTTAAAGGATTTAAACAACCTTCGAAAACATTCTTGTAATTCTATATCCGTCCTCCTTAAATCACGACTCAGTCGACCATCATCTGTTAATCGAACCGTGATGGAAGTGATGGGAGGAAGGGTATGTTATCATAATCACTGCCCTTTATAGGCGGGCAGAGATCAGGGATAGATTAGCCTCCGTATCGAGCCCGTCGCCTAATGAAATTTTCCCAGTTCGCAAAATCGCAACTACATTAAAAATTAATAACTAATATTTATCTCGCTAATTCCCTAATTTTGTTCATATCGTGAATTATTTTATATTGGAAGGACTATTAATATTAATATCCACCCGGAAATTTATAGAATTAAAATCAGACTGAAATACAGTTAATAATTCTTCTTCTTCCTGCCCTGTTCCCAGCCTATCTGGGGTCGGCGCAGTATGTTCCCTCTTCCATTCATATGTCAGACGTCATCAAACCATCCACTCCCTTTTGATTCATATCACCCAGTTTATAATAATATTAGTAATTGGTACATCAGCCTTTCGGTGGCCATTGACGGTCTGTACTTTGTCAGCATGATGTCCATTTCTCGAAATATAATTTTCTCAAAATATCTTGTCCTATCTCTGTCCCTTTCTCCAAATTCTTATTTGCTTAAGCAGTATTTCCCTGATAGATCCTTTTATACAAAATGTCCTTTTTTCAAATTGAAGTCAATAAATTCGGGAAGACATAAAGACTACCAATCCTCCTGTCTTAAATATCATAACAGAGAATTTCTATTGTCATCTTTCATATCAAACGCGACGGCAAACTAAAAGGCTTACTGCTATATGATATGAACTTACAAAATGTATTATTATCAAGTATATCAATGTGAGGGATTAGAGAGGTCGCGTGGCTCTTCGTTATAGAGGAACGCCAAATGAAATTGTTCCAGTGAAAATGGCACTTATTGAATAAGGCATAAGGTGCACTGCCGAAAGTCACCAACGGAACTGACTGAATATTTTCCCGTGTAATCCGATTAGGGGTGCTTTGAACTTTTCCCACATTCAGAGACATTCGTGTTTTTTTTTCACCAGCCTAAAAGAGAGACAGTTCACGGATCTACCGAAATGTTTATTTACTCGCATGTATTCGAGTTGTTGCAAATCGATTTCTATAAATCTGTAACTGTGCCGGTTTATTGAGGAAAGTGGATAAGCGAATTAAGTTGAACGACATGCTGACTCTGTTTCTATAGAACATGGAAATATAAATGGTGACAATAAAAATAGTATTAGATTCCTTTTTCACAATGCTTTGTAAATGTTGTTTTATTGAACTGTCTTTTGTAGTTTAGATGGAGCCTGGACTCACTACACAAGTTTCATCATAGTATTGTAGTAGTCGTAGAAGCAACACTTTACTATCTTTATATAATGTTCAAATAAAAATCAATGAATACTTCAATCAAATATTCACTTTACGTCAACGCGATTACGAAAGAGAGATAGGAAACTTTTATGCTCTCGTAAAAAATCTAAACTTAATTCGGACTCGTCTCTTTAACATTGCTTGCACCTTACGATTTTGTACACAGTTTTATTTATTTCGTTACAGGTTACCTCTTTTTATTACTCTTCAACTTTCAATCAAAATAATCATTATCATCATATCAACCTTCATATACGTGCACTGCCTGCCGAGTATAAAAGTAATGCAAACCTTTCCATCGAAGTTGCGTTAAAACAATATGTTGTCGTCGAAGACCCAAACCGTTCCGCAGAGTTGATTTACAAAGCCAATACTTTAATTTAACAGACTGGAAGATGGCAACGCTATCCACATAAGCCAAAAAGTGCACAAATGCCAGTAACATACATTGCACAACTTAGTCGGCGAGTGACTGCGTGCAGCATTTTGTTACATTATAATCGGATTGGGACCGAACGTCGTCTGTCGCCTTGCGACGCCCCGCGCAAAATAAACTCGACCCTTTGCTGGGGATTTAAGTGCATGTTCGCCAATGAAGTTCTTTGAGCTAGAAATCTCTCCACATGCGGAATCGAGGGGCTTCCGACTGATGATATATTATGAAAATCCCACTATGTTCGTCTGAAAATTATATTAAAAATGTTGAAGAAAACGATTGACTCATAGTTTTTTTTCCAATATTTTCCGGCTTGGATGCTTTTAGAGCGGTGCCCGAAGCCGAATTCAGATTTCCATTCCACGGGTGACTGGGCACGCGGTACGATCCCCGCTTAAAGAAGACGACGATCACATCCATTCCTGCGTCCTGATACCATCAAAGAATATTACACTAAAGCAAATCCGTCCACAGTTCACATTGAAATAAGACATCAACACCAGACAATAAAAATTGCAAGATTTAAACAAATGTGCGGTAAACAAAGTACGCCACAGTGTAACAAGAGAATAGTATTAACGTGCTCTTAACGTAACCATGCATAGCGTGACATCGACCGTTAGGCTTCTATCTAGTAAGCGTCTATGATCGCAAGCGACTATTCTACGGCATGAGATATATGCTTCCGGTGGTTCCCGAGAAAGATCTATTTATGCGTGATGTTCCGCACAGATCTGATCGTGTCAGCTGTGTTACAGGGCATGAGCGGTACAATCGACAAAATATTTCTCTCCGGAATCACGTCGGGCAGACTGTGTATAAATGGAGTGCCTCACTTACCAAACATCGGAAGATGGCAACTAAGGTGCTCCACCACAATTACCGCTTGCGTAACCCTGGGAAAAATATTTTCTCCGTGAATCTAACGTGTAAGTAATTCTTATAAAAGTGGTTGTTCTTATACATAAGGCATCGGGTTTCGATAGTACTTCGTGAATCAGTTGCACGGGGTGTAAACTTACATCTAGCATGCTTTTTATTTACTTTGCTATTCAGTGAAGAGTTGATAGTTTCGCACTATTTAAGGTTGGTTCTCGGTGTCTGACTTTACTCAAAGAAAAACTGAATTATAACTACGTAACATAGTAAATTCGAAATAAATAAAATAATCTATAAACCGCTATTCGGTACTATAAAAAAGTCTATAGAACTAAAACACAATAGGTATGTAGGATTACATGTTCTAACACACAATTGCAACAATTATTTGCCTAAGATTCGATATCTGGTAACTTGTACTGCGGTTACAGTGAGGGTAAAATAAAAGTAATTATTATAATTATTACCTACTTAACAACTTGTCTACTCAACTCGAGTTAATAATATAATGACTAAAATACAGACAGAAGTAAAGTGAAAATAATGTTTATTTGTTACCACTGTTACGAGCTAACATTTATGTCAATCGTACCTGTAAAAGATTTGTTTATTAATACGACATATATATCACACACGAATTTCGTAGATGAGATTAAAATTTTTGGGCCCATAACGACCTGGAACGCCATTAATCATTCGTAAACAGATTAGTCATTGTGACCTGAAGAGTTCTATGGTTCCCTTTAACTTTGTGCGTAAATATTAAAAACGTTGTCACGTCAAAAATACAAACTTCTAAAAAAAATATTTAAAGCTCCGAACGATAAAGTTGCTAAAATTGGATTGCAGTTTTAGTTACAACCGCATGTATGATGTAAGATTGAAAAAATATATATTTTTGAATTTAGTAAAGTTCGTTTGATTTTTATTTATAATCGTATTTGCTTAATAAGCTTTAACTAAGTTTGCTATTCCTTATATACAGCTCAAGTCTTCAGGTAATCATAAACTCACACCGGATCTATATTTTAGGACATTAAAATGTTTGCTGGACATAGTTGATTAAAAATCGTTTACCAATTTGATCACATTCACTGTCAATAGAAAGCGTTTATTGTGACGTAGTCTTCAATCAACATATTATCAGTCTTCAAGGGTCAATGTCTTTAGTAATCTTCCAACTTGGGCCAAAATAGTAAATAAATTAAACAACAACTTCAAATAATCTTTCTTAATAAATAAACAAAATAAATAAATAAATACTTTTCAAATACTTTGCGACGGCCGCCTTGGTCGAATGCTCAGATCGCTGGGTTTTGGCCAAGA